>JBBDHG010000299.1:0-457500 GCA_037951165.1 Lophius americanus
AATGTCGGATGAATAATATCAGGGTGGTATGAAACACTTTTGAACTAAAAATGTTCAATAGGTCTGGAAATACACGTCTTTAATCATAAGGTTTCCTAAATATGGCAAACTGGTCTTAGAGAAAAAAAAAAAATTTCACCCAAAAAAGTCGGCGATATTATGGAATCGACTTCGCCGTCGTGTCGATTCGATAATATCGCCGACTTAACGCAATAAGTTAAGTATTAACTTATTGCGTTAGATATAAGTTACTAAAGCAATAGTCCTCCGTGTTAACGCAATAACTGAAAAAACATATCATGGTTTTTTTTTTTAAAATTACCCACATAGACCTTAGTGTGAGGAAGAACAGGAGTGTTTTGGGGAAAGTTTGGTAATATATTTCTGACACTATAGGGAGAGTTTCATCTGGTCAGATTGAATCCAAATTGGGTGAATGCATGAATCGACTCAAGGACATACATCTAATATATTTTGTATTTTACTCTATTAGTTCATATTTCTTGGATCACTTTCAAATGTAATACTTAAATATTAGGTATTAGTAAAGACCTTAGTATGAGGAGGAACTGGGTTGGTTTTTGGAATGGTCGGTTGTATAGTTCTGGCACTAGGGGGCGCTTTATCTCGACCTTTGCTCCCGTTTGGTCCAAATGTGGAACATGTGAATGATCTGGAGGAAATCTATCTTGTACACATATCATATTTTACACTAACAGTTTATATTTCACTCACTAGGGGGAGCATTTTTATGATAACATTGTCTTTCAGCCATAACCTCCTAGTTCTTTGTTCTTTTTTGTCCAACTGTGGTGCTTATGAATAGAGTCAAGGAGAACTATCTTCTACTTCATATATTACTCTAAAGGTTCATATCACTGCAGGGGATTGGAGACTTTTCAGGGGTTTATAACCTCCCTCAAGGGAACGGAAGCATATGTCTTGTTTTAAGAGTGTATTTTTTCTTTTAATGATGGTTTTTGAGCGAAAAGGTTAAATATTTTCATTTTACTTTTTTTCTTCAAAGGGTGCCGTAACTTCTGGAGGGTACTGTATATATGGGCGCTGAGGACCTGCATGTGTCCGTCCCTTTGTTGGGCCCCTACTCAATGATCCAGTAACAAACCATCTGTCATAGTCATTGTAATTAATCTGGTGCTATTTAGTGGATAATGAGATGCTGTCGGGGTTGTTTTTTTTCCCTGCAGCTTCACTTCCCGGAGACTTGAATCCATTCTCTCTAAGAGCAGAGAGATGAAGGAGAGGATGAGTCGGGAAAGAAAGGAGGCTGCTGTTGGTGTCAGTGGACAGATGGTTGGGATATTTAGTTGCCAACGCTCACCTGCTCTGAGGAGGCCACTCACCGCTGGAATATCAAGCACTCACGACAAGACACGAGTGCTTAAAGCAATCCACGCCAAACAGAGTTTATGAAGCTGCCGCCCACTTATCTTCCGCTCACGTCAGACACGCCAGATGCGATAGGAGTGGATATGTTTTCAAATTATCCGGGGAGGTATAAAACGCAGCATAAGTAAGATCGTGGCGTCCCTTCCATATTTACTAGATTATTTATGAGATAGGTATCAATTCCACCGAAGCTAACCTGACGGATTCTGTGCGCGGCCAAGAAAAGTCTTTTGTAATCACATGTCTAAATTAAAGACCGGATCGGGATAGCCTGCCGCTGCTCGGGATGGAAATTCGCCCCGCCACATGAAATATCTCATGCGAGGGCGCTCCTCATCATCTGCTTTCCTTACCATGCAAAGAATTCATGCTGGATCTGCATCGCCGGGGAGATGAAGACGTTTTTCACTCACTGACACTGTCAGCCTGTGACACTTTGCAGGCAAACACCATAAATAAGATCGTCAATCATTCAAACCCGGTTTATTGCCTTACCAGCCTCCGACTTAAATGGAGCCTTTATTTATCACATACAGTTATACATT
This sequence comes from Lophius americanus, assembly GCA_037951165.1. Lineage (NCBI taxonomy): Eukaryota > Metazoa > Chordata > Actinopteri > Lophiiformes > Lophiidae > Lophius > Lophius americanus. The sequence goes on from JBBDHG010000299.1 coordinate 1,956, forward strand.
AAACTAGGCGTCCCTGAAAGCGAGGGTATACTGTATGTACCCCGAAAGCCCCCAATCCCTTGCGTTGTTCAAACAGCCACCCTGATTGAACTATGCAAATTAAATATGTGTTTAAAAAAAAAGGTATTTTCCTTAAATGGCTCCCTCTAGTGATAAAATATGATACATACAAGCAAATCCCCACAGGTTGACTCAACAAATTTGGACTAAATAGGACCACCGTATGAGGAATCTTTTGGAGATAAAGCTGCCCCCGGTGTAGGAAAATTGCAACTGATTTTTCCCAAAGTCAGTCCACTTCTTCCTCACGCTAACATCTTTGGAGGTATACAATTTGAAAATGAGCCATGAAATGGTTTTAGATTACAGAGTTAACAAAAAGGATCTGTGGCAGCATCGGATTCCATAATCCATCCACCTTTAAAGGGTTATAATTTGTTACTCTGCATTTAACTCATTGCTGAGGACCAGCATTTAGACCCTGTGAAGCAAATTGGGGATCAGAATCTTGCCCAAGTACCCCACGACTGGAGGCTCACTCTGCCATAGAGCTGCAGGTGGGTCTATATCATTATTATCATCTTCTTAGGTTGTAAAATAAGTCTGTAAACATATGAAGTTCAAACCAGGCTTCAGTCAGGAAGACTATCCCTTTGCACACTCAGGACACATCCAACCCTCATTTTGGTCTAAATTACTCGCTTCACTGTCGGGGGTGTCAGTTGACATCAGTTGTTCTCATCAGCTGCAAAGTGGAGAAACGTCATTGCTCCTACAGAGATGTAAGAAATAGAATGATGAGGCTAACGCCTGCATTAATCTATTTCTCAGTTTTGTTAGCTGCTGTCAGTCAATCTGAACATGATCCAGTCAAATCTAAAGAATGGAGGCGACGACCTGGCGAAGCAGAGGAAGAGCTGAATTTTGAGAGAGTGAATTAAAAGTCTCTCTCTGCGAGTCTCATGGGTTACTTCATTTTCCACTTATTTACTGCCAGGCGCTTCCATTATCAGCATTTGTTACCAAACTCATTTCCCAGATAAATCTCGCCCGTTCTCGCTCTGTTTACCAACAGCGAGGCGAGTAAGTTAACTCAACAACCACTTCACATGGGAAGCCGACTGGAGCACACGCACTCCAAAAAAAAAAAGCATCAAATAAGGTGTTATTGAACAAAAGAGGACTTGACAGTGTGTGTAAGCGCTACCGCAGCCTCTCGTTGGCTAGATTGATGGTTGACGCAGAGAGATAGTCTGTGGGTGGCGGAGTCAAGCATCATTACTGTGGCCAAGCACCCCAGGTATGTGGTTAATGGCAGTGAAGAGAACACCATGTATGTGTGCCAGTTGCTCAATGAGCCTCTGCAACGTGTTTGAGGAAGGAAAAAAAAAAGCTCAAAGCTCGCAAATATTCTATTCAATCCTCCAAGCCGAGTTCAATTTTATCCTCCGGGACTTGAGATTCTCATCAGGTCCACATTACGACACTCCGATACTCCGCGAGGAAAATTTGACAAGCTTTTGCCAACTAAATTTAAAATGTTACTTTATGAGAGTTTGGAGAAGCAGTCAAAAAGACCGGAGGCAGAGTGTGATGTTGAGTGCTCCCATTAAATCTGAGCGGGGAATAAGAGCCTGAAGAAGTGATGAGCGCAAGAAAATACCAGGCAGGAAGTCTTCGTGATCCAACCAAACAGAGCCATTTTATTAAAAACGTAACATTGATGCCAAAGAACGGCAGAACAAGAGCCTGAATGAGTCGCATGAGAGTGAGAGAGTGGTTAAGATGAGGGGTTTACACACTAAGGCGCTGAAAATTACAATCAAAAACACGTCGTACAACTTGTATGATTGTATGTGAGAAATAAAGGCTGTTTCTTCTTCTTCTCCTTCTCCTTCTTCTTCTTCTACATCTGAAGAGCTCAAGTAAAATATGTAAAAATGTGTTGATGTTTTTGGATGAATAAAAAGAGTCGTGTTGGTGCAAAGGAACATAAAAGAAATCAAAGGGACAAAGGAATTATCATTAAAAGGACAATTCTACAAACAAATGACAACAACTCTATTATTTTTGAAATGCTGCGAAAACCCGCAACATCACCAAATTATAATCTTCTGTAGGATTCATGCAAATCAATCCATTTGTTTTCCTCTAATCTTGTTCACACAAAAACAAATAAAACGGATGAGACATAACCTCCTTCCTTGGCGGAGGTAATAAGAGCAAGAACGAGGCAACAGCAGGCAAATTAAATCACGAAGTTAAGAAGAGATAACGGTCATGATTTTAAGGATAGGCCACGTTAAATTATACTGTTTGAAGCACCGATTTAAAAAAAACTGTTCTACCCAACCATCCCATAAACAGGCCTCTACCTAATACATGCATTTTTTTATTTATTTTTTACTGTACAAAAGGTTAGATTAAAAGGAAGACCATAAATCACAGCTAAAGGTTGTAATGTGTGTACGATGCTGCCCCTAGTGGTTATAGGTGGTATTTTCTCTCTTTCGTTTCATGGTGTTCCTGTTACTATGTTAAAGCCCTTTTTATCTAAAAAAAAAACAAAAAAAAACAACAGATGATGATGGAAATATTGGTATTTTTTGTGTTCAATCACAGATTACTCACACATAGTTACATTGTTCCAAGTTACTGACACTGAAAATACATTATTGCCAGATAACAGACATGTGACCTCAGGATACAGCTCCATGTGACGGCTTGAGCCAATCCCACAACACTTCCTTTGCATCTATTGCCTCATCTCCATTTGCCTTTATCCTTTTATCCTCGTATTTTGACGTTGAAGGCCATTTGCACAGCACTTGTTACAACTTGCCTGATCTCCAGCTTCTTGTCTCCGCGCTCTGAAGACGGCGAACAGCCGAAAGGATAGCAGGAGTTAGAAATAACGACCTAATAAACCGCTAGAGCTGAGATTAGCCAACATGCACTGTTTTGTTTTTGTTTTTGTTCTCTTGTTAGCGCTACAAAGGAAAATAAATAGTTTTAGCTCTTGCTTGTCCACAGACATCAAGGTCATGCGTTACACCTGACAGCCACGGAGCTAATTTGACTTTATTTGGGGTTTGTAATTCAGACGAGGCTTAATTTAAAATAACTAATGAGCAGAACAGGTTCACATGAACTGTAAGTGTTATCTGACGTCTGCTGCTTGGTTCTGATTCTAGGGACTCTGAGTGGGCCGGTCCCTGATGACCTGAGGGGTCTGGAAGCTTCGTAATCAACGGGAAGATCGGAAATTCATTTAGTTGCGAGAACTTTTAGTTTTATGAAGCAGAAGCGTGATTTTTGAACGACCACAGGAAGCCGGCGTTGTGATCCGAGGACTCAGAGTATTCTTAACCAAACCAAACAGAGCAATCTTTCAATAACTGTTCTCTCGTACAGAAACTACTGTGTGGGAGTTTGGGGAACCATAAAAACCAGCACAAGCCAACTCTTCAGGCTGAAATAAGAAAGCAATAAGAATAAAGAGTCCATCAAACTATTATGAATCAACCATCACACTATTCATTGAAATTAAAGTCCATGAAATTTTACGATTTAGCTGACCTCCACTTTGCTCTGACTATGTACAAAGTGCAGTATAATTCACTTCCAGGCTGTATTTCAGAGGCCGGTAGAAACAAGACAGTCGGTACGAACTCAGGGGAACCCGTTTGTACAACAAATGTAAGATATACACGCGTATCGGTCAGATGTGTGAACCTGTGGAACCGCCTCAACGAAGAATTTATGAATGTTTTAAACTGTGAAGAAATGACAATAGCATATATTTAAGCTATATATATATGTGTGTGTATACAGTACATAAGTCTGTCTATATACATATGTGTGTATGAATATATGTAAATATATATGGGGTTTTTTTTCATTTGTTGTGCTTTTCTAAGTTAAGAAGAACACCTGAGGCAGAATGTGGCATGTAAACAGAGGAGGCTCACAAGTTCTCGCTCACCAAAGAAAGGAATAAAAAGGAATACATGAATCCTTATGTTTATGCATGTATGAGTATATGAAACCTTGTTTGATGTACATATGTAAATACACCCGTCTGTGTGTGTGTGTGTGTGTGTGCGTGTGTGCGTGTGTGCGTGTGTGTGTACGGTGAGAATGGGAAACTAAGTACGAAAAATATGACCAAAATAAAATCTTAATCTAAAAACAAATAAATACATAACAGCGATCCCGGCGCCGCTGGAGTGCAGCGAGAGCTTTGGATGGGTGTAGATAGAAGCAGACAGCGATAGGAAACTCCTCGCTGCTTGTTTAATAGACTCTGCGCGTCGCGGCTGCCTCGCACAGACAGCTTGCTGATGTCTGTGCGCATTAATCAGAGTGTCACGCCAGCGGAGGAGTTATGAATGAGCTGCAAGTGCTGCTGGGGAGACGGCGACCGCCGGGACCATGTACACAACCGCCGCTACCATCCTGTGAGCGACGCCGCCGAGACACGCCGCTGCTACACCTCAGGTGTGCGATTTTTTTTTGCGTGTCATCTGTCGTTACAACAACGCGAGGTAACCTTGATCAAATACGCCATTAATCTAGACGGCTGCCGCGTGACAGGAAGACAATTACGTGAAAACATGGCGGTTGGGCGCCACAGCGTCTGAGAGCGCTTAATAAAACAAAAACCCCACCAGGAAAAATTAAGAACAAATCACATGTTTTAACCACGCAGGTGTCAAACACACGATCGGCCCGTCGTCTGGAGGTGTAAACACTTAAAGACTTTTATTTGTACGGGGGGGGGGGCAGCAGAACGTTTAGTTTTTATATTTAATTACCTTTGATTTGATTTGATTTTTTTTTTGATTAAGAAGTTGATATTGAAAAAATAAGTTGATTTAATTTGTTTTTTTAATGGAAAAGAAAAATACAAAATGAAATATGAGGTATTTTTCTGTTCAGAGTTCGGAAGTTATATCTGAAGAAACTGTTTTTCCTAAAAAAGCCCCAACTAGTGAGTAAAATATGAACTATTAGAATAAAACATGATATGTACAAGTCAGATGTCCTCAAGTCGTTTCATTTGAACCCAATTTGGACTAAACCGGACCGACACTTGAGAAATTATGGCCTGAAAATGTTTGGAGATAAAGCTCCCCCTAGTGGCAGAAATAACTAACCTGTCCCAAAATAAAGCCAGTTCTTCCTCGGACTAATGTCTATGTGGGTGTAAGACTTGAATATAATCCATGACACAGTTCTGGAGTTATGGCGTTAACACTGAGGCTCTGAGGCAGCGAACCTGGCAGCGATGACAAATCCATTATATACGACTTTTCGGAGAAACAGTACGTGAAAAAAAAACAACTATTAAATGATTTTGCTTTGGGTGAGTTTCATGTTTATCTTTGCATGCCATGCTGTGTTTCTTTGTCTATCCTGTGTTTCTAAACATTTTTAATTTTGTGTCTCGCCCTAAGAGACCCTTTAAGACGGAGGACGGAGCTGCAAGGTGGAGACCACCTGTGTCCCCAACACCGAATGCATGTGTCCTTGTTTTCCACGGGGTGAAATCCATGAAGCGGCGTGCTGCGGCGGCCATTAATAAGGTCAAGTGATCTGAATTAGGTTTAATCAATCGATGCGGCGTCACCGCTCAGTCTGTGCTTAACACCGCATTTCAGGCTAAAAGCAATTAGCTCATTAATGCAGGTCAACACAAGGGGAGAGATAACGCACCGCCGTCCGTTTAACAAACGCATCCCATAACGCCTGTCCTGAAGAGTGAGGGTGTCACATCCACATCAGGTGGAAACGTTACTGCCCAAACGTAAACCGGTAGTCGTACGTCCGCAGCAGCAGCAGCAGCAGCAGCAGCAGCAGCAGCAGCAGCAGCAGCAGCAGCAGCAGCAGCAGCAGCAGCAGCAGCAGCAGCAGCAGCAGCAGCAGCAGCAGCAGCAGCAGCAGCAGCAGCAGCAGCAGCAGCAGCAGCAGCAGCAGCAGCAGCAGCAGCAGCAGCAGCAGCAGCAGCAGCAGCAGCAGCAGCAGCACTTTTTGTCACTTCCACATCAGATCCTCCGATAATCCGTCAGTGACTCCGCCTCTCCACCATGAAACCTGTCAGAGCTGAATATTTGATCGCTAGAGCAGCAGTGGGAGACATCATGCATCCCATAATTTTAGGTTTTCCTTCTGGCATCTTAGCTTTAAATTTGTTGTTTTTACATTTTTATCTATTTCAGGGTGTCATTTTATTTTGTTTGGCACAGCGGGAAAATACACGTTATTTTCCTTCAAGAAAGATAATGTGTGTGTTTGTATGCGTGTGTGCGTACATGTGTGTGTGCCTGTCTGTGTGCATGTGTGTGTGCATCTGTGCATGTTTGCATGGATGTCAGGGAGAACTATTTGTGGGGGGACATAATGTAGAATTACTATTGTGTTCTCACCTGCAGACACAATGACCAGATTTTTAATCCCTAAAATCCCACAAATAAATGAATATAGAATTTCTCCCAAAAAGTCAGAGATGTTAAGGAAGCGTCATCGCCGCCGCACAATAACAAAATAACCCAAAAACAATTGCGTGGATGGAAGTTGTATTTTTTCCACCACTAGGGGGAGTCTTATCTACCCAAATTTTACTGGCCATAATTTCGCAACCATTGGTCCAATTTAGTTCAAATTTGGTCGATAAGAATCAACTCAAAATGAATATACAAGATATTTCTTCTATATATTATATTTTTCTGTAATATTTCATATTCTATTCAATAATGGGAGCTTTTTTCCATGTTTTGGACATAACTTCCTAACCGTGGGTCTGATTAAGTCCAAATTTAACTGATATGAACCGCCTCAATCTAATTTGAATTTATCTTATTCTACTTAAATTGTTTATATTTCCCTCACTAGGAGTGTTTTCCGTTTGTTGTTTATCATTACTTCACAACCGTATGTCATATTATGTCCAAATAAGCTCATACGAAGCTACACAAAATATAATTTCACTATAATAGTATATATTATATATTATTATATATAATATTTTACCAACCAGGGGGGGCTTTTATGGAAAACACAGCTTCTCATTCATAGCTTCCCAACCATGAGTCCTATTGTGTCTAAATGTAGCTTGTATAAATTGACAGAAGGAAATCTGTCTTGTTTTATTACTGAGCTCAGAAAAACTGTATTTATTTTTTCACTATTGAGTCACTTCAGGATCTGATCTTAGAGCAGACGGCTGACTTCATAGAAATAGTCAGGTTGAGTCAATATGGACTGGACTTAGATTATTAATGAGTCAATAAGGGGGATTGCTTGTACAACTCAGGGGACTGGGGGCTTTTCGGGGATATAACCTTACCTACTGAATATATAAGTATATTATTACAGTGGAGATTACATAGTAATTCAGACTAAACATGTTATCATGAGCTTCCTCCGGCCGCAGGAGAGAGAGTTCATGTAACAATGTCCCTCAGTCGGCGTATCGTCGTTCATACAAATGGAAGTGTCTTCACTCTATGCTGTCACTTTATCTTCTGGACGTTTTCTCGACTTGACCTGTTTTGGTTCTCAGGTATTATTATTCTGAGGGTCTGTTTTCTTCATCCTGTGTTTCCTGTTTTATTTTGAAAGTGTTTATCCATGTTGTTTTTGTTAGATTTATTTACTTCCTGTGTCGCTTCTCTGCAGTCTGTCTTACCCGTTTTTCTTCTGTGTGGTCTCCTCGGTTTCACTTGGCTCCTCTTCCCTCTCTGTTTTTGTCTTTTCCTGTGTTGATTCTATTCCCCCCACTTCTGATTGTTCATCATCTTCACCTGTGTTCCCCCTCCAGCTGTGTCTCACCGTCTCGTTAACCCAGCGTATTTAAGCCTGTGTCTCTCTGTCCTCCCTGCCAGTTCTTTGTTGATGTCTGCCTTCCTTTTTCATCGTGTTTCCTACTTTCCAGTTTATTTCTCTATTCACTTTTGCCCTGCTTTCTCTTGGATTTTGCCGGTTCTCCTCTTTACTGTTTTTAAGTTGTTTTTAAGTAAGACTGCTCTGGTTGGTTTATGAAATACACATAATGTGAAACTTCAATATGGTGTCTCATCTATCAGGTGGACGGATGCAGATCAGCTAGAGAATACCTTCAAACGCTCCTGATTATTCAGCTCCTTTTGTGTTTAAAAAAACAAACATGTCTAGCAAAACCTTGAAATGCAAAATGGTGTCATTAGAAAAACACGTTTGATCCGAGACATGAAAAATATCCACTGAATATAATTATTGCAACACAGGACATCTAGCATTTGTTAATTCCACCCCCCACCATTTCTTTTTTTTCTTTAAGATGAACTCCATTACCAAGAGAGGAGATCATTCTCATCAGGTTTTACCGCACGGTTGATTCAAGAACCGTAAATGACATAATAATGATGTTAAAACGTAATTTCCTGAAGTTGTATGTTTCATGGCTCGGGGCGTTAAATATTTCTACTGCAGCCCGGACATAAAAGGAATGGCCGGCGTCAGCGAGAGCCGTTATTAACAGCGTTTAAAAAAGATGAATGATTTCATTCCATTGCGTTTTTTTTTTTTTTTTTACATGGAAATCCCAGTTGTTTCATTAACAACCACCTGTTTTTTTTCTCTTCTTCTTCTTCTTTTTTTCTTTCCGATTCTCTTGGAGCAGTGAGTCATGCAAACAAGAATTAGTGGCTGCAATTCCCATATGGAGATAAGGCCAGCCTCTGTGTTAAATTGGATTGAGGAAGAAATGTCAGCGGGACTCATTTGGGTGATGGAAGCACAGTGGAGTAGCCATTAAACAGCAAAATGGCGCGCTTTATTTGGAGGCTGATGGATTAGGCAGTCATCTTTATTCACAGCCTTCCCTGTCGAATGGAACAAATCTTTGTGTGGCCTTCTTTTCTCCTCCACAGTTGTTTTCACTCTGTCGCACAAACATTTACGCAGCAACGTAAGAAGCAGATGAAGCCTCTCCAGAGTTTTTAATTACCAACAGTGGCGTCATAAAACTGAGGGCCGTCTTCTCCTCACATTCGGTTTTTTTCTTTTTATCTCACTTTAGCTGTAATTAGTCCCTCTGATTGCCTGCACCCTGAGCTGATCCCCGCACCCGTCTGTGACACCCAAACGACTTTAAGTAATGAGGTTAGAGGGAGACGCTGTGGTGACGCAGACGCTGTGATGGTGGCGACGCGGGTGGAGCAGGGTAACGAATGCGGGGTAAACCACGGGAGGATGTTGGTATGATCCCAAAAAAAAATTAGAAATATTGACGTGACTGATGATGTCACTGACCCTAACTCTGATCCTTTACCGTAAAATAAAGACAAACTGTGGGGAGGCCTGGGAAAGAGAAGGTACGTGCGTCATCAAGATGGCTGCTCTCCAGGTTCTTTTCAAGTAAATGAAGAAGAGGAAGAAGAAGAAGAAGAAGAAGAAGAGGCTTTGGCTCCACGTCTTTATCAGGATCTATGCCAATATTGACGGATTCCAGATTTGGCACCCGACCCACTCTTCCACCACATTTCATGAATAACTACTGAAAGATATTCCACAAACGTACGATCGATGTTGTAATGTTGAAGGAAGAAAATGTGGGAGGGTGGATTTGCTCCCTCAGTCTCGTTGCTCACGCCGTCAGGTGCTTCACCTCGGCCTTGATGGCGGGGAAAATCTCTCGTCAGCTGACGAGGGATTTTCTGCTTCCCCTGAGATTGGTCTCTGTTTTTTGCAAAAATGTTGAAACAAATCTCAAAATCGCAGAGTTTGTGTCTCAATCATTGTGTGGAAGGAGTTTCTAAGTCAATTCTAATATGCTAGTAGGTACATGTTAAATACAGGTCCAAGACATCAAAGCCCTTAGGTAACATGTCACCAAGACATTGAAGACCAGTCATCAACATCAATGACATACATTTATATGTCCAAGACATCAAAGCCCTTGGGTAACATATCAAAGACAACGATGCTATAACCGAACATGTTGAAGACATCAAAGCCTCCAGGTTACATGTTACAAAGACACCAAAGACGTAAATTTGCATGTCAAAGACATCAGCAATATCAGGTTACATGTTAAGAGACCAAAGCCATCTGGTTAATTGTCTCCAAGACAGGTCAAAAACATCAACAACATAAACTTAAGTGTCAAAGACATCAGAGCCATCGGTTACATGCTACGGAGACATAAAAGCCAACAAGTTGGATGTTACAAAGACACGTCAGAGTCATCAAGAACATCAAATTACATGTCAAAGACATCCACCGCCGCAATTGATATCTCAAAGACCGCCTAGTTCCTTGTCACACAGAGACACAAGAGTTCTAACCATCAAAGCCATCAAGTTCATGTCAAAGGAATGAAATTACTGCTACTGCTAGTAAGGACATTGCTATAGCTCAAAAGTACATGGTCCTATCTACCGAAAACCTGTCAAACAGCAAAGAAGTAAAAGGTCAAACGGTGAAACAGTCCAAGTTCATACAGTCAATCAGTCCAGGTTCACACAGTCAAACAGTCCAGGTTCACACAGTCAATCAGTCCAGGTTCATACAGTCAATCAGTCCAGGTTCACACAGTCAAAGAATCCAGGTTCATACAGTCAATCAGTCCAGGTTCATACAGTCAAAGAATCCAGGTTCATACAGTCAATCAGTCCAGGTTCATACAGTCAAAGAATCCAGGTTCATACAGTCAATCAGTCCAGGTTCACACAGTCCAACAGTCCAGGTTCATACAGTCAAACAGTCCAGGTTCACACAGTCAAACAGTCCAGGTTCATACAGTCAAACAGTCCAGGTTCACACAGTCAAACAGTCCAGGTTCACACAGTCAAACAGTCCAGGTTCATACAGTCAAACAGTCCAGGTTCACACAGTCAAACAGTCCAGGTTCACACAGTCAAACAGTCCAGGTTCACACAGGTGTTTAAGTTTCACCATCAGTCACACGTTAACATTCCTAGAGAAAGTTCTGATCCTGATTATGGGCAGAGGTGAGGACACCTGTTCAGAATGTAATGCGGTGAGGAGGATAAAAATGCAGCCGGCTGTGTCGACTCCATTGAAGTTTCTTGCAGGAGTCCCGTCTGCAGAGGAGACTGAGAAGAGACGAGTGAAGAACCGAGTCAAACAGGCAGGTGGGGCTCAGACCCAGAGACCCGAGCCGAGGACCCTTGTACCGGCAGAGTTTGGCCTGCTGCTTCTAATTAAAGGAGCTTTCATGTTCCATGAACAGACTGAAACCCTCCAGTCGCTCCTCCGAGGACCAGGAGGCAACACATATATATATATATATATATATATATACACATATATATATATATATATATATATATACACATATATATATATATATATATACATATATATATATATATATACACATATATATATATATATATATATATATATATATATATATATATACACATATATATATATATATACACATATATGTATATATGTATATACTTATCTACTGTCTAGAGTACCTGGAAAGCAGAGGGAGGAAGCCTGAGAGAAGCGGGTGGGAGATGAGTGGAAGAGTGAGGCAGGGAAGGAATGCAGATTGAGAGAATCTGCATTCAGAGGAAAGGAGGAGACGGAGCGAGGGAACACAATTACAGAGGAGTGGAGATGGAGGAGGTGGAAGGCAGGGATGTGAGGCCGTCTGTGTCATGGAGCCGCTGGGAGCATCTGCTGTGTTTAGTTCTGGTCGGCCCGTTGCTCCCGGCAGTGGACTGAGATCCACTCACACTCGCTCTAAAGCCTAATTGCGATCCGCCAAACGTCCTAACGAGACGGAGGTCTCCATGAAAGGAACATTTCTAGCGGCGCATTCTGAAAGGGGAGTCAGAATCGTGTCGCCGTACCGGATTTTTTTCAAGGTGACGTCCACGATGTTTGAAAATAATGCAGTGTATTTATTTTTTTAAATGGAATCTTAAGTAATAAACTGTCAACCAAATTTCCAACGAGGAAAATAACAACCTCCAAAATCCGGTCTGATATGCAGCATAACCCGTCTCTGATCGGGGGCAAACCATTTCAGAAATATTTTTAATAAAAACTAAAATCCTTTGTTGCATTTTCACCCGGCAACTGCTTGAGAAGACAAACTTCTGAAAATGGTCCCGGAGAAGCTTTTATTCAGAAGAGCACCATTTCCATCTCCACGTATTTACGGCTGTTTGTTGCCTCTTCCTCCTCCCTCCTCTCTACTTCTGCTCACGTGTTCTTCCTCTTCATCCCTCAGGAAGTTCCCCTGGCACGAAAGAAGGTCCATTAAAGCTCCTGTTCCAGAAAATAATCCTTTAAAGTTGTTAATAAATCCCACAGATTTGGTCATTTTTCTGTTCTTAATTTATTTCAGTTTTGTTCACCCTCTACAATCACTAAAGGTTCTTCTTCTTCTTCTTCTTCTACTCCCTCTTCTTTGGGCTGTTCCCTTTAGAAGTCGCCACAGTAGAGCACCCGTGTCCCTCTTGCCCTGTCCTTTGTAATTTTCCTCTTTTACACCAACCAACCGCATGTCCTCTCTCACCACATCCAGAAACCTTCTTTGGTCTTTCTCCTTCCACCAATAGTTCCTCTGTCCTTCTTCTTCACGTGTCCAAACCATCTCGATCTGTCCTCTCTGACTTTGTCTCCAAGACGTCTAATCCTGTCCTTCCTCCTCACTCCCAGAGAACACCTGAACATCTTCAGCTCCAACCATCTTCATCGCTGCCTCCAGTCTTCTGGTCAGCGCCGCCGGTGTCAAAAACCATACTGTGTGAACTGGTTGTTGCCTCAGCCTCACTTTCACTCACGGCTGTACAAACTTTGGCCCCTCGGCACAAAACTGATTTCCTAACCGGATCACTGATAGCGTTAGCCAGCAGGATGCGGGCCGTAACAATGGATGGAAACAGATGATGATGATCTGCTGTAGCGACCCCCATAGGGAACAGCCGAAATACGAAGAAGAGACTTTGTGTCTGTTTGACGTTGTACCGGTTACTATGTGTGAGATAAACCAATATTTCTATCCTCACCTCATTTTTCTCCGTAGAAAAGAAAAATCCTATCGGTGAATTTACTCAGAACCTCTCAAACAGTTTTATGTGGGACCGGACCAGCAGGACAATGTACCTAAAATATACATAATCCTGTCCCTAGAGAGGGATTTTAATACCACCTATGTCCACTATGGGGCGCTACATACACAAACTAAAACCTTTAATATTGTGCTCAGTCAGGAAATTGTAAAAATATGCCCGATTATATGCCCATTGGTTAGAACAGGTTAAGTCTCACCGGTAGCACACTATGCCTAAAATCAAAAAGAGGTATTTTCAACGCTACAGTCTACATCTTCCTTAGTTTAAATCAGTCAAACCATCATCTCAAGACTTTTGTGAGATCTCGAAGGCCTTCCCCCGGCACCCGTCATGCCTGTTAGCGTTGTTGTTACGTAGGGTCCGTTAAAACAAGGAAACAGAGAGAGACGCTTCCTTTAATTAACGTTAATACGTTGAAATGAATCGTGTTAGTCGCTGATTGTGATTCAATGACTAAAGTCATTAACACGAGAAAGCTGATCAACCTTTGGCTCCGTTCAGCCGCGACACACGCTACGCCACGAAACAACCCCTCACCTCAGAGAGCGTCGTGTCACGGAGTCCCGATCGTGACTAATTTCATTTGGTGCGTATTCAAAAAGTGCGTTTACCTGTGCGCTCTCAGGGATGTAATGAGTGTCTGTAATAATGACTTTCTGCAGAATCCGCCGCCGCAGGCTCCAAACACAAGACGTCTGAAGCAAAGAGACGACAGCTGCTCAAAAACACAGTTGTCTACCTTCAGCATGGAGACGAGGTCGTAATGGATTCCAGCGCAGAGAAACTGGGCTCACGATTAGAGCCTGATACCATGTGATCAAACATGAGTGCTGTGTAAGCGTTTATTCATTTCCGTCTCGCTACATGGTTTGTGGAAAGCTGCTCTTCTTCAACCCTGTGAGGAAGAGCAGCTTTTCTCGTCTTCACAGGAGGATTTCTCATCGTGGAATCGGGATAATCTCACTGGATTAGCCGGTGTCGCGATAATTTGACTTTAATATCTAGCATTTTCAGATTTTATCCAAATGTAAAGTGCGTTATAAATCAAATGTATTATTATTATTATTATTACTATATTATTTTCATAAAATTACAACTTTATTCTTGTCTCAGACTCGTATTTATTTTCCATGTTTTCCTAAAACTGTAAACCACATGTTATATAATATTCCCTAACGCCGTCATAATAAGACGCTGGTCCCGTAGAGAAAAACAACAACACACGTCATGTCGGAAAATAAACCAACGTAAACGGAGAATTAGCATTTTGATGGACTAATGGGCCAGAACACATCCTCAGGTAAACACCTGTGAGCTCTCACACTCACGCACACACTCACACGCACACACACACACACACACACACACACACACACACGTATATGCAGAGAAGGACAGTGGTGGGAGTAAGAGTTAAATCCCTTCCTCCCCAACCTCACTCTTGAGTTTCCTTATCAATCGTGCCCAGATCTCCAGCGCTGGAGTTTCCCAAATAAATCAATCATTTGTGGCTCCAGCTGAGGATTATGCAGCGTCTGCTGCTGCCTGTCAGTGTGTGTGTGTGTGTGTGTGTCTACGTGTGTGTGTGTGTGTTTGTGCCGTCTCTCCCACCACATTCACATCCATAACCAGCAGCAGCTACTAACTGTGTGTGTGTGTGTGTGTGTGTGTGTGTGTGTGTGTGTGTGTGTGTGTGTGTGTGTGTGTGTGTGTGTGTGTGTGTGTGTGTGTGTGTGTGTGTGTGTGTGTGTGCGGCTCAAACATTCCCCTTTGACTTTTTGCCTCCCTTTGGTTCTGTCTGGTTCTATCAAGAGGAAAGTGTAGCAGAATCACGTATTTAGAGTTTTGTGTTTTGTATTTGCGCGGTATCTATAATGACAATCAGGGATTTGTGGATGATCTAACTTTGAGTGAAGACGAGTTGATAGCCGTTCGTAAGAAGTCTGCATACAGGGGATCGGTGGGATGAGGAGGGGCTGAGGCAGCAACAGAGAGGGGGAGATGGGGGGAGTGATTGACAGGTCAGAGGGCCGTGGAGGAATAAGGATGGAAGTGGAGAGAAAATAAGTCATTTGATATTCCGCCTGGTTTTGCATCTCCTTGAGCTGAATAATAATATTACGATAAAGTTTATGTCCATAGCATAAAAAGTCAACTGTCCATGAAACGTTAATACAAATTGGAAGATAAAACAATACAATAAATTAAGCAAAGTAAAAAAACAAAAACAATAATAGGCAGAACAGAAAATCACAAAACGTTGTTAAAAACAGTTTTTAGTTTTAAGTATATAAAGACATAATAGTGCAGTATTGTTAAAATATGCAGAGAACAGCCCTATCATTTAAAATACAGTATTTTAACCCTTTAATTTCCTCAAAAAAAATGAGGGAGAAATAATAAAAACATCACAGACAATAAAAACAATTTTTTTGGAATCTCATTTTTTACTCAAGGGGGCCAATAATGCTGGAGGGCACGTCTAAAATGCCCCAAAAACTTAACCGACAATTAAGGTGTATCACATTAAAAGAAATCCATGTGTATCTACTTTCAGACGGTTGGTGAAGATGCAATTAAAACATTCATTTGAAGATTTTATTACCTTTATATAATAAAGACGATAAAAAGTTTGCATTAATTGAGGATTCCTGCCGCGGCAGAAACGACTTCTTCCCACCAGTTGTGTTTGTTCAGTTTGATGCAGTCCTTCCCTGAAGGCTCACGTAACCGGAGCTGAAGAAGACCGACAGATTTCAATTTTACTCCAAGTCCTTGGAGTCCTAAGCTGCGCTCCGGTTGTCTGTTTGCCAAACGTGATCCGGCAACACTTAAGGATGAAGATTCTTTCCTAGTGTGGTAAATCTTTAAGTTGGCACAAAGTCTCGTTGGTGAGGAGAGACCCTGACAAGGACACGGCACCCACCTCGGACTACATTTGATCATTCAGTGAAGGATTTGTCATTTGTAAATGCACATACAGATGGATGCACTCTGTGTGGGCGCACGTACACGTGAGTGTGCACGTGGGCGAGCATGAGCTCAGTCTGACATCCTACATTTTCCTCAGCTGTCCTTGTGAAGACCGGCGGACCGCTTTATCAGCCAAGTCCTTAAAATAAATCATTACTCGTTCCGTACATGAGAAGCTGTTGGATTTTTTTCCCTGAAGTGCAGCTCCGGTTCCCGCTTCCCTCAGAAGTCTCTCTCTCTCTCTCCCTCTCTCTCTCTCTCCCTCTCTCTCTCTCTCTCTCTCTCTCCCTCTCTCTCTCTCTTTCTCTCTGGGCTTCTTTCCATTTCTGTAAGCATCTCCCACCACTTCTTTATTTGTTCCTGTTTGGGCCCATGAAGACGTCAGACTGTCAAATCATTAGAGCTTCATCAAATTGACGACGATATTCAGTATCGGGAGAACAAGTGTTGACAGAGGACACTTAAAAGTGATGACGAATGTAACAAATATTATTCTACTTTATCTTACGACTGGTTTGGATTACGGTTTGGCGTTGGCGGCGCCCAAAGTCAATATGCGTGACGGTATGTCAGAGTTTTTCTTCAGCGAGTTTCTGTGTGTGTTAGCGCCGTTATCAAGTTGTATGTATGCCGTATACAGGAAGCTGAATAAGGTTCAATTGTAAGCCACATGACCGCGCGGCCCGGAAGATGAGCGAAGAGTCCAAACTATGAAAAAACGTAGCAGATGAAAAAAAAAAAGGAAACTTTTGTCTACTTGTTTGTGTATGCACACGTCCAGGAGTGCATCACTTTTAAGCATCCTCTGGAAACATGTTCATTGTGTTGTGGCTTTTGCAGCGCATTTTTCTTAAAGTGCTGTGGCTTTTGCAGAGCGTCATTTCAATGTCTGTGCTTTTGCAGCATGTTTTTTTAATGTGTTGTGGCTTTTATGGTGCGTTTTCTTAATATCTGTGGCTTTTTCAGCATATTGTCTTGATGTCAGTGGCTTTTGCAGCGCGTTTTTCTTAATGTGTTGTGGCTTTTGTGGTGCGTTTTCTTAATATCTGTGGCTTTTTCAGCATATTGTCTTGATGTCAGTGGCTTTTGCAGCGCGTTTTTCCTAATGTGCAGTGGCTTTTGCGGTGCAATTTCATCAGTTATTGAGTTTTACAGCACAATTTCTATATGTCTTGTAGCTCTTGCAGCACGTTTTTCTTATCGTTCTGTGGATTTTGCGGCGAATATTCTTAATGACTTGTAGCTTTTGTAGCACGTTTGTCTCAATGATGCCCATGCGTTGTCAAATTGATGAGGATGTTTTCTTAACTTGCCTGTGTTTTGTCTGTATGCATGTGTTTTCTTCATTTGCAGCCTGTTTTCCCCTGTGGACAACCGTAAATAGGAGAGGAGACATAAAACAATGGCTTCCACTTTTAAAGGAAGAACAATGAAGTGAGATTACCTAATTACCTTTACGATCCAGTTACACGATGGAAAAACCTCGGCACAGCTTCTAAACGGCATTGACAAACAATAGGAAGACATGGAGGAAGAGGTGAATGAAGAAAAGAGATACAAAGCGGTGGAGGTGAATAGAGGAGGAGTGACAAAGGAAGGAAACTTGCTGCAAGGAGTGAAGAAAAGAGCTTTTTCAATTATCACTGAAAGTGAAGGACAGTGTGACGTTTTCACCACCTCCGATGTCCACGTCCGTCCGTCTCCTCGTAAGACAATGTCAGAAAGGAGTCAAGGATGACGTTGAATGACTCGTCCCCTCGAGGAGGATTATACAACCTCAACACACAACAGAGATGTTTCATGGAGTCAGACGAGCGGGTAGCGATCTCTTGGAACCCAATAAGAAAATGAGTTTACTGATTAGTTAACCAGAGGCTCCACTGAGTTCCTCACAGAGCCTGCCAGTCCAGCCTGAGGGCATCAGAAAACAACAGTGGAACAGGCTCATTTAGAATCATGTAGATATTCTAGAGGACCCTTTCATTACCCAGTGAGTAAAATCAGTAAAAAATAAATCAATAAAAAAATCACATGCGCTGCACAAATGATGCTACTAAGATGTGACTCGGCACAGGTTCCGTGATCCGCGGGGACACGCGCTTAAGTTCACGGTCACGACCTTCATTTTATCTTCTCAATTAGTGGCTCCATTGACGATTGTGAAAATTCTCTTCAAAGGAATTTTAAAGAGGCCTGTGGAACTTGAACTGATGCTGCTCACCCACACAGTATGATTCACTCCTCACTGTGTGTGTGTGTGTGTGTGTGTGTGTGTGTGTGTGTGTGTGTGTGTGTGTGTGTGTGTGTGTGTGTGTGTGTGTGTGTGTGTGTGTGTGTGTGTGTGTGTGTAAAGTTGTTTGTAAATCATAAATGATAGTGAAAGCAGGTTTCATAATAGGTTTGTGGCCCTTTAAGGGGAAGAATAATCCAACTCTGATGGAAAATCAGCCACAGAAAGACAACTTCAAAAGAGCCACGGGATTTATTTATTGTATTATTATTGTAATCAAACAACAAATTAGACAACTGTTTACAAATTTAGAGTAAGAAGTCCCTTCTCCAAAGCTTGGCTTAACTCATATCTACGCAAAAGACCATTATTTTGGTTTCCTTGGTTGACTTATTCTCTAGACGGTAAGAGGTTTCCTGTGGAGTACCTCAAGGATCACCTCTAGGACCTTAAAAGAAATGTCGCCATTTGACAGCGTCACCAGGAGGCAACGCATTTCCTTCCCTCTGTGCGCTGATGACACTCCGCTCTATGTAGCTGCACCTCCTGATGACTCAGGGCTAATTGACTTACTGTATTCTAGATATAAAAGCCTCGATATGACCGAATTTCTCCTCGTGCAGCTCTACCAGGATGAAATAGAATTTCTGATTATTGGTTCAATGACTCAGAGAGAATAACTGACCCTCCAACTAAATACCCTCAGACTCAAACACTACAAAGAAGAAGAAAACCTGGGAGATTTCTCACTCTGATCTTACTTTGAAAGCCCTTGTCCAAAGTGTCTCTTCATCATTTGGAGACCATCTCCAAAGTGAGGCTCTCTCAGAGCAACAAGGCGGGACTAGTGAACGCTTTTAGAACCAGCTATATAATTAAGTTTGATTTTTAACCACCTGCTACAGGATTCCATTACGATTCTCATGTCGGAGCGTCGGAGCGTCGGAGCAGTGAATACACAATCTCACCTGATGTCTGAAGTTACAGCTGTGTAAGTAATCAAAATGACAAACGATGAAGTTACCGTAGCGACCCTCCACTTTTGTGAAAGAAGAGGAGGGAAGAGATGGAAGTGTGAATGAGGAAATAAAAGACAAGGTCGGGAGGTGAGACTTTTACTGTGGGCTCGTAATTTCTCGGCAGCAGCACGTTAGTTAAAGTCAGCCTCAGTGACCGGAGTGTTTACTGTTGCTCGGCAACACCATCAGCTGCTGACAGACGTCTCTTCCATTGGCTGATATGCTTCTGCTCAGAAAGGACAGACGTAATCGTCCTCATTTGTACTCTTTTCAAACGTGTTTGAAGGCGATCGGAGCAGCTACCACTGTCCAAGAGCAGATCTGGAAACGTCTTACACTATAAAAGCAAACATGGGGACCAATTAAAGTTCCAGACCCGTTCTCTCGATCCGATTGGACGGGTTTATTGGGGAGAAATAGCCTTAATTCTCCTATTGATCGAGCCTGGCTTTAAATTCTCAACTTCATTTCCTTTAGAGGACAGGCAGTTATTTTTAATAAAACGGATGGTGTAATACAAGACGGGAAAGGAAATTTCAAAGATTTGCTGAATTTGTTGTCAGTCTATCAAGTTAATCACAGTTGAATAATTAATTAGCGGGCGGCCCCTATACGCCAACCGGGGAGCAAATGTGTGTTCAGTGTCTTGCTCAAGGACTCTCTGCCACACTGCAAAAACAGCCTTACTGCAAAGACACAAAATATACTTCAACTAAAATCCAATTATCTTAAAATTAAATTTTCTTATATGAGTTATCGCCAGCTGCTAAATCTCACAGAACTCCACCAAACTCTCTCAGGAACTGTCCAATAGTCTCCCACCGTTCTTCAGTCTCGTAACACGTTATGTCACAAAAACGTAATTATTTCTAGGACATGCCAAAACCTGCCTATGGGTAACATTTCATGCGAATCAATCCTGTAGTTTTTCTGTAATCTTGCTAAGAAACCCTCAGAGGTACAAAAAAAAAAAACAGTGCATTCATGGTGGAGGTAATGGCGCCCAGAAAACACTTTGCTAACCGTTTCTGAAACACAACTTTGCTGGATTAGCGTATGGCGTTTCGTGAATGGAATCCTGGAGAATTAGATTTCGCAATACTGATAGCCATAAATGCGCTTCAGTTAGGTAACGAAGGTACGGGCCATCGTCATCAAACCTCTCATGTTGAAGGTGATCACCTGTGTCCTTCCTACAGAGATCATGCATTTATCTTCAAATAGGAAAGACATGGGTTGTTGGCGCAGGGGCAGTCCAGGGATCCAACCCCCCACCATTCAGATCTAAGACCCTATATATATCAGACATGGCGTTTGATCACAGCTTCTCTACTGGAGGGCCACTGCCGGGGAAGGATATTGATCACCCTCCCCCACTCTAGCAGGCAACCCATGATGACATTTGATCCACAAGGAGGGCACATCAGATGGCTCTACATCACATTTCTGACAGTGGAAGGGCATCATGGAGGCCACTTCATCATGTTTTATCTACTATAGGTCATCCAAGAGGTCATCCGGGTAGTTACTCTTTTGCAGTGGAGGTGAGTGAGACCAGTGGAGCGCCTAAAGCAGCAAATATGTTTTGGAGAAAATGTCGGCGCTAAGATAAATTCCCTTTGGAACAACGCTGGGATGACTAGAGGTTATGGTCTGTAGTGTTTTTAGCATGAAAAAGAACATTTCTTTTATCCTTTGCTAGTTTTCCTACTTCCTGTCTTTGCACCTTTTGTGGTACGCGATATAAAAAATGATGGACTTGCATGTTTCGGATCACAACTCAGTCCCTTTCAACACGTCCAGCTGCTTCCTGCAGGTAACAAATGATCGTCTTTTATCTCGTCTGTGGGTCTGTGCGGGGATTGGTCTTGAGAGGATATCAATTTGTCTGAGAGATGAAAATACCACGGGGCAGTCGCTGAAAAATGGCATTTGAAGCGGTGGCGATCGATGCCGAAAATGTATTCAAGATCTAATAAATATTAGGAGAGCTTCTCGGACTATTATAGTTTGAAAATCGAAATTAATGTCTGGCTGGAAATGAAGAAATCCTTCAGCGGAGGCCGGAAGACGCTCCTCTCGGGCCGGCGGAGAAGTGTAAATCCGTTGACAGCCATTGTTAATGACAGAGCAATTTGAGCGAAAACATGGCTCAATCCCGCCGGAGCCGTGAGCATTCAAGTGGACCACCACCCTATTACAGGTGTGAGATGGGACTAAATGGAGAAAAATGATATCCAGTCAGGCAGGCAGGACCCGGTCCCTAAGCAGTTGTTCGGCAGTTTGATCTACAACACGGGTCACCTTGTCCACCCACTAACGACAAAGCTCCGGCGCTGGACAGCAAACCCAATTCACAAAACATCAGGGGAAGAAGGGAAGATGAATCGTCGGGTCAATATGACCAGGCAGACTTCTCTCACCTTTGCGCTGCATCTTTATAACACTTAACCTTCCGTTCAGAGAAGATGCTCTGAGAAGATGCGGACTCTCCCTGCGTCTGTGAGCCGGGTTCTGCACGCATCCACCCGTGGGTGCTGCAGCTGAACTATTCACATTTTTCTTTGTATGCAGAGGCTCCTGCTAATTAAAGGCGTTTGGCTGGGAGCCTCCAGAACGGCAACAGAGTAAAGAGCAGCTTTAAAGAATCGGCGCTGGGGAGAAAAGCTGTGACACATAAACACAGAGACCCAAAGGCTGAGTTCTTTCCAGGCGGCATTCATCGGCCGATAAATGCAGCTAATCTGATGTCTGGGCTTCTGCAACACAACAGAGAGTCGTTTAGGCCAAGTACGATAATAAAAAATGTGATTGTGCAGAATATCACCGTGTCAGTTCTAATAGATGGATCCGACCCGGATATGAACAGATACTGTATTTCTTATTCCTTTTTATCCATCCATTGTTTAAATTTTCTCATTTCTATGCCTATCGTGAAGAGACAAAAGTTTATTTAACCCTTAAGAGCCCAGGCAATTGAACACACTTCTGAAAACTAGGCCTGGACTCCCATCAGCAAGGTTATATCCCCGAAAAGACCCCGATCCCCTGTGTTGTACTAGCCGTTCTCCTTGATTGATCTCCGCAAATTACATGTAAGGTTCTGTCCGACAAAGATCTTTTTCGCAAATAAGCTCCAAAAAAGTTATTATGAACTGGTCTGGGAGAAAAATATCTGGACCTCGTCTCGGGTCATATCCCCAAAAAGTCCCCAATCCCCTGCATTGTACAAGATTGAACTCTCAAATTTAATATGAAGTCATGTCCACAGTAGTTTTCATTCAAAAAAAAAAAACTCCCGCCAGTCAGAAAAGTACAAAATCAATATTCTTCTTCCTCAAACTGAGGTCTACAGAGGTAGAACATTTGAAAATGATTTATGAAATAGATTTCGATTAATTTATTCTTATTTTATTATGTCCAGAAAACAGTGTTTTTCAGAGAGCTAGTTTAAATATGAACTATTAGAGTGAAATATGATATTCACAGGATTGGTCTCCTTGGGTGGATTAATAATCACATGATTTGGACTAAATCGAACCAATGGATAGGGAGAAATGTCCGAAAAACAGTGTTATTTGTGAAGAAAAATGCATAAAAGAGAGATCACCTTGAGTCCATGAATATGCAACAAATTTGGACTCATCAGAGCAACAGATGAGAAATAATAGCTGTAACACTTTCAGAGATTCAACTCCCCCTCGTTTTGAAAATACACAACCGAACTTTCCCAAAATCCCTCCAGTTCTCATTATATTCATAAATGTCTCTGGGTGAGGTGTTGAGTGCACCTGACCCATAATGCACTCTGGCTTCATTAATTATACTTTCTCTTCAAGCACAATTTTGCCGGATAGCCTCTGAACAGCAGCCGGTGTCTTCTGAGATGAAGAACCAGTCGTTAAAAACCAGCCCGCACTTTCAGAAGAGATTGAGGAACCTTCTGGCATTAGATGACACGATACACCTGACATCTACTGATGACGAATGTAAATGCAGCGTCCATCAGACCGCCAGCAGACAACAACATCAGAACAGAAATAACCAAATAAACCAAAAAGCCCTAAAGCCCTCGTCTCCGTTTGGTGAAGAAAACAAAGACGGTTGTTGCTATGGATACCCTTTAACCTTATCCATTAGCTGAAATGTTTTACTGTTGCTAGGAGAGATTAAGTCACAGGGACACATTCAGATGTTTAAACAAAAGTAACGAGGCTTTAAGTGCAGAGAGACGGACCCAGAAATGACCCTGGTGTTTTTGAAGAAGAGCTTTAATGACTACAAGCGCAGGTTTGACGGAACATTTAGGACAGCGGGTTAACGCCGACAGAAAAGTCTTCACGCTAATTCAAGAATAGAAGTTTATTTCACTAAATGCAAATCACATCTAGGCAATAACGATAAACCTTCATTTAGCTGGCTAAGCCGCTTCGGGACAATGGAGATCGGATGGATTGCTGACTTGTCCCAAATTTTGTTTGACGTCGTCAGGCTTTCGCGCATTTCAAGCAGAGCCACGAATCAATTCCCCGAGGTCAGCACATTTTTTCTCAATGCACCTTCGCAAAGTGACTACAAATAATCAGAGGTGCCATGGCGACACGACGCGTCATGTGGGCAAAAAATAAAAAGTGGTCATAAGGCGGGAAGTGCATTTTGTGGCTAGTAGCAACTGAACAGCTAGGATGACTGAAAACTGTCCTTAGCCGTCACAGCAGTGCTAGCTAGTTTTTACAGACGAGTTATTCGGTCAGTTTGAGTCTGAATTAAACAACAAGGAATCTAGATCGTACAGTGTTTGCCCAGCTTTACTCAGGGAGACTCCTTACCTTTCCCCGCCTTTGGTTTTTGAGTGGGTGGAGCTTAATTACATCCTTGTGAAATTGAATCAACATAAATGAAATCAACTCTGACACTTACCTACAACACCGAGGCGCCATTTGAATATGAAAATGAAACGTATACGACCTAAAATCCTCTCAGAAATGTTGAACATTGACCTTTCAGAAGTCCAGTTTTTGCCCTGCAGTCTAGTGAATAAAAAACGGTGCTGCTTGATTGAATTCCCCGTTCTTCTGGCTGTGTTTGACTGACAAGTTAGTCGACTTTGGGGTCTGGTAACCTTGCTCAGAACTTGTCGGACAAACACAGTGGTCCCAGAGCTGAAAAAGTTCAATAACAGGAGAACTCACAGCATTGATTAAATAATAAAGAAGTAAGACTGCTTCACGCATCCTGGATCCATTTCACAGCAGACATTTTCAAAACAGGTGTGAGTGATAGCGTTGAAGGAACCTTCATTTTCGTGAAGCAGTTCTACCATCCTAGCATTTGTTCTTTCCGGCTCTCTAGCACAGCCTACAGGGATATCTGATGAAACGCAACCATTGATAACTAAAAGTAATGCTACGGCACTTTGTTAGATGGTTTAAATACCAATACCTAAACTGACATGTTGAATCCTCAGTAATGCTGGTCATGTAAATGGACAAAATAATGGAGACTAGAAAACCTCTCAATCCTTATTATTTTCATTGTTGTAGCTTAATATCTCTTTTCTGTTGGCTTCGTCCTTCTGGGATCTTCATGGGAGTCAGGGCATTCCGATCTGTGGCTACGGTGGATTGCTACCTCTGAGTTGGGGGTGACATGTTGCCTTAAGTGAAAGAGTTTTTAGTATCTTGGCGTCTTGTTCTCGAAAATGGACCGTGAGATGGACAGGCGGTCAAGTGCGGCATCAGCAGTACTGCGAGTGTTGTATCGGTCCGTTTCAGTGAGGAAGGAGCTGAGTCTTAAGGCAAAGCTGTCAATTTACAGGTCCATCAACGTTCCGACCCTCACCTGTGGTCGTGAGCTCTGGGTAGTGACTGAGAGAATGGGGTCAAGGATACAAGGGACTGAAAGGAGTTTCCTTAATAGGGTGACTGGGCTCAGCCTTAGAGATAGAGTCTTGAGATCGGACACCTGGAGGGGGGTTGGAGTGGAGCCACTAGTCAGCCTGATGGGGTGATTGAGGCATCTGATCAGAATGTCTCCAGGGCGCCTCCCTGTGGAGGTTTTTCAGGCACCTCCAACTTGTAGGAGAACCTAGGATAGACCCAGAACTCACTGGAAGAAATTCTTCTGAATCCCCCAGTATGAGCTGGAGAGTGTTGCTGGGCAGAGGGACATCTGGAATATCCTTTATAAACATGGGAGAAAATGGATGGCATTACATCATGCGTTCATTTACAATCTGATATATGCTCCTTTGCAAAGACGACTGTATGGTTGGCTACTTTATAGTTAAGCTGTGAAGCTCACGCCGGCACCTAAGGGAGCTAACGGGCCCTCAGGGAGCTAACGGGCCCTCGGGGAGAGCTGCTAAAGCAGGGCCGGTATCACTAAATAGACCAAGCCCAAGGTGTGGAGCAGCGCTGAAACTACGCGATACTGATTTGCTTGAGTTTCTGTATAAAAATAGCGAAGCACATGTATAATGGATGTGCAGCATAGCAGACTGTATTTTCTAATATGAGGTGTTTTGCAGGTTGAATGAAAAAGAATGAGTGAGGCGAGACATTCAGTCGTAGCAACTCACTATTGAGGGAATCGGTAACGGAACCATCTGCAGTCTGATAGAACTTGAGGATGCAGAATACTGACAGCAGGTGTGAATTTGATGTTCTCATGCGACTACATGGATGTTCATGACGTGCTTGACTTCACTAAATAGACCGGGCCCACATGGCGTGTAGCAGCGTCGAATGTGCAGCGTTCTGATGTCATCGGGTTTCTGAATTTTCAGAGCGGACGATCAGAAAAAGGATGATTTTATCTTCACGCACACCTGGAAGTGGATCCACGCGGGAATAAAATACCAATCCGCTACAAATGATCTTTTTAATCCTTGCAAACCTACGACCTCACTTCATTTAACTCCGTGGGATTGTTTTTGGAGGAAGCATCCGGCAGGGAGTCGCTGCTAAAGATGTCAACATGAGTGAATGTAAGCGATGACATTGACAAAGAAAATTCACTTTCTATAGATCAGTCATTGATGACAATCTGCTTCATAAGAAAAGTATTAGTGTACAAAAATACCAGAATAAGAAGCTGCGGTTCTGGCGGCGTACGTGCGTGGACATTAAATCGGCCCCGTTTTTGTAGTAATTTGTCCTTTGATGTGCCCTGCCTGCATAGAAGCACTGCAGCAGCAGCGGCTGCAAGCATCTCCCAAACACAAATACATCATGGATCACTAATCCCTGTCTGCAGCCATCTCCTCCTCTTCCTCCGCTCCTCCAATCGATACCTGAGTCAACAGCACATCCCAGCCTTCCAACAAGCTGCCAGTCCGCTGATCCCAATCTCCGCCCTTCAGCAGATAAGTCCCGTACAGGAAGGACAGTACGCTAATTGCCTGTAACAAACTCGTCAGCTTTGAACACTTTCTTCCTCCAGATTAACTCATTAGGATAATTAAGATGGTAATGGCGAGAAGATCTGAGGGAACCTGCTAAGTCTGGCGAAACTAGACCTGTAGCCGTTACACCGAGCCAATGAACGTCTGCTTGGAATGCCACTGGACTCCATTATTGGAGAGAGTCTTCATCAGTCATACAGACACCCTTCAGCCTCCAGTCTGCCACTTT
Source organism: Lophius americanus (assembly GCA_037951165.1). Classification (NCBI taxonomy): domain Eukaryota; kingdom Metazoa; phylum Chordata; class Actinopteri; order Lophiiformes; family Lophiidae; genus Lophius; species Lophius americanus. Next base: position 28,915 of record JBBDHG010000299.1, read on the forward strand.
ATCTTCCTCCTGTCTTCTCCTCCTCACCATCTAGACGTCTCCTCAGTCCCTGCTGCTGGAGCTCCCTCAACATGTTCTCTGCTCATCGGTTCAAATGGTGACGTTATAAATCACAGCAGCAAATCTGAGCGACTTTGGCAAAATAAGTGGGTCAGACCACACATGGGTAATCATTTATGCTAGATTAACCATAAACAATATGTATAACCCTGTATTAATATCAGGCCTCCTGCTGCTGAATGTTATATTAAGAGATAATGGCATCGTGTCTCATATGGGCTGCATGTCAGAATCGGACGCACTCCTGATCTGTGATTAATCATGTTGTGAAAACATGCAGCTGTTGTCAGGAAAACATGTATGGCCTGAGATCCTCTCCTGCTGAACTCAGGGTCAGGCATTACTGCGTAATTTCCAGGTAAAAATCACAACAATTATATACTGAAAATCCTGGATTACTCTAGAGAAGAGCACTGCTCCCCAACACCGTCCAACTTGGTCCAGAGAAACCGCGGTACTCTGCAACCTAACTTAGGCTGAAGTCACATTTACAATAAGTCGCAAACACGCTGATCCACCCTCAATAGTCATGCAATCTAAAAAAATTGTCTAAAACTTCACAGAAGGCCAAAAGCAAAAGTTCGTAATGCTACGTCTGCTGTGTGAAAAAGAAGGCAACATGGATCAAATCTGATGCCGTTGGCCATGGATGGTTAGCAAAAAGTTTAGATTCCGCGTCAGCCAACTCCTGTGGGTTCGCTATCAACAGTCCTCCTCGTTGAGGAAGTTTACTCGACTAGATTGGTGTTTGCTGAATTTTTTTTTTTAAATGACTGAGGGTTTGTTTGTCTGCAAAGCGTCTCATCCGTGGATTATTCTGCGAGATCTTCAGTTTTTTAAGATGGCTGCTGGTACTTGATAGAGTCCATGGAACCAGGTCTTTTACCAAGATGTCCAATACCATTAGAAAAAAAATCACCTCCACAGCATCAGAGATCCACCACCGGACTTCGCAGTGGATATGAGATGCTTTTCTTGTTACACTACAGCAACCTTAGATGTTTGTTGCCAAAAAGCGCCCTTTTGGTCTCATCTGACCTCTAACCTTTTTTCTTGCTATCCTCCCAAACAGCTTGTGTTGGTGTAAGTTCTGATTTTGGTTCCGGGTTAGGGAAACTTTGTGACCCTGAGATTCAACTGACAATTATCTGGCTGTAATCCTCGGAGAGTCTTTTGCCAGTTGAAAAATCTTTCTCACAGTTTGTGGGGTTAATTTGAAGAATTGTCCTCTTCCGGGCTGATTTTTTTTTGTTACCTCTCTAGTATCTTAAACTACTTAATTATTGATCTAACTGTTGAAATCGACATTTTGAACTAACGAGAAATCTTCTCGTATCCATTGTCAGATTTATCGCTGTATTCTCTGGTCTGTCCCATTGTGAAGACTATCAAAGCGTACAGGGCCTGTGTCACCTCATATTTATACCCCAGTAAAACAGGAAGTCACTGTTCACCTCTTCAGAGATTCTTCTTCAAACAGATGAACCTAAAAAATATAAAATAGTGCTGGAAATATGCTTCAGTTACCTTTTGATCACAGGAGGTGCTAGAGGTGATAATAATTGTAGCACACGCTGTCCTCAGCATGATGATGAGATGTTAGGCGATTTGTAATTTACAAATGAACATTAATATTAATTAGATTGGTTTAAATAGTGTGTTTGGGTCATGAAACCTGAATTTATGGTCCCTGACATATTAGATTAGACAGTTTTTATGTATTATACGTCCCTTAATTTTGTTACATGGCCTCTTTTTTGAACATTTTATTCAAATCCAATGCAGCAACATTATGTCACTAACAGTAAATCTCATTCTGCTCTTTTTCTTTCGTTCTTTTTTTTCTAAGCAAATCACTCCTGACTTCTGTAATATCTTTCTGCCCACAAGGGCAAGCCTTCTGTCATTGAACACTTACGAGTCATTACGTCTAACTAGAAATGGTAATATGTCCTCTCCAAAGACTTCTTGTCCTCACCCGTCCACAGCAGCAGAAAGGAGGTCAAGTGGAACTCCCTGGCGCTGCAGCACAAACCTGGAACACAACTAATTATAGCTCTGTGAAAATGTATTTGCTTCCGATCTAATGAAAATCATGCAGGTATGTTTTAACTTAGATTTGGGTTTGCAGAAAACTGGCTGCTAATTCGCCTGCTGCCATAAAACACATGTAAGAATTTGGTCTTGTCATTTATAATTATACTAACGTTTAAATCGTGCCCGACCCAAGTCATTGCAAATGTTAATAAGCCATAAAAAGTCATCAACAATGTGATTCACATAGCATATTTAGACCAAACCAGAGCTATATTTTACAGTGTAAGGTTGTCTCCAGCTAATTTTAAAGACTACGGTAATGAATGAAAACCTAAATAGCTCCTGAGCCGACAAGCACCAGGTAAAAAAAAAAAAAATCCCTTTTAGTATCACTTCACTTTTTCTTAATGTAAAACAGAGACGACTTAATGTGGGCTGTAGATAAAAATTGTTCGTGCATTCATGAATACCCTGCCTGAAAAGGTCAGGAAGGATGGCTCTATAATGATGAATAATCTTATGCGGCAGAGGGAAAAACTGAACGTGCCTGTGTGCAAGTGTAAGGTGTGAGTTGGAGGCGCGGATCGGACAAGGGCGGGCTAACTGTGGGCTGAGTGACAGTTCAGAAGACAATTATCTAACCTCCTCCTCTTGCAGGAGAAATAGAGTGATCGGCGGGAACATTCAGGTAATGACTAGTCATTTGTTCGGCACCTTTGTATCGCTCCTTGCATCTCTGGTTGGGAAAGGCAAATGAAAGTCATGTACATATGCCGATCCAAAAAAGTAGTGAGCATTTCCAGACAAAAAAAAAAAAAAAGGTCATGTGGTTGTGTTTTTATAGGAGCGCAAAAGAGTGAAGTCGAGTGGTTTTAATGTTTTGGCTAATCTTTCAGCTGTATGCTTATGTTATTGTAAGTGTGTCTCTGATAAAAGCCCTGTTCCAATGGAAACTGTGTAAAATGTCGATAAAAGCATAAAATAATGATTTATAGATCTGTGCCAATCAGCCATAACATTATAACTGCTGACAGGTGAATTCAGAATAACACAGTTACTGTCTCGTTACAATGGCTACCGTCAATAGAAGGGTTTTATCAGGCAGCAAGTGAACATCTCATCAAAGTTGCTGTGTTGGAGGGAAGGAAATGGCCAAAAATGAGGTTCTGATAGAGAGATGTCAGAACACACGGTGCATCAGAGGCAGCAACATAGTTATGGCTATTCGGTGTATGTTTAATTTAATGAATGACCAAAAAGAAGTCCAATATTCTAACTGATCTAATTTCCTCATGCGCTTTTTCCTTTGACAAATCTTAGTGGGTGGAGTTGAAAAAAACACCGACTGTTCAAGCTGTAAAGGTTATCCTTTCACTCATTTTCTGTTTTTCTTCAATCGGATCATACATTTCAGCGGTAACGCCAGCTAGCAGTCCTCCCGAACGGGTGACCCCCGTCCTGTGATTCATCTTCCACATACCTCAATGTGAAATTAAATTGACAGGTCAACTATCAGCGACACTTTGAAGATCTGCATGCAAGGCTTTCCTTTGGGTACAACCTCCCTCGCCGTCGGGCTGGAGCGCCATGGATCGCCTTTGAACCGGCGCCCTCATTCCAACGTCTGCCGTCTCGATGCCCTTTCTCCTGCCACACAACTCTTTGCTGCTCCTGCTGTGACGTATACTAGGTGCATCTGGAAAGCAACCAAAGCCCCTCCTGGTTTGGACCTACCCCGCAAAGACTGGGTCAACGTGAGCAGAACAAAAAACTACATAGAACCTCATCTATGGTCGCCCTTGTTCTCCACTTATCTTGGACAAAGGTGGGCTTCACAGCCCTCAACAGGTGGGTTTACATTACAACCTTATTCTTCACAGATTCGAAAATTGAAGCTTATTCGGAAACAAAATTAACATTTAACATTACGGATGATGTTGATGTTAACATTTCTGGTGACCAACTTCCTGTTTTATGCAACAATTAATGATGAAATTGAGGAGGAGGTAGACCTCTATGAATGTCTGGATCTGGATTTTCAGAATAAAAGCGTGTGATGGGGAGCTTCTGTTTTTAACGTTATGTCGGATGACGTTGATGTTAAAGTAACATTTCGGGTGTGTTTCGCACAAAACACGACCTCACTAATAACCGAATGTTTGCTAGTGTTTTAATGATCTAACGTTAGTCATAGTAAATCCACTCTGAGGTACCGATAAGGCTTTGATGTCTCCTTTTTTTTTCAGGATATAGGAATTACCTGAGCTATTATCAAGATATTTCTTCGTTAAAAGCATCACAGTAACAGAAAAAACTGGCCTGATCACATGATCGATAAAACTCATCATCTATTGGTCGCTTTAGCGCTCATCACTCGGCCGTTGACAGTTCTCCAGATTTATGTGTCGGCGCATGTTTTCCGACTAGATCACTGCTCATGCAAACAGTCAGACTGAATTCTGATCTTCCATTCAGAAACTAAGCTTAGTTTTCAAACCTAGTTTAATCTAACTGGTAGCCTGATTATAGAAAAATATATGCAAAGAAACTCAGAAATGAACAAAACAGTTAGCTGTTGAGAATTTCTCAGTGAGCGCCCATGAGACTGTATTTTGGCCTAGTCAGTGATTTCAACCATTTCTTCCTCATTTTTCCTCCATTCTTCATCAACAGGAAAAACACAAACGGGCCGACAGCGTCGTCGCAAAGCGCGGCAAAGGAAATCTTGCAATCATCTCTGCAAGACGAGTCCAAAATCTCTCAGACATGAACTAATCTCATTTGTACTCCAAGCATAAAGTTAAATAAGATCCACAGTGGCATGAGATTCAAACTGTCGTCGACGTCCTTGCCTTCGCGAACAGAAAAGGCACATGTGTGAATCTGCGTTGAGACGACTGCAAACTCTATTCGGGCCTGTGTTCGGACACGAAGTGAACCGAGCTGATAAATCAGTCCAGTTTAAAAGACAAGCACTCTGATGCTTAGAATGTTCATGTTTTTTCCACACAACCAGTACAATTCCATCCATCCACTTTTTTACGCTTCTCCGGAGTCAGTTTTAGGTGGTAGCAGGTTATTTCGGATATTGTTCTCCCTAGCAACACCGTAGGGTCATCCTGGGGAATTATTCTCAGGTGTTCCTAGATTGAATTATATATAATCCCTCCTAATGGTTCTGGGTCTACCCCGTGGGTCTCCTTCCTTTTGGAAAACCTCCTCAGGGTAACCCCCAGGAGGCATTCTATCCAGATGCCTGAACCACTTCGACTCATTTCGGCGTGGAGGAGCAGAGGTTCTACTCCGAGCTCTTCAGTCTGATCCAGCCGCCGTACCAAAGAAGCTCAATTCAACTGTTTCTAAAGATGGATGAGGAGAGGAGTCAGACCAAGGCTCCCACTGGCAGGTTCCAGGTCGTTCTATTTATCCTGCTTTGGATCATTCTAGAGCGCTAGAAGAGAGTCTGTTCATTGTGGACTATCACTTTCCTTCTACTGTTGTTCTCCATAATAAGGAGGGAAGAGGGCCGGTCTTCTGACCTTAACCCGGTCCTCAGTCACCAGAGCCCTGGCCGCTCTACGCCTGAGAACATGGCAATAAACCACATATACAGCCCCGCCCCCCAAAACCCAATTACAACAGAACAAGAGTGACACGGACACAGAATAAATCAAACCCTCTCCTTCTCTGAAGACAACTCCAGACGCCGTCTTGTCAGTTTACCCACACCAGGGTATAGATTAGATCCAGAACTAGCGCTATGTGTGTAAAAATTAGTGTAACTAGATGTAGTTGGTATCCCTCAACCTCCCACACCGGCTCCGGTACCAGCCTGTGAAAACCAGGACTCAGCAAGTCCAGGTCCCCTCCATCCCCTGCTACTCATTCCACAATCCTCTCAACCCCGCTATTTTTTATGAATGCAATGTACTTTTACTGATCCCGCTCCTGCCGTTGCCGCCTGTAAGTTTTTGCATGGCTGCAGAAGCAAGAATAGCTGTGAGCTCACTTTATTTGATAGTATTTCCTGGAAACCCGATAGACTAACAACTCCCCGAGAACTGCACACCGTGTCTTCTCCCCACACTTCCACGCGGGAGCATTGGATTGAATCATATCTGTGCCATCTACACGCCCAAAATGAAGCCGGAGCAGGGTTTTGTTGTCAACGGAGCTCATCATATCTGAAATACTATTAACGGCCGTAGTGTCAAATGCTGTGCTCATCAGACTGGAATGAATTCAGAGATTACACTCAATTCCAGAGGTATTCCATTTGAGTTTGATTCTCTCTTCTCTGTTCCACATCTCAGCAGTAACCGTAACCCCCGAGGACGCCACCATCTGAATACTGATGCATTCATTCTCCCAGTCAGTGCCCTAAGAAGAGTCATAATCCCAAGACCCCTGGGCAAGGACGTCCTCTTTGAACCATAATCACCCTTACATCTCTTATCTGCCCCAGCCGGCGGAACATGATTAAAAAGTGGCCGGGACTGCTATGGCTGCTCCCCAATGCCACATGTCAATCAAGCTCCGAGGTGCAAATACGCTCTGACTGGCGACCCCCACAAGGCAATTAGAATGAAAACCGACGTATACCTTACATTAATGCATCCTAGAAAGAGTGGGGTGTCACAGACTTACAGGTGGGGGTGTATTTTGATGAGGGCCATGGAAAGGGAGATAACTCTACAGTACTGGGGGGCGACTAGGGGTGCCGCGGATAATCGACGTTATCGACAATAATCGATTATGAAATTAGTTGCCGACGAATCGATTAGTAGGTGACGTCATCGGACTCTGCATCCGACACCGCGTAATAGGAAGGAAGTAAACTTTAGCGCCATGGCAACACCATCGCGACAGATAACATCCAAGGTGTGAGGTGTGTTTCTCCCTCAACACGGCCAAAACATGTAAACTGCAAGGTTTGCAAAGCTGACCTGTCCTGGCGTGAAGCACGTCAGTAATAAAGTGCAACTTGAAAGGAATAAATTCCAGTTCAGCACACACATCGTTGGTAGACGAACCTACTTGATTTAACAGTTTTGTTATAAAAGCAGTAAAGTTTATTAAAAGACATTTTGGAAAGGGGAATTCATCGTTATTGTTTTTATTGTTAGTTTGCTTGTGCCTAAAACAACCTTAAAAAACCTAAAAGCTGACAGCAGAAAGTAAAAGCCATTTCGTTATTGTGTATTTGATTTTTTTGAATTCTACTTAACCTTTATTTAACCAGGAGAAAAGAATGATCCGATTAATCGATTAATGGGTCGATTATTGAAGCGATTAATCGACAATTAATCAAAACAGTTGTTAGTTGCAGCCCTGAGGGCAACTAGGAGAGAAAAATAAGCAACTGGGCTCTGGGAGAAACCATTAAAATCCAGTATGCCATAAAACGATGCAGGCAGAGGGAGAGTGAGAGGAAGACAGCAGGATGAAGAAAAGCAATAAATGGAGGAGGCTACAGAAATAGAAGCCTAGGTGTGGTGAACGCTCGATCAATCTATCTTAGTTGTTCCCAAACTTTGTCAATAATGTCCTCCTTTTAAATCATTTGTTTTCAGCCTAGTTCTCCTCAACGGAGCAAAAAGATTCTGTTAAAAAAGCAGAGATCCCTGAGGAGCAGTGAGTCGCCCCACTGAAGCGCCCAGGCAGCAGATTTAGGGTCAGGACCCTACAACAGGTAGACTGCTAGGAACAAACAGCCATTCTTGAAAATGTGACATACCACGGAATGGCGTTTTTTTTCCCCATGTAGCCGGATGTGAGTGAATGTTGCTCGCAACTTTGCACTGACTATGACTGTAATCATGAAAACTCTGCATTGCGTTTGGCGAGCACATTGCAAAATGAGACAGAAAGGGGGGCATGACACAGAAGGAGCACGAAGACGAGCTGAAAGGAAGATGGAAAATAATATGAGCTTTAAGAAATCGCAAAAATGAAAAGAGCGAGAAAAGGATATTGCACAGAGAGAGGGAGTACAGAAGATTACGCACTCGTGATCGCTGAGCGCCGGTACCCTGGGACCTCAACAACCGGTGTCTTCCGTTTCCATATGAGAAATCACAGCGGCCGTTAAAAGCCTGCATCGGAAATGAGTGCAATTTCCCTGTTATGGATTCTTCCCTGTGGGTTCTGACGAACATTCTGAGCAACATAAGTCGGTACTGCACTGAGAATGAAAGACGTGAACGCACGAAGGTTTGATTTCAGAAGCACCATCTCTTAGAAATCTCCTGTTTTCTGCACACAGCCCGCCCTGTCATGGCCACCCGAAGGTGAGCGAGGCGCCGCATTCTTCCCTTAAAGAACTGGAGAGGGAATAGGAGGGGGTCCGGCACCACTGATAAAGGACTCATATTGAGTACGCGGCTTGTTTCTCGCCTGCAGCTCTATAAAGTGATCATTTGAGTACGATTCAAAGGAGCATATTGATGTTTGATAAAATTCACATTCAACAAATAAAATTGAAATCCAAGACCGTGAGCCAAGCGGGCCTGAATGCAGGACAGCGAGCGAGCGAGCGAGCGAGGGGGGATTGGAAAAGCACGGAGGGCCGGTTCTCATGATGGGGAGATTTAGGGAGTGATGCACGAGGATCGATTCTAACAACGTACGGCGTCTGCACACAGCATCATAGAATCACACCCAAGTGTTCAGGTCGAGTTTCTGCATCATTGCAGCTTTGCAGTGGTGAGATGTGTCTAAAAAAAAATCAATGATATACAGAATTTTGTCATTTTTTCCACAAAATGCTGCCCCTAATGAGTAAAATATGAACTATTGTAGTTAAGATATTGCACAATGTGTGGATTCATGAGAGCCAACATGGACATAATCGCATAAATGGTTGGGAAGTAACGGTAATTTTCAACAATTACAGTCAAATATGACAAATACAAGTAAAATCTCAATGAGACGGTTCTTATGAGGAAATTAGACTAAACAGAACCAACCCAATGGCGTTTATCATTAAACAATTAAAAATTAATGAAAAGTGAGTAATATAGGAACATAATATAGGAGTAAAATATGATATATGCAAAATAATTTGCATATATCATATTTAACACTTTTAGAGATTAATTTCAGTTTGATTCTGCGTTGATGCTTTCATATATTAACTTTTAAGTTTCGTGGCTCATCACCATAAAAAAGAAAAAAAACAGAAAAACACTGTTTATAGGAACCGGCTGCTAAGGTAAAAAAAAAAAAAAAAAAAAAAAAAGAAAGCCGGGGTTCTGCTTGATAGAAGATATGAACTGTTCCCTCCTCTGCACACTAAATTACAAATCCGCACAGATATCACCGAGCGGGATCCAATATCTCCCTGCACTGCATTAACCTCCAAAAACAAATTCCTGGCACTTCTCACCGACTGAAATTAGAGGTTAATCACGGATGATTACCTCCGAAAATAATCCCAACGTCCTCTCCGGCCCCTTTGTATATGTTTTAGTAGATTACGACTCTAATGCATTTTCGCTTTTGCAGTGTTTGCCCCGTATCCCGCTTGTAGTGTAATGATGAGGGCGAGGCCGCGGCGAGGAAACCATTTATCAGTGTCAACAGAGCCGCAGACACACAGTCTATTAGAGAGGTCCGTGCTGACGTCGGCTGACCTACAGGGCTTTAAGAATCAACAACCGCCAAACGCCTGACACCAGGAACCAGCTTTCCTTTTCAATGTAAAGAAAACAATCAATTGGAATTGTGGTTCCACGCAGCGAGCTGAAGCCGGGAGACGCCGGAGTAATTATGATTATTATTTTCTTTCGTTTGTTGTTTGTTTTTATTAATAAACCCAGGGCAGGACATGAAAGTGTGGACAGGAACCCAGAATAAACTAGTCCTATGCTGTCGTCCCCAGCAGGAAGGGTTATTCTCCAAAAAATCCCCAATTTTGTTTTACGTTTCTTAAGAAAAAACTCCCCCTAGTGCATAAAATATGAACTTTTGTAGTAAAATATGATTCAAACAAGATAAATCGCCTTCAGTGGATTTCATATGCAACAACTTTGGACTGAATCAGTTGAGAATTTATGGGCCGAAAACCCCTAGTGTCCAAAATATATAACGGACCTTTCCCAAAATCGTGTTTACAGAGTGAATTAGTATGGAAAAAAGGTGCCAGGAAAATAAAGGAAAGTAAAAACATCAAGGTATTAGTTGCACAACGGGGGATTAGGAGGGGATAATATGAATAATTAACTCAGATGAAAATTGGGGTAAAAAAGCGGTAAATAAGCTAAATACTAAAATAGGAAAGGTAAAAATCATTTATGCATGAGTTTGTATGAGTGGCGGCACATATTGAGGAGGTGATGGGGAGCTTCAAAGGCAAGAATGACACAACACACATAAAAAAAACCTTCACCTTCACCCTGAGCAGCAGCCTGGAAATGCCCACCTTTGGAGTCGTGATACCGGTGGTGGTGGCTGATGACTCTGCTGAGGCTGATGGATCTGTAAGACCTAGGCGGAGATAGGAAGGAGGAACCAGCTGCATCAGTGAACCAGATGAATGGAGAGAGAGTCATATTAGAAGGCAGCAGGTGACGGTGATGGGCGGAGCAAGCAGGTGTGTCTCAGTGATGGGATGGACGAGGCTACCTGAGTGACTCATATCAACTGATGCCCCAGAACATGAAGCAGGTGATGGAGAGGAGCAGGTGTGACAGGTGAGGATAATAGAGAGGAGTTGAACCTTCGATAGATCATCTATCAGCTCACCCTCCCGTCCAAGTGTTTCACTGCCATCACCCAGAGTTCCTGGATTATGTACCACATTATGTACCGATGTACAAACAGTCATCTAAACCATTCTTGAGATATTAAATGAAGCACATTCAAACATTTACAAAAATAATAAATATAGATATAAAAATATAACATACAGTTAAAATCATTATATAGAAGAGAAGGTCTTGTGCTGATGTTTTTAAATGCCCTATTATATATATATATATATATAATATGTAAAGGAATCTGTCAAGTAGTTGAACCGGACTTGAATTTAACTGCAAGAAAGCAGAACTACTACTGAGTTCTCTTATTTCACCTGAACTCTTCAATAACCCCTTTTTTAAGTCTGTCTGATTTGTAAAAACATTTAACCTTCTATCTCACCAACAGCCTTTTGTGGTATCACTATCCTGCCAGCGCCGCTGTCAGCGAGTTCCTCCTCTGTAGTATCAGTCTGTCATCATAATGTCAGACTGACGTCAGCGCTGGAGATGAGAGAACGGGTCCGTATCTATTTATAGAATGTCATAAAACATTCACTCATTTAATTACACGTTTTCCCTCGGACCAGTCCTGCTGCTACACGTGAATTTAAAGTTCCGCCACATGCAAAAACTCCCTGCTTTTATAAAAGACGGACATCATTTTTGAATATTCATCAATTTATATTTTAAAAAAATGGTATGAGCAACTATTATTTTATTATAAAAATGGTTTTCCTTTGTTGTTTTTTACCTGGTAGAATTATGCGTTTATCCAGCAACAGGCCGTTTATAACCACTTGATACAGAAGAGGACCGTCCCACCGCCCCCGGTAAACGGGTATGACGCTAGAGCAACAACAGAAACAGGCTGGAGTACCGAAATACAAACACAAACTTATTGTTTAAATAACGCAGGCCTCAGAGTGATTTGATGAATCCAAGGTCCAAAATGCAAAAAGCCATGTGCAATAAAATAGTCCATGAGGCAAACAATTCAAGAACAGAATCAGGAGAGTAAATCCAGAATAACTCGGCTAAGTCAGAAGAACAGAGAAAGTTAGAAAAAGAAACTAGAAACGACTGGAAGCATCATCAACCAACTGAGGACAGGTGTCAAACATTTGACAACCAAGGAGGAGACACACTAGGGCTCGGGTGTATGGAGCCACACCCACCCAGACTCATACAGACAAAAGTGGCAGGGAAAAGAGAAGAAGAAGAAGAGTTAAGTCAAGACACGGAGAATCAAACCTTCTAAATAAGACAGAAAAACACAGGCTGCAATAATAAAACCCACAAATTCGACCCTGAGTTTGTGGCTTTATTGCCAGGTAAGAACGGAGCTCACATCTTTGTCGTGTCGGGGTTTTTCTCTTTCCTCTGGGCTGAAGGTGGATCAGGATCTCAGCATGTGCTTGATCTACGCCAACCAGCATTCAAAATTCCTCTCCTCCTCCGTCACCGTCGGGATTGTTGTTGACATGTGGCGCGGCGGATGTGGATGATCCCAGACCAGAGGCTGACTGCGCACACAGAAAAGCCGTCTCAAGCACATTTCGGACAATAAATGAGCCTCAAACTGATTTTTCAACCATCAGGCCAGTGACCCGGTACTGGTCCACTGTGGCTGGAAAGATGTTAACGATCCAGCCGCAGACAGATACCTCACTCCTGCAGAGGCCGATCAGCTCCTATTTCCCAGATCTCCGGTGATCACACGACGCTCCCCCCTGCCTTCGCCCCCTTCCTTCCGTTACGATTTAGAAACTGCCAGAGCGTGTCTGACAGAGGATTTGTCTTGTGCGTACTCTTAAGTTGTCTCCAGCAAATGACCCCTGAAGTACAACAGTATGCAGGCAAATTACACGTCTTCGCCATGGACGGCTGCTGGCGGCGGCGTGCACGCCTCAGAGGCTAAAGGATGGATAGGCTGTGGCTGGTTAACCTTCACAACTTTGGGGAGCTGGGCTCCCATGTCCAATCCATCAATTGATCAAGAGCTCAATGAGACCATGAATCTTACTTCACTTTTCTTGTCAGCACATTGCAAATGGGCCTTACAGATGCAATATCATATTTCCTCAGCCTGGCACTTTTTTTTAAAAATAGACGGAAGAAAACTCTCATTAGGCGTCAATTTAGCCGGCGAACGAGAGATCGAGACTCCGAAACATTATTTTCCTCATTTTAGATCAGGTTGTGGATTTTTTATTTTTCATTTTGACAGTATAAAAATGCCAAAGTGTCGGTTCTGCAATTCTATGTTCTGCTTTAAAATGGCGCTTGTCCAACACGTCACGGACTGAGCCAACCTTAGCGCTCGTCTTTTTTTTTCTTCTAGGTCAGCTAACAGTGGTGTTACATCTGGCAAAAAGGTTTGACAGCGGGGGAAGAGGAGAGGAAAGGGGACTCATGACCAGATAATCAGTTTATAGAATCCAGTCAGCTGGAGGAAAGGAAGTGTCATACGCAGATGTGGACGTAGAAAATCACAATCCCCTCATGTTGGGTCCGTAAATCTGCTTCTGTTAGGAGAAAGATCCGGTCTACATATCAGTTGATGTGCTCAACGGATTAAAGAGAGTTGTGGAGTAACTCTTTGAAAGTTTATATCAAATATTTGTCACAGTTTTTTGCAGTAACTGATGTGAATGTCGTCATAATATTAATTTCTTTATTTGCAGGTCTCTAATGATTTTTTTCTCTTTATCAGTACAATTTATCCTGTGTGTGTTTTTTTTAAAGTATATTTTAGAGTTTAGTTTGTTTTATTCTCTCTTTATGAAAACTCTTAGCGTCTTAAAGTTGCCCCCCCCTGGGGATGAATAACGTTTCCTGAATCTTAAATCTGGAAATGATGCAGCTCTAAGTGGTGAAAATAAGTGTTTTACTTTTAAGTGCATTCCTTCCCCATTGGATTACATTGTACTGCATTGATATTCCAACTATAATAAAACTATTTCAATTGTACTTTGTAAGTATTTGTACACAAAATATGGGAATATATGGTTTCAGGTAAAAAGAACAACAACTTGAATCAGTCATAAAATGTGCTATTAAAATAGTTTCTGATTAGCAGGTCCAATTTAGAGTCATTGGTTCCCCCTTTATTGTATGTTTTTTGGACCGTGGGAGGAAGAAGGGACACAAACACAGGGAGGACGTGTCGAAAAAAGAAAGACCCAAATAGGGATTTGAACCTACAGAACCTTCTTGCTCTGAGGAAACTGTTACCAAATGTAATTTATGGAAGTCATCTCTAAGAAAGCAAATGATAAAAGGATTTATGGACCGTTCTGAACCATGGCTCGGATCATTTACAGTGTAAACACACTTTTTACACAGTAACAGGATGTTCCGACAGGCAAACGGCGCCGACCCCCATTATGAGTTTAGAGTAATGTATGTGCTGGTTTTGGATCTTTTTTGCATCACTGCACTGTCACTTAATATGTGTGCATGTATGCGTGTGTGTGTGTCAGAGTATGTATGTGTGTGTGTGTGTACATGTATGAGATGTTCACATCCTCAACTGAACTCTGCTCTTTTTGCCAGAAAGCTGATTTCTGACTCCGATCCTAAGGTACACATAAAAAGAAGCGAAACAAACAGAGCAAGGAGGAAGTGAAATCTGAGACATGACTGTGCATGAAGGGAGGAAGATAAAAGGTATTTAATACTGATAGGCAAAAGATGAAGAAATCAAAAAAGTCAAGTGGGGGGAAAAAACATAAAATTGCTGAAACTTTTAATTTGTTTTTTTTTTTTGTGAGGATGAGAGAAGAATGCCAACTGAAGGTAAACAAACAGAACTTCCATCTGATACATGCCAGTCACCGAGTTCAGCCCGTGTAGATGACGGGAACAGGACACAGGTACGTCGTCAGAAGTTCTTCAGTGTGTTTGAAATATTCACAGAAATAAACTAAAACTATTCTGATAACATATTTACAATCAACCAAAGGCCCAAACCTTATTTCAAACTTTCAGGTTTAAAAACAGCAGAAACTAAGGTTTTGTAATTTAGTATTTAGGCCTGCCACAGAACTCTACACAACTAAACACACACACACACACACACACACATCTGGTAACATTACGTCACTACAAACAAAGAAGCAGCATGTGGTGAGAATCCGGAATTCCGGCTCGTTCCGAAATTTCCCAACCCCGACGTAAACAAGCTCAAATCCGGCGACTAATATCCGACATTTTTACCTCAGCCCTCCCAGGATGTGTCCTCAACAGTCAACCTTGGAGCTTCTCCGCTAATGTATGGTATGGAAGGTGGAGAGGCGAAGCCGGGAGCCATTAGGATGCTGTGTTTATCATACGAAGGACTTTGTTAGTGTAACCTTGAGCAAACCACTCCACCTGCTGCATTAACACAATGAATATGTTAAGCGTGACCTGCGGAGGGGCCGGGTTTAAAAACGCGGAGCCAGCTCAGCAGACGGCAGATTTTTATAAAGAAGAAATCCATATTTAATGTATTCTGGGCGTGTGTGAGCGAGAATTCGGTCATGAGTGGCGGCGTGCTGCAGGGACGTCCTGCTAAATGAAGTAGGACAGATGCAGAGCACGCCGGCGCCGCTCCCTCCACTCACAGGAGGAGAAAACTTTGTTAAGGGCCAGTGATTGTCACTCTGTCCCTCGCCGCGAGGCTGAGCCCAGCAGATTATAATTAACCTTCAGCGCAATCAGCCACCGCATCGGAAATGAATGTCACACGGAGAACACATGTGGGTCCTGGAACACATCTGGATATTAAAGCGGTAAAATTTGTCTTCTCGTCACAGGTAAAGCACAAACCTAAAGCGATTGAAAACTAGAAAACACTTGGAAAGCGCAAACCACAACATCAGACAGGGTAGAAGTTATTTTGATCCAAAGAACTTCAAAAGTGTGACAATGTCCAGATGGTTAGGAAAATATTATCGTGTTGTTGCGTCAAGAGCTCATGACTTATTGTAACTAAAATCTTCTCATCACTAGGCGAGGACAAAACCTACCTCTGGGTAAAATTCAAGGCAAATCCATCCATTAATTTATGAGTTATACAAGAAAGAACCTGCAAAAGTGCCCAATAGTGCAATGTTAAGAAATCGTAACTATGACATCATGTCATGACGTCATGATGATACCAAAATGTAATCATCTCTAGGATATACAAAAAACTGCCGCTGGGATTTCATCGCATATCCATCCGTTAATGTTTGAGTAATTACACAGAAGTTGAAAAGTAAAAGTTATTATGATGTCATTTCATGAGGTCATGATGTTACATCCCCTAAATGTAATCATCTGTAGGATATTTAAAAAACCTACCTCTGGGTAAAATTCAACGCAAAAAAATCCATTAATTTATGAGTTATTACAAGAAAAAACCTGCAAAAGTGCCCAATGGATTAAGAAAACGTTATTATGACATCATGTCATGAGGTCATGAAGTAAGATCACCAAAATGTAATCATCTCTAGGATATGCAAAACCTACCTCTGTGTAAAATGTAATGCCAATCCATTCCTTGGTTTTCCCATTATCTTGCTAACAAACAAACAAAAAAAAACAGAAGCTCCTTGACGGAGGTAACTAGAACGCATTCAGAGATCGCAGACCTTCGCCGTGGCACAACAGCACCAACAAACATCATGAAGATGTAACAATTTCTAGGAAATGCCAAAAACTACATCTGCGCAAAATTTCCTACAAATCCATCCATGAATCAATGAGTCATGAAGAGAAAAACTCCCAAAGTGCCTTTCTTTCGATGGTTAAGAAAATGCCACTATGACATCACATGGCGAGGTCGTGATGGAATGTCACCAGAATGTAATCATCTCCGGAATACGCAAAGAATTATAAGATTTCACGCAAACCCCATAGCTAACAAACTGACAAAGAGTCAAAAGTTAAAAGACAACCTCTTAATAATATTAAGCTAATAAGACCACAGGAAACAAATGTGCAAATGTAAATCTGAGGTAAAACCATAAAACAGGGTCGGGGGTGCAACAGAAAAAGCCCCGGTCTTCAGGTTTGTCTTGTCTGCAAAGGTCAGAAAGACGAAGCGCATAAAACACATGATGAGGGGCGTGAACTTCTCATAGAACTTTAAGAGGGGGTGTTTCCCAACATGTCTGCTCTCACAATCCCGTCACTGGTAATCAATACAAACACTGTTTGAGTTAATGCGACTGATGATGTCACTTCGCCCGTACTTCACATTGTCTCCTGTAGAAAAATAATGCAGACATTGCTGCGGTGGTCGTTTTTTCCTGCATTCAGTGAAAACAACCGTTTTACGCCCGGTGAAATACCCTGGAGCAGAAACGAAGTCATTTCCAAGAGGAGAGTGATTTAACACTTGAAGACAAACTCTGTTGTTAAATCCGGGTTTGTGGCTTTTATCCAGGGTTAAGGCCTTTTTATCGTTGAATGGTGGGGAAAACGTATACGTGCTTTTATCATAACCAGTCTGGTCTTCTGAAATGACCTTTATATTAGCGGGAGCCGATCCTCCCTCCAACGTTAAAGCCTCTCAGCTTTAACGTTAAGTGAGAACACCTTTACCCCAATCTGCAAAACAAGAGCTGACGCTAATGGAGGCAGTTGACTTCATATAAAATAATTATGTCTATTATAATGTAAATGAATATGTGAAACCTGATACAACTCTAGTTTTATCATGTATGGGCTGACAAAGAGCTGTCTATGGGATAAATCGAACTGTTCTATGGATAGTACAGGGTAATCTAGGCTAGGCAGCCCACATGCTAATTTAGAATTTTATAAGGTAATAACTCAAAAACTATTTCACGGATCATTTTCAAATTTTATACTCACATAGACCTCAGTGTAAGGAAGAACTGGAATGATTTTGGGAAAAGGCCATGGTATATTTCCAACAATAGGGGGTGGTTTATCTCCTTAATTTATCAACAGCTGGTCTGATTTAGATCAAATTTGGTGCCCAAGAATCGACGGAGATCGGAGATCTGTCTTGTGTACATCTTATTTTTCTCTAGTAGTTCATATTTTACTCACTCGGGGAGCTTTTTTACAAAAATACTATGGACATATCCTAATATTTAAACTGAGGAGTTCTATCAGGGGGATTGCTTGTACAACGCAGGGGATGGGGGACGTTTCGGTGATGTACCCTTGCTGTCGGGTAGTTTATAATTAAAGGCATAAGTCTCGGTGTTTCCGCTGCAGAAATAAACCGTCTTCGTCCCTGAATGTGATGAAAAGCAGGCTTCTGCTTGAAACCAGTTTCCAGCTCCTCCTCCAGGTACGCCAGCTGTCAACAATGTCGCGTTGGGCTCGGTTGATAAAGTGGAACTGTAACACACGGCATAACAAACAGGGGCCCAAAAAACAGAATAAATAAGCAACCAGCGAGAGACGAGAGCAGAAACGGAGCCACAGGATTCATAAACAGGCCCGATTGTATGATTTTACTCAGGTGACCCTAAATAACCCGCCACAGTTTACACGTCCCCCCGAGCGCAGCCAAAACAGAACCATAACGCCTCGGTGGTGCCAGGACAAATACTCATTTGAGAATGCAGAAGTTAAAAAAGCCCTGGCTGAGCATCTGCAGCAAGAACTTCACCAGCAGGCTGATCCTGTTAGGTTTGGATTGAGAACAAGTCTGCTCCCAGTCTGGGTCCGGAACCATCCCCATGTTCTCAAGTGGCTTCCATCAAGCTGTGCCGACCTGCTGCTTCTTTCTCCTGTGCTCGAAAACAAATAATCACACATTTTCTAACATGTGTAACACAATTATTGGCTTCCTTGCGTAGAACAGAACCAGCTCTGGGTTTCCTTCTGTAGACTTTTAGGAGGTTTGAGACACGTGGAGAAGATCTGAGACCATTTATGCAGACAGAAACTCTCCAATCTCCTTCAGATTCTGAGGTCCCCGATTGTGGACTCTCCTCTGCAGCAGATCCCATAGATGTTCTGTGGGGTTTAGGTGACTGGGATGGTCATGGCAGAACCTCTAATAAGTGATCTCGGAACCATTCTTATGTAAAACTGCGTTTACATGCACACCAGTATCTCGGTTATTACCGGGTCTTTGAAGTGTCCCATCTTTCTGTTTGCGCATATAAACATCATATCTTGAAAAAATTCGGAAAGACACCTTATCCCAATGTTGAGAAGACCTGGATATCGTAGCTGGAGTGCTGGGATACTGTCGCAGCTCACGATGAGCCTCTCCTTCCAGTCATTGGTGCATAATTCCATCCTGTTCCCTTGTCATAAGAGGTGACAGTGACGGACAGACAGCTGTCACAGCGGAGGACATGTTTAATATTGCCAGTGGCTTTCACCTCCAGTTGCTGGTAATAAGGTCAGTAAGGCATAGTATGGCATTTTATAGAGCCACGCCCACTGTGAGCCAAAGCGTCCCCAACCTCTAAAGCCACAGTCAAATGAACTTCAGGCCAGCAGTTACTTTCATTAATGCCGGAATAGATTTGTGGATTGTAAACATGACAGGTGAAGCACCAGCAGCACGTATTCATCAGTAAATGTTGTCAGTACAATAAAAAGACTTGATGTTGAGTCCTGACGGGTGGTCTGGGCTTTATTATGTCCGTTGCTAAGCAGGCGGGTCAGGTCAGACTGTAGCAGTTGGATTTTTTTGTCCAAATAAAATGATTTTTTTTTTCGTATTTTTAGGGTTTTATACAAACATGTATGTGTGTGTAATGTTATTCTCATGGATTTTAGGCAAATAGATTCTTATCACGAGTCTCCGATGACAAGCATGCTCGTCGTTATAAAGGGAGGGTTCACAGGGTCTTGAATCTCGACCGACTTCAGCGGACTGTCAAGTCAAACATAAAAATAAACACTGCAGAGAATCACAGAGGGGATTATAGTTTGTGAGGCACTGAGCTTCTCCCTCCTCTTCCTCTCTGCTTCTCTACAATGTCTCATCAATCCATGTTACTAATTGGACTTCTTCCCCGGAGTCTTAGTGCTTTCCCATCCTACAGGTTTCTACGGATCATGGCTGGAATTAAATAGTTTTATTTAAAGTTGGACTTTAGGTTGAGCTGCACTTGTTAAAAAAAATACATCTAGATATAGATACAATTATTCTGTGAATAATTTCTTATCTGTAGCCGCCTGTCCTCCCTGGGGTTGAAGTGGGCTGGTACCAATCCCAGCTGACATTGGGTGAAAGGGGGGGTACGCCCCGGACCAGTCGCTGGTTTATCACAGGACCGACCCGTATAACAAAATATTTATGTTCACATTCACTCTTATGGACAACTTAGGGTCAACTTATTACCTTCACATAATAAAATTAAGTAAATTCAACAACAAAAATAAAATCTAAATTGAACCACAGGGCGGCGCCAAAACATCTACAGTGATGCATCAGTGATGGATTGAATAATTCCTTCTAATCAAAACAAATCTAATTAAGACAGTTCAAACACTTTGTCTGAAATCAACCCTTAAGCACAACACTAATCAATAATACCCATGATGCATTTCAGTTTAATACATCGCTTGCTTTCTAATAAACCATCGCAGTAGAACCAGCTTTTAACTTCACTGTTGGGAGCCTTAATTAAAACTCTGCTTCCCGGTCATCATCATCATCGCTGCACTCAGCTCAGCAGGTAAACATTAGGCTACACTACACCAACAAAAAAGGTTTGTTGAATTAACTTCAGTTTTTATTCTGTCATCAAGCACCACAAAATAACATCATCTAAATCCAGATACCATTTTTACATTGAGTAACACTTTATTTTTTAAACTACACCTGGATCTAGATTGATTTTTGTGAGACTGGTTGACATTATAAAACTAAGCAAATCCCAAAAACTTTTTTTAAATTTGCAATATCATTAAAAAAGGTCCAAACACTTAGTCTCCAGGGAAACGTTAAATCAACACATAACCAAAACGGTTACCGGGGGGATTATCGATAATCCCCCGTGATGCATTTCGGTTCAATCAATCAATTGGCCATTTCACGACCAAATCGTGACAGAAACATAATAATAATAATAGTACATTTAATTTATAATGCACTTTACATTTGGATCAAATCTCAAAGTGCTACAAAGCAAAAGCAGATAAAAGCATCAATAAAAAATAAAATTAAAACATAATAATAACTATATGAAAGCCTGACCAAAAAGCAGCAATGTTATTTAAGGTTATAGGTTCTGCTAAAAAGGAAAGTTTTAAGTCCTTTTTTAAATGTGTCAGTTGTCTGTGGAGCCCTGAGATGGTCAGGGAGGGCATTCCACAGACGAGGGGCAGCAGAACAGAAGGCCCGATCACCCACGGTGCTGAGCTGAGTCCGGGGAAGGAGGAGGCGGTATGATAAGGTAGAACGGAGGGATCGTTAGACCAAGTCCATCGACCATCGTCCGACCATCATCGGACCATCGTCCAACAACTATTGAAACTCTCTTCCTGGTCTCCCATCAATGCTGCCCCCCAGACCAGCACGCAACTATTAGGCTAAACTGAAAAAAATATCTAGTCAATCCACTCCATATTATTAAATCAAATCAAATAAATAATTTAATGTAAAGCTACACCAACCATTGGTTTTTCGCTGTACCTAATTGAGCCACAGGGTGGCGACAAAAACGAGGGGCTGCATCGTCCTTTCTCACTTAACCTAATAAAAGTCCTATATGCTCAATAATTCCTTCTAATTAAAAGAAATCTAATAAGAAAGAAGTCCGAACATTCCTCCGCCAGGAACCTTAGATCATGAGCGAAACATCCTCCAGCTCAGATGTTGAGATCCTGACTTGGAACTCTGGTTCCTGGTCTCTCACCACAGCAGCACAACAGTTTCCACTCAGCTCAGCATGCAACAATTACACTATTACACCAGAGGTTCGTGGAATTTACCTCATTTCATCAAGTCAACTTATCCTTCAGCGTGTTCTCATCTAAATCCAGATATATTTTTCACTTGAGCAGCACTTGATGTGAAAAAAAACATAAAATAAATACATCTGCATGTCTGGGTTTAGGGAAACACATTTTCAGTGAGCGGTTGACGCAAAAAAATTAAATAAATACAATAAACCTTCTTTTTTTTTTGATCGGTGTAAGGCACAGCTCAAAACCAGAGAAATCTGCAAAGCCATCTGACTGCTGGAGTATTAAGAGTCAGAATCGGACAAGATAAATTCCCTGAAAAACCATAAGATGGATGATCAGAGTCTCAACTCATGCGGCACAACGAAGGCGCAGCTTTTATCCAACCGCTTTTACGCGCGGAACATGTTTGGCACGTGAAGGTCTTTAATGCACATTTAACTTCAGAAACTCAAGTTTCCTTACCTGGATATGAGTCCAGCTTAGTCCGGGTCCAGAATATCTTCTGTCTTAGTTTGGCTCCGGTTGTCGGTTGTCGTCGTTTTGCAAGGAAAGCGCAAATTGCAACTCTGTGGCTCTTATTCTGCGCGTCCTTCCTCCGGCGCAGAGCCTCGGTGAGGAGAAGAAACGCGTCGGATCAGCAGAAGTCCAGTTAATTCTGCTCAGATGTCCACATCCTCCTCCCGGTCCACGGGGCGTAAAACGACCACATCACACATAGTTGGACGAATATCGCTCCCGACTTTATTCCCGGTCCTTCTTCCACGTTAGCGGAGAGTTTTAATCCCCCTGTTGGTTCCGGCTGGAGATCGGATCGGCCTGCTGAACTGGAAGATGTGTCGATGCCGGTGATGCTGCGTATCCTGCGTGCCACCTCCCAGTCAGAGAAGCGCGCAAAGACAGAGGGAGAAAAAAAAAGAGGAAGAAGAAGAAGACAAAAAGAAGCCAGGCAGTGATTTCGGTTTGCGTGGGGACGCAACTGTGGAACACGCAGAACAGATTCTTCACATTCCGTGGATGGAGTCCTGCACAGCCGGTGGAGCGCACCGCCGTCCGGTGGAAGGATGCGGACTGGATTGAGGAGCAGCCGGGGACTCGCTCCTCTCCTCTCCTCTCCGCTCCTCTCCGCTCCTCTCCTCTGCGCGCGCACGAACACGCGCACAGTCAGATGGGGTTTTTGTTGGGGGGTGGGGGGCTGCGTTCAAACCTCCATCGTGAGGAGGACGCGTGGAGTTTTCAGAGCGACACAGAAGCTCATCTGCCTTTGAACTGAACGGTCACGTGAGCAGCAGCGTTTTTTTGAATTTACTTAATCCAGTTATTTTAACGATTGTTACTAAAATAAGTTGTGTTAGATGTGATTTAGACGTTATTATTATTATAATGGTGAAAAACAATGCATTTATGTGCAATCTACGTGACTGCATTTGGTACACTGTAAAAATCAGATGCGCAAATTGATCGATTGGATTGGAGTCAAAACGTAGAAATTGTTCAGAAATGAGTAAAAATAAAGATAACTTTCTTTAGGGTTCATAAAAACCATACTGTTTCATTAATATAAACTTTTTGCAAGTTATGTAACCAGTGACTAAAATGCTAAATATTCAAAAATTCACATTACTGAATATTTAAACTCTGATTTGAAGGGTTTTTTTTTAAATTAAGGAACTGATTGACTTGGACTTTGAAAGCTGTCTGTAAAAAATACTGTTAAAAAAAGAGAAGAAAAGGTAAAATGGCAACAGCAAAAGACCGTAAAATGTAAAACAGTTTAACACTAGTAGGTACTCTGAATTTTCTTAAATAAAGTGTTAAAGTAAGTAACTTATAAACTTTTGGTGAAATTAATGGAAAAATACGCTAATGTCACAAGCGAGTCACTAGTAAAAGTATTATTCTGTCTAAAAGACAGATTTTGCTGGAATGAAATCTTAAATAACCAACTTTAACCATTTAGCAAGAGCATAAAGAAATTCCCAAATAATTAAAATGCTGCAAATACTGTATTTAGCTGTGAAATAATGTCATTTTAGGTCAAAAAAAAGTCTGAAAATATAATAATTTACTGTCATTTTATGTCATTGACTAACGTAACTGTAAAAAAGTTCTCATTATATCTGTTTTTGGCAAGGTTATTTACAGAAATGTCTTTTACATGGATACCATATTTTTTACAGCATGATTCTGGAATCCACAGCTGCCAGTCTTTTACTGTCATTTTTATTGACTTTTTTTTTACAGTGTACTATTTATAGTTACCATACAGTATTTGGGTTTACAGTGTAATCCCAGCATTACCTGTTATACCCTGTTCTGTCCATCTGTTATAATGTAATAATAAAATGTAATAATTTGATCTGAGTTTATTTCTGATTGATCTAATCTGGGACAAACAGAAATAATGTTTTGATTCTTTTAAATGTGAAGTTCAGTCAAGTCAAAGAGCTTTGGTTGGTCCAACAGTGTTTAATTTAAGGGTTAAAACTGCTAAAGTGGGCTAAGTTTTTGAAAACAAATCCTGAAATAGTAATAAAAGTGTTTAAGTGCATATACTGAATTCAAAAAAACAAAAACTCAAGAGATTGCTTTTTTAAGTGCACTTCGTCAGCACATCCTCACCGGCTCTTTGAGATGTAAAACATCCCCTCCTTGAGCTTTTTACATTTATCCAAAAGTCTTACCCACCTAATGCTTTTAACAAACATCAGTCTTAGTCATATCTGTGAAATATTTATTTATTTCTCCTGATTTTGATGATTTAAAATCGGGTTAGGGTGGGTCCGTGTGTGACAAAGTGAGAGAAGCAGAAAGACACTCAGAGGGAGGAATTATGACTGTTGCACAGCAGAATTTAGATCAAATCAGGTCCATTTTATTTTTTTAAAAAGCACACAACAACCGTTATCTCAAAGCACTTTCCAAAAGGAGCAGGTCTAGACCAAAACCTTTATTCTATTGATCCAAAAATTCCCCTGCGAGCGAGAACGTGGAGAAAACGCTGTCTTTTAACAGGCAGAAACCTCGAGCAGATCCCTCCTCAGGGTTGACGACCTTCTGCCTCGACCAGTTAGGTTGAGGGAGAGAGACTCGGATATAATAATGTCATTCAGTGGGCATCAACCGGGTCCTCAGCAGCAGGTCCAGCCCTGATCCACGTGTCTCTGCAGGATCAGAAAGCCCAAAAACCCCAGGGAAGAAGTCCAGTTAGTAAGACGCACTAATGGGAGATGGAGGTCTAGGGGAGTGGAGCGCAGCAGAGCTGAGAGGAAGCCTAGACCCGTCTTAATTATCAGTTTTATCCAACAGGAAGGTTTTAAATGTAGAGAGCCGAACGGAGACTGGGATGTGGATCCACTGGAGAGTTGGATTATCTGATATGCAGATGTACATACATACATATATACATGAACACACACACACATGTATGTACATACATAAACATGAACACACACATATATATTTATATATATTTATATATATAAATACACACACATGTTTTTTCCACACATCTGTTCCATATGGACACACTGTGTTCTACTATACAACAACACAACCTGTTACAGGAAATGGGAACTACAGCATATATTGTACGTAGGAAAAATCTCAGCCACAAATGTTTCACAACTCAGTGAACGTCTAGTGTCGGATAAATGTGGAGGGTCACATCAGGAAGGCCATCCTGCTGGAAAAAAGGTTAGACGTGGCTGTACACCAGCGGTACACGGCCCGTATTTGACCCTGATCAAAAGTGCGGGTGAAATGAAGTCTTCAACTACATCAAGTTTCCACTTTGATTCATGCATCGCTGTGAATAAATCACTAAATCCTGTTTCACCTCTTTACATTATAACCTGCCTCAGGGCGCCGTAAACACATCTTTTAATATATTTGACCCCGTCGGTCTGCCGGGGATCCATCAGCCTTTGGTGGGGGGGGGCGGCACTCTGCACGGCTATAAGGTGATCTCCCTCCTTAGCAGGTTGAAGGTACGGCACGGTTCCCACTGACCTTAACGCCGGTCAGCGAACAGCCTGGCCTCGCACTTTCACACCTGTCAGGCGCCGCGGGGATTTAATGAACAATAAGGTCATGCTTCTGTTTCATCTCAGCCTTTGTCTGCTCGTCCGCTGGTGCCGCAAAGTTGCCGCACTCTCCAGAGCGGTCATCAGTGCGGGTGTGGGGAGCCGGAGACACGGGGGAGCTGCCGCTGGAGATTGATGTCCAATCTGAGAACCATAAGCCCCGCAGCAGCGGACCTAAATGCCTGTTTAAAGAGCAGCTAGTATCATGAGGTGAAGGTTGGCGTGACTGCTCATTACAACAGCCAAGGGGCACCGGAGACCAATATCTTGACATTTCGACCTCGGCCCACCGCCTCACCCCCAGATGCAGCCATCAATCATTCCATGCGCGCCGTGACGGTGGAGGGATGCCGAGGACCGCGTGCAGCTGCACGGACTCGTGAGAGAATTGCGCGGAGAATCGATGAATCGTGTCAAACGGATGGCAGGAAAAAATAATTTGAGGGATGCTTTTCCCCGGTGGTTGCAGAGTGAGCGTTTTTTTTCCTTGCAGCATTGCCGTTGGATCACAAATTAAAGAGGGGCTTTTATTCTGCAAGAACCACCTGCTGCAGTGGCAGCAGCCGTGAATGAATGAATGAATCATGCTGTAATATGCAGAAACGCCGCGGCAGAACCGTCTTATCCGGAGGGGCATTATCACTAATGCTGTTTGTATACAGATATGTGTCGAGTCGTTTATAAGCCATTATTGATAAGAAATGAAATCATCGCCATTCGAGTGGGATTCAATGAAGCGGCAGCCATCATCATCAGCGGTCCATTATGTGGACCGGACCGGAAATGTATTGGAATGCTTGTTTCTTGTGATGCAGGATGAGACTCGATATCAAGTTTTCATAAAGCCGGCGGGAACCGCATGAAGCTTTTCTGAATGTGCGTTTGGGTGTTTGTTAGTTTCCAAACTTTGTTGTTAAATCCCCATTATTACCTTGCTGGGAGGAATTTGTCCTTGCAGAGACACAAAATGCAATGAGAACCGATTGATTTCACCCTCGATAACAAAGAAGAGCCGTGACTCAGAGATGCGGCAGCAGGAAGAAAGATGGTTTCTCTTTATTTTATTTACTTTTTTAAATCTTTTTCCTCCCTCAAAACACAGCGCCAGCACCGCAGTCCAACTCCACCTCAGATGTTTGGGTTGGGGTTGTTGTGTAGGTCATGTGCTCCACCTTTTGAGTCTCTTCTTTTTGAGAAATGTGACTGAACCTGTTTATAATATGACACAGTGGCAGCATGTATATGCTAAACAGTAAGGGGCCAATGATGGAGCCCTGGTGGACACCACAGGTCAAAAGAGCCTCCGAGGAGGAGACATTAAACATGTCTTTTTAGAAAGTCTTTTTTGATAAGTAGGACTTTTTTTTCCAAATAAAACATGTGAGCGCTTATTAAACAATATGATATTACTTGATAAAACCCAAAAAGTCTTAAGGGTCAAATAGTTTTCTAAAACCTACTTAACTGAAAGTTAGAGTACTTAAAGTTAGTAATACTAGTTCCCATGAAATACATAAATTTTTCAGGAATCGTGTTGTTATAGGTTAGATTTTTTTAAATTGATGTCAAATTTAGTTTATCATCAACTAAGATATTGTTTTATATCTTAGTTATTTTATTGTGGAGGACATTCAAAGGTTAAGAAAACACATGCATATAGAAACAATTGTGTTTTTAATCTATTTGCATGTGTTAAGAAAACATCTTCATCAATTTGACAACACTTGCCCTGCAAAAGCCAAGACTCACAGCAAAAGCCACAACACATTGAAGAAAATGGACTACAAAAGCCACACCGCATTAAGATATGCAAGGCGTGAAAGCCACTAAACATTTGAAAAATTCACCGCAAAACGGAAACCGGCACAACAGAAAACGTTTATAGAAACGTGCCGCAAAAGCCACGACACATTTAGAAATACACGCTAAAAAAGCCAGCCATCATTTTAAAAATGCACCGCAAAAGCCACAAAAGAACACAATAATAAAAACGTGCTGCAAAAGCCACAACACCTTAAATAAAAAACATGCTGCGCAATATGTTATATATATGTCAATATGTTGGATTAGGCCACGCCCTTCCTCCCTCCGAAGACCCTCCCCTTCTACGCTCCTACTCTTACCTAACATCTTACCATCTGCCGCCGTTGAAGCAGAATAGTGAAAACAAACGATGTTTTTTCGTAATGATACCTGTTAACAATCTATGAATACGAATAATTAATGACCTCCTGAAAGTTTAAGTTCATTCAAAATCCGTGTTTAGAGCGAACAAAACACAGAAACGCGAACCCAGCTGTGAGCTGGATCAGGCAGAGAACTCCACTGCTGCTGAACACACACGACCTTCGTCATCATCCTCACCTCACTGGAGGTCCATTTAAGCCGCAACAGCTTTCAGTCTCTACCTCTGCCTGCTGCGCCGCTGATTCTCCACCAGCCTCCACCCGTAGGCGGTACCTGTTTAAGGAGGTTCGGCACCCTCCACCCATAGGCTATACCTGTTTGAGGAGGTTCAGCACCCTCCACCCATAGGCTATACCTGTTTGAGGAGGTTCAGCACCCTCCACCCATAGGCCATACCTGTTTAAGGAGGTTCAGCACCCTCCACCCATAGGCCATACCTGTTTAAGGAGGTTCAGCACCCTCCACCCATAGGCTATACCTGTTTGAGGAGGTTCAGCACCCTCCACCCATAGGCTAATCCTGTTTGAGGAGGTTCAGCACCCTCCACCCATAGGCTATACCTGTTTGAGGAGGTTCAGCACCCTCCACCCATAGGCCATACCTGTTTAAGGAGGTTCAGCACCCTCCACCCATAGGCTATACCTGTTTGAGGAGGTTCAGCACCCTCCAACCATAGGCCATACCTGTTTAAGGAGGTTCAGCACCCTCCACCCATAGGCCATACCTGTTTAAGGAGGTTCAGCACCCTCCACCCATAGGCCATACCTGTTTAAGGAGGTTCAGCACCCTCCACCCATAGGCTATGCCTGTTTGAGGAGGTTCAGCACCCTCCACCCATAGGCCATACCCATTTAATGTGTTTCAGTAGTTTAGTCATCACTCCCTCAAAATAAGTGCCTGAAGGGGGTTATGAGGTCGGAGCCCAGACGCCAAACCCAGACCGGCTCCACTGGTATCATAATAAACATCTGAATCCTGACTTTTCTGACTGTTGAATAGAGAAAATGCAACAAAAATAATTTGATATGCTCATTTTTTATATGAAAAGTTTCATTTCGAGGAGTTTTGTGTTCTCTCATGGCGGGTTCAAATCTATTTCTTATATTCTTAGCTTCATCCATCCATCCATCCTTTTTCTATAACCGCTTATTCGCTGCAGGTTCACGGGTATCAAAGAAATTCTTGACTGTAAGAAAAACAGCGATAAAAACACAACTGTATTAAATCACAGTAAATGTTTTCGATGAGTGGTAAATAACAGTAATAAAGTCAATACTGTGAAATATTATAGTAAATATCTCTTTGCTGTTCTAAATAACTCTAATAATGTCATGACTGCGTGTTATGACAGTAATAGTTTTGTGGTGTAGTGAATAACAGTAATAAAGTAAAGACTGTAAAATATTACAGTAAACATTTTGGTACTGTATAAACAACGGTGAAGAAATCAGGACTGTGTGATACAACAGTAAATATTTTTGTGCTTAAGTGAATAACAGTAATAAATCAGGACTGTGTAAATTGGAAGTAAATATTTTATACTGTAGTAAATAACAGTAATAAAGTTAATACTGTGAAATATTATAGTATATATCTTCTTGCTGTTTTAAATAACAGTAATAATGTCATGACTGCGTGTTATGACAGTAATAGTTTTGTGGTGTAGTGAATAACAGTAATAAAGTAAAGACTGTAAAATATCACAGCAAATATTTTCGTACTGTGTTTTCAAAAACAGTAATAAAATCACAGCAGTGGAATATCCCCTTAAACATTTTTGTAATGTAGTATATAACAGTAATTCCTTTTCATATAACAGTAATAATAGCTGTATAATTTTAGTAGATAAATAACAGTACTAGGACTGTGTAATAGGATAATAAATAGTTGTATTAAAAAATCACAACCCTGAGATATTTAGTTAATATTTCTTGTACAGCAGTAATTACTGTGATTTAATTTACAGTACCAGTTAATTATTGCCACATTCAAATATATATAATCATAAATGTTTTTCCAATCCAGCGCGTCCTCCGAGGGTCCGCCGCTCAGCCACCTGTCATCAACTTTTTTATCTTTGCATTCGTCTGATTTGAGAGAAAACTTGTTTGAGCGAGAGCCTCACTGCAGCAGACGTTATTGACAAAGTCTTAAATCCCCAGCGAGCCGCGTTCATGTGCGGGTGGGATGGATGTGGAGAAGGCTGCCGATGCTGAGGTGGCGTTGGCGAGCGTGGCGTCACCTCCACCGCGACGGGAACGATGGTGCGCAGTGATGATGTCAGAGAGCGGCAGCCTCCCTTCTGACTCTTTGATCGAATAAAGCTGGCAAGGTGCCCAAACAGGGAATAAAATTCATTGACAAATCAGAAGAGGCATTGTCAGCAATTTTCCTCATCAGCATTCAGAGGATAATCTAATGACGGTCGCTCTGGCACCGCCTCCTTCGCTCTCCTGTCAACCTGAGAGCTTCCTCCGCAGAGGGTAACCTCTGCAAAACAACGCAACCAATATCATTCATCACGCTAAATCTCATCTCCAACTGTTCTGCGTCTGACTGTGAGAATTTAAGGTTGTGCACATCCTCCTCTTCTTCTTTTACGTCATGGTTCTTGAGATGAATGATGGGAGTTTGAACTGGTTCCTTCATTTATTGGGTGTTTGTTCTCCTAACAGCTCTGGGGTGGAAAAGGAAAAGTAATGTCATATTTATGTGTGTCCAATCGGTACTAATTACTGATACCGTTATGACATTTGAAGGTTTTGTTTGCTAATGTATCAATTTATGAAGTTAATCTTGACATTTGCTTTTAGTTTGAATTATCGGGGAAAATTTTTAAAAAAGTTATGTTGAATGTAATAAACAAAGTTTTGTTCTTTTTACTGAACACAATTATGTTCCACGTACTAATACTAATTAACATTTACTATTAGGCTAATGCAATTAAAGTCCTTTTTTTTAATTGTGAAAAGGTGCAACTAGTTGCTCTAGTATCCAGTTGGACCGACGCTCGAAAATAATCATGTAACGGAAACGACATCCATGTTTCATTTACTCGACACGCTTATATTTCTGTCCTTGTACTGATCCCACAGTCACTCAATGATGAAGATAAATACAGTTAACTAGTTTTTCTGAGTTTTCCGGTTCATGCGATCCCAATAAACCAAATCTGACCCATGGCTGGGAAGGAATGGTAAAAAAGGTTGTTTCCAAACCCCCCCTCAGTGAGTGAAATATGAACAATTACTGTAAAATACTGAGTTCTGGCAAATAAGATCTCTATTTGGATCAGAAGAGGCAAAATTGGGCTAAATCACACCAACTATAAGAGAGTTATGTTTAAACAAATAAATAAAAAGGCTGAGAAATTATGGCCCAACAACTTCTAGAGATAAAACTCCCCCTGGTGGTGGAAACGTGAAACTGACCTTTCCCAAAATCAATCAATTTCTTCCTCGCACTAACGTCTATGTGGAAATAAAACCATTGAATGCATCCATCAAATAGTTTTGAGTTGATGGCGGTTACACAAAGAATCTCATTCCCCTACTTTTTAAGGATATAATGAAATTAAAGCCTTTTCTTATTTTAAAAAAAAATAGAAGAAAGGACAGAAATCCCGGTATTTTCCTGTGTTAGATGACCATTTGACTAAACACTGAAAATAAATGACACCAAGTTTATTCAAACACACCTTATAGTTGCGGATCCGTTTTTAGTTTATTTTGGTTCTGTCGACATAACAAAAAAGTAATTTAATGCAAACTAAATCCGTGATTTATTTGACAGGGAGCAGATGGGAGCGGAGGTTCCGGCGCGTCGCGGCCCGTTGGGAATAAAAGACGTAAAGTCTAAGTGTTACCACATACATATGGACAAACACATAAACACATGGAGGGATGGACCTCCACGCGTTCACTGAGGGTAAACCCTTCAACTTGACAGCTGCTTGTGCGAGAGATTGATTTACAACCTTCATCTACTGGTGGTTGAACACCTCGGTCTCCCGTGTGAGCAGACAAGGCACGGCCAGATGGTAAATATTCATCAGCTATGAATCAGGCCGCCGCCGCTGCCCCGCTGCACCGCTGTGTAGATGTGTCAGGTAGTGTGAGCGTTCCCCCCCTTTTGTCTGCATCTTCTGCATCACTCTCCATCCCTGGCGCCGTTCATTTTCCATCAACCAATAGGACAGAACCCGGCCCTTCCCCGAGACCTTCAACAGGCTAATGGCCCTGGCTTTCATCCAGTGGACAGACAGAGACGGGAAGACGCGACGTGAGGGATGGGTGGGGGGGAAGACTAGGAATTCTGCCATGTTAGTGTCAAAGCGAGGCGGATCCAACACTAAGTGAATGTGACGGTTCTCAGAACGATCATGGTCCTTCGGATGATGATGATGACGAGCATCTACATCTGGTGAAGTACGTAGGTCCTTGAAGGGACTCATGATGAGGCGTAGGCTTCGTTCAGATGATTACGTCACATGTGGCTAACCGTTACCGAGGGAGCCCGTCAGAGCGAACGCCACTGCCAGCTGAGGAGGATTGGACGGTTTGGCGTTTCTCTGACGAGTGATGAGGACGGATGAGAGCATTAAAATGAAAGTTAGAGTTTGATAAGGAACTGAAATCGCTGCTCACGCACCAGACCGACAGGACGGGGGCGGGTTCCCAACATGAACGGGTTTTATGCATGGGAAAGACTGAGCCTCGCCAGACCACCCGGGCCCATTTAGTGCCAGTCCCAAGCCCGGATACGTTTGTCAGGAAGGGCATCAAATGTTAAAAAAAAACAATAAAAAAGTGCAGAACGTGACGATCCGCTGCGGCGACCCCTTAACAAAAAGGAAAGAAGTTGCTTTTCTTTGCTGTCCGATTATTTTTGAATAGTATTTTTCTTCTTCTTTTAAATTGAACACAATCTTTTGTAAATTTTGACTGGATTTCTGGAATGCCAATTTAAAAAAATAAAAAAATAAAAACAGTACTGGAGCCATTTCAGGAACAAATCCTTCTTACTCAGTAAAATTCTTCTTCTGACAAATAACTCCAGGGGATTTACTTTATGTATCTAATGCATACAGCATTCTGTAAAACTGGAAATATATTATCAGTAAATTCATAAACCTACCGTTATTCTAAGTATTACAGTGTCAACAAATAAATAAACACTGATTTTCTTTAATAATTTTATTAAAATGAATAACAAACAAAATTCAAATCGCCAATTTACACATCCTGGTAACAAAATTAGATGGCTAGTGTATATTCCCAAGAAGCCCCTAATCCTCTGGTGTAGGAAGAATCCCCCTGATGACTCCTGAAATTAAAGGTGAGGATACAGTATGTCTGAAAAACAGAGTTTTACGTTTTTTTAAAAAGCTATATATATAGCAGACAGTTATCCTCGGGTCGATTCATGTGCCCCAAATGTCAATTGAATCGGACCAACGGTTGAAAAAATTATGACCCAAAATCCCTGCCACTAGGGGGAGCATTGAAGACAATGCTCCCCCTAGTGGCAGGGATGTACTACTGCGTTCGCTGCAATAAAATCCAGTTCTTCCCCATTCTAAGGTCTCTGGGGCTGTGAAATTTGAAAAGGATTAATTAAATAGTTGGAGTTCTTGCATGAACACGAACATGTCAAACTTTTCTGGGGTATTTTGACCATGTCGTTAAATTAAACACCAATTATCTCAGTCGGTCTGCTGCTCCAAGAAAAACAGCCTCTATAATCCGACGTGTGTTTAAACGGATCCAGTGGGCAGTGCAGGAATATGAAGGGTGGAGAGATGATGAGAGGAAGATTATGAGTAATTTCTAGTTGTTCTGGCAGAGATGCAGCTTTAAGCTGTATTCTTACATTTTTAGGAGCGTCCCTTGTCACCAATCATCATAATCAACCTCCAGGAAGCAGAAAGAAGCATTCAAACCCGCTTCACCTGTCTGCCGGCACCTGTCCCTCACAGTTAGGGCTTTCATCCTCCGACTTGTTGTTGTTGGCTGAGACAACAAAATGAGGACGGCCTGAATTCTTCTTATCCCTTCAAAGGAGATTGGTTCTGACATGAACTCCTAACACACACAGAATAACTCTGTCTCTGTTTGTCTCTGTCTCTGTTTGTCTCTGATTCTGTCTCTGATTCTGTTTGTCTCTGATTCTGTCTCTGATTCTGTCTCTGTCTCTGTCACTGATTCTGTCTCTGTCTCTGTCTCTGTTTGTCTCTGTCTCTGTTTGTCTCTGTCTCTGTCACTGATTCTGTCTCTGTCTCTGTCTCTGTCTCTGTTTGTCTCTGTCTCTGTTTGTCTCTGTCTCTGTCTCTGTCTCTGTCTCTGTTTGTCTCTGTCTCTGATTCTGTCTCTGTCTCTGTCTATCTGATTCTGTCTCTGTCTCTAATTCTGTCTCTGTCACCGTCTCTGTCTCTGTCTCTGATTCTGTCTCTGTCTCTGATTCTGTCTCTGTCTCTGTCTCTGTCTGTGTCTCTGTTTCTGTTTCTGTCTCTGTCTCTGATTCTGTCTCTGTCTCTGTCTCCGCCGTACCCACCTCCTCTCAAGTATCAGGTCATCATCACGACATCATTAAAGGGATTTTAACCCTTTAATGATGCATGTAGATACTAAACAGTAAGGGGCCAAGGGTGGAGCCCTGGTGGACACCGGGGTTCAAAGCAGCCATCGTGGAGGAGACATTAACCATGTCTTTTTAGAAAGTCTTTTTTGATTTTTGCATATAAAACATGTGAGTACTTAGTGAACAGAATTGCGTTGCTTGATAAAACCCAAAAAGTCTTTTAAGGGTCAAATAGTTTTTAAAAACATGCTTGTTCAAAGGTTTGATTTAATCTAATTCAAACTATTTCCCATGAAATACAAAGTTGAATCAGTAAATAATTTGATAGTTCAGATTTCTTTTTTAAGATATTAAATTAATAACTGTTTCAAGGAAATCTAAAAAACATTTCTACAGTTTTTAACCCCTTGGGGCGGAAAATTGTTTGTCTTTTGTTCACATACAAATATAAACAGGCCCCATGAACCAAAGTACTTTGAAAAGCTCCTTCCAGGGTGAAGACCTTCAGAGTCTCCACTGGAGGTTCTGACATGTGGGCGGGACAAACGGGTATACGAAGGCTGTCGTTGTGATGTCACACATCTCGCCGAGACTTTTTTTGTTCTTGTTTTGGCAGACGTCGCTGAAAAAATCCTGTTTTTAGTTTTGCTAGGTTATCTTGTTTACGCCTTAAAATAAGATTAATCTTCCAGCCTACAGAGTAACGGATGTCTGAAAGCTACAAGTGATCCGACTCCATCAGGTGTATTTCATCATATTTACCTTAATAGTTCATAAGTGAGCTATTTCTGAAAAACACAGTTTCTTTGGACAAAATTTCCCTAAACGTCCGTCGCATTTACTCCACATTTGGTGCATGATTAATCAAAATGACAACACTTACCTGCGGCTTCAATCATATTTTACACTAAAGGTTAAACTAGTATAGATCCAATTTAGTCCAAATTTGGTGAAAAAAAAAAAACACTTTATTTTCCAGACGTACCTCAAAAACTATTTCATGGATCATTTTCTAGAACTCAGAACTCTATACCCGCATAGACTTTAGTGCGAGGATGTGGTCCCGCAGGTAGAAGGTTGAGGGTTTGAATCCACCTGGGGGTGTAGGTTGGGTTTGTCTTTTTCAGTTTAAATTCCACGCGCGGGCTAACATGACATCGCTCGACATTCTCTCTTATCTTCATTCCACTCCGCTCAGGTGTAATCTGCTCCGGCTGGCAATCAGCGCTTCTAACTTTACCAAAGGATAAACAACACAAATCACAATTCCTTCTGGAATTGACTTCAAGGAAACCGCGAGTGTATTTCTGCAATCAGGCGACGACGGCTGCATCGTAGTCGCTGACACACTGTGACTGTCGGCGCGTCTCCTCTATGAATACGGGGAAACGAAAAGAGCATTTCACCTCAGTTATTACCTAAATGGTCTGTCTGTCAGGAGCAGGTGCTGCTGCTCGCAGGAATCATTACCGTAAGTAAAAATAAAACACTCAAACACGAAAGACAACATGCTGTAAAAGCTGCTGAGTGAAGGAAAACGTTCTTATCCAATTTCTAAAGGTGAGTGTGTTAACGCCACTTCACTCACCGAGCCAATTCAGCTAAACTAGCAGGATCCTCCACTGGAGTCACTTTCTGTGGAACCCCCGGGTGGACCTCTTCTCCAGTGGGCCCTCACCAGTCTTAGCAGGGATTACTGCGTCCATTGGATCGGCGCCCTTTTCCAAAGCCAGCCGGAGGCCATCAGGTTGCGAGTTAAGGAGGACGGCAGTTGACACTTTCGCTCCAATTAACTGGACGGAGCAACGACAGAAAAACCCAAAAACTGTAGAGGTATTTAAAATCCGGTCAGGCTTTCTCCTCTAACTTTGGCTGCTGGAACTTTTCTTCGGCCTCCGAGCGGATTCAATCCTTCCGGATGTTAACTATAGAATGGGAGCGTTATTGATCAGCACTGTGCAGAAGCTTGTCAGGTAGATTAAATCACCTGACACTGCTTTGGTCTCCCAGCATCCATTCTCAGACAGGCGTGAATTACAGCTCCTTATCTCACACGGAGCCGCTGCTGGAGCGGCGAGAGCCGAGCGAAGCGACGCCAGCGCTCGGCTCTCAGCATGAGGCGGGATGTGATTATTGAACCTGGTGGGACGATCTGTCTCAGAAGCACGCAGAAGAATAAGTCCGTTGCGTTTGTCACTCCCGGGGCGTCCACATGAGTCTCTGAAGACCAGAACTAGTTTAAAGAACGAATCGGTCCCATATTAATCACTTTAAACCTTTATGAAAAGGCACCCTGAGCCTAAAAAGAGAGCCTTAAGTTCACCCTGAGCCTAAAAAGAGAGCCTTAAGTTCACCCTGAGCCTAAGCTCAGCACCTTTGGTGATCGGGCCTTCTGTTCTGCTGCCCCTCGTCTGTGGAATGCCCTCCCTGACCATCTCAGGGCTCCACAGACGACTGACACATTTAAAAAAAAGACTAAAAACTTTCCTTTTTAGCAGAACCTATAACTTTAATTAACATTGCTGCTTTTTGGTCAGGCTTTTATATAGTTATTATTTTATTCTTTTATTGATGCTTTTATCTGCTTTTACTTTGTAGCACTTTGAGATTTGATCCAAATGTAAAGTGCGTTATAAATTAAATGTATTATTATCATTATTATTATTATTATTATCATATTCTCTACTACGTTGGTTAAAATCGAAACACAATCCCATAATTACTCTCCTTGTGTACGAAACCCCTTAATGCTCAGACACAAAGAAGAATTCTATTATACATACGGTATTATGCATCTACGATATTACGTCGTTATCGGTGTAGTGAAATATGTGGCTGGCTTTGGAGCCAATGGTTGTTGGTTCGAGTCTCAGTTAGGAAGTAGGGCGCGACCCTTTACAGTAAGTATGAACTTCATTATATATATAATGTTTAATGCATACATATTATATATATGCTTTCTTTTACTGCATATACAAATGGGAGGCTGAAAGGCTTTGTGGTAAACGTGACTTCCTTTGGAGCCAAAGGTTGTTGGCTTTTTCTTTTTTTTTAAAAAAGCAAGACAGCATTAGTCAGGCTAATATTTCTGTTTATTTTAGAGCTTTAATTCAATCAGTAAGACAGAAAAAGAAAGAATATCTATAAAGGGTAATTAGATTAGAGACCTATGAAGCTCCCCGGTCCGGGCACAGGAGGTTTTTAAAACCTGTCTCTCTGGGTTCTCCTTCCATCTTCAGCTTATCCTCTAAATGGAAAAATTTGCCGTGTCTCATTTCCCGATTGGAACCGTCTTTAAATTTACTGTTTGCCAAATACTGTCAGTGTAAAGCAATCCCGTTCATCTTCCACACTCATGGAAAATTCATGCTCATGCTTTAAACATAAAGCAAGTCGACCGGGGGGGGGGGGGGGCAGGCATCGGTGACTCATAGGGGGGACAGCGCCTTGTAATTATGGAGGTGGGCTTTAAAGAATTCTGCCAAAGTCTTTCTGAACGGTAAACGCTCGCCAAGATTGATCACACAATTAAAGACGCTTTGTTCTCTCGGCGCCGGAGAGGTGGACTCTCCTCCAAAGACTCACTAATGGTTGCACGAGCAGCAGTTTAAGAAACGCGTGATGCCACAGACGTCAGATTCATGAAACAATCCCATCGTTGGCGACGCCGGTATTCGGTTGTGTCTTTTAAGCCGGTGCATCCGGGCGTCTCACCGAGACTCCAGAGTCAAATCAGGCTCAGCCTCAAACTGTTCCTCGCAGGATAGACTTCAGTTCCGCTCTTCTAGCTTTCAAACAACTCGGGCGGATCCATTCCTGTAATCTGTAATCCTTATTTTAAGAGATTACTTTAACGCGTTGGTTATTTTAAATTAAGGGAGGGATTTTGGCTACATAAACCACCTGTGTCCACTAGGGGGAGCTTTATGCAATTACTACCTGTGTGTTTTGAATGAAATCTAGCATTGTAAACGGTAAAATAACATACAGCAAAACCTTAATGGTAGCCTACCGATTGGCCTTTTGAGTAAAACAAACACTTTATAAATCAATAATAAGCTGTTATAACTAATTATAGAGTAAAAAGGCGACATGAATAGCGAACTTGTGTCGATCGTTGAAAGATGTATTATATTTGGTGTCTAATAATTACCTGATGATTTTTATAAGGTGTTAATCACCTAATTAAATACTATTCATAAATCCATTATAATTCAATAAAAATAAAGTGTTTTGAATTAAGTTATAATGCAAGTTGTTCATTAATCCTTAGTCTTTCATTTAAAAATGCACAGTTGTAAGATATTTATATATAAGTATATCACAGTTTTTGGAAGTGACATAAACTTGGTGTTTTATCTAAATCTTTCATTGTACAGAGTTAATTAAGAATAGAGTTTTGATGTTAAACATTAAAACCGGGGGGTTTAATTGCATTAATTTAACAGCAAAATGTATTTCAGATTTTATAATTGCGTTCGTAAATTCAACCTCACTGTGTTTCGTATATAGTGAAGAGAACTTGTTCAGAATAATCTTTGTTCATTCTATTAAACTCTGTTTAGGATTTAATATATAACTGTATTCAGTAAACTAAACACAACTTTGCTCATAAATGCATTATAACTGCATGACGTAGCACTTCATTAAGACCTTTGGGTGACATATGATTAAAAACGTTTAATAATGAGTAGGACTTTTTTTTTGTTGCATATTAAAGCATGTGAGGATTTAGTCAACAGAATTATGTATCTAGATACAACCAGAAAAAAGTGAAATATCAATTTAGATTGTCTAAGATATTAAATCAGTAAATTCTCCAAAGAAATATAATGAGTGTTTTTTTTCTCAGTGAGGAAATTAAAGAATCAAACAGAGACTCTTTTTTTTTTCCTTTATTTGATTTTCTCATCCAAACCTTTCCACAGCCACACCCAAAAACTGAAATGCGCATAGATTTACTTTCTACACTTCATTATTATTATTATTTTTGCCGCTGTGGTCACCTGACCCAGCAGCAGCTTGTCGATCGAGTTGAGCCTGAGATTTGTCGAGCCTGATCCCAGATCCCAGCTCCCAGCTCCTCCTGTGCTGAGCCCCCCCCCCCATCCCCTCTCTCCTTCACAGCGGGCCGAAGCCCGGAAGCTCAATGCATGCTGGTCCGTCTCAGGCTTTTTAGCCCGTTACTCCATCAAAGTGTGGCGAGGTATTGAGACAGCGTTAAAGTTAAGTCCAACCACAGGTGCCCATCTATTATGGGAGAGCCTGAGTGGGTTTAGGCGTTCTTCAGCAGAATGGTGAACTCCACTCTGCGATATTTCAGCGGCGAATATTTTTGCATTTTCTTCCCATTTGCGGGAGGAAGTCCATTCGTCTCTCAGCGCCGCGTTAACACGTCCTCTTCAGGTCGGGCCAGGGTTCATTGTTGCGCTTTGGACAGTGATTACTCCAGAGAGGCTATGGATTAATCAGCCTATGGAGGGCTCATTGATTTTCAGTCCAATCCATCTGGAATCGGCTTCTGCCCGATGGAGGGGGAGAAGCGCCGCATGGAAATCGATTCCATGAGGTCACAGGTCACCATTTGGGAAACTGGTTATAATGGAGGTGACCGTGTTACAAGGGACCGACGCGTGTTCTTGAATGTGTACCGAATGAAATGACTGTAGGGCCTCTGACAAAGGTTTTAAAAAGAAACACACTCCAAGAAATAACACATCGCATTTATTCATGTCAGCCAATAAAGCAGGCTGAATAAACGGGGGGGGGGGATCAGAAAACTAATTATTACTAATGTCACCAATGTTTTGATTGTTAAAGATGGAACTATCAAGTTCTTTCAGCATAAACAAATCAGGCAATGAAAAAAACCACGTTTCATCTACTAAACACAATTATGTTATCCCAAAACCTTGTATTAATACATTTATGCAACAAAACCTTTTTTTGTTATGTCAGAAATACAACAATTTAGTTCTTTTAACATAAAAAAGTGATTCAATGCAACAAAAAGACTATGAACTAAACTCATACCAAACAGTTAAGTTGAATCTAATAAACAAAGTTATGTTTCATATACTCAACATATTTATGTTGCATCTACTACTAGAAATGATGTAATGCCAAAACTCCGAACTATTATGCTAATTATATGAAACTCCTTTGTTTTGATTGTCAACGACGCAAATGGAAAGTTGTTTCCGCATAAAAAAGTCATGCAATAAAAACAACATTCACATTTTATTTACTCCCCACATTCGTGTTGAATGTAATCAACATAGTTATGTTGGCTTGAATAAAAAAAAAACTATTAGACTATAAGTAACGGCTCGGCTCAACTCAACGATTTGTACCTTTAACAAAACTTTATTGTAATAAAACAGTCTTCTTTGAATTGTCAAACACGTGACTAAATATATCAAAGCCAGGCATGACATCATCTACATTCTTCTACATGTAAATAATAAACAAAAGCCTCTGTGGGGGCAGAAGCGAGAGGGAAAACAAAAACTAATTTTGCCTGCAAAGCATTTAAAACCCTCCCCCCCAAAAAATATCCTCGGAGCCATAAATCACCATAAACATAGCTTTAATACAAGTTAAATGTTAAGGAGCGGCCCACTTTATCCTTGTTTTATTTATTTCCACCAACACTTTTGAACTATTATAGTGTGTGATTAATAATACGCAACCAGGCAGTGATTTATAGCAGTGGGGAAAAAAAGCCCACCGCGGGTCCTCTAGAAAGGCTACGCAGAGGAACCGGAGGATAAAACCTATTATTACCTTGTTGACCTCACAACATCTAGTTGAT
The DNA here is from genome assembly GCA_037951165.1 of Lophius americanus. Taxonomy (NCBI): domain Eukaryota; kingdom Metazoa; phylum Chordata; class Actinopteri; order Lophiiformes; family Lophiidae; genus Lophius; species Lophius americanus. The sequence continues at coordinate 70,299 of JBBDHG010000299.1, forward strand.
CACACAGCTGATGGACTTTGCAGGGGTAAGAAAAAGTACCTCGGGATTCTGTGAGTGAACCTGCAAACACGGATTCATATTAATGAGCGGCAGACTTCATGAAGCCGTAAAGATGAAGCAGGCAGAACCGAGAATGGGTCCCACGTTGTGCACGTTTTGCTGAGGATGGCGTGAGGGCGGCGGCGGCCTGTAGCGCGCCCGGCGACGCAGCAGCAGAGTTGGGTTTCTCTTGTGTGGAGTGATGCGGAGGGAAAGATGGCTGCAGAAAGAAAAGCTGCGGCGTAAACGTGCAAGAGGTGAACTATCAGAATGGTAATACATCTGCTCGTAAATGCATTAGCATTTTGATGAGAAACTGATGTATATACGTGTGTGTGTGTGTGTGTGTGTGTGTGTTCACTTTAACACCCTGTGTTCGGACTTTGATGGCTGCAGACCTAAAAAACTCCACTTCAGCCTGTTTTCAGATTTCTTTTACAAGATAATCCAATGCAGTCTCTGAATAATTAGATTGAGTTAGATCATGTTGAGAAGTCGGAGAATCTTCTGGAGACGTAAAGCAACGATTGACCTTTAGTTTTCACCAACACCAGACAGGAAGTGGAACTTTTTAATCTGAAAAGTCATTGATAAACCAATTTTGTCAGAGTATAGATGACATTAAAAGTAATAATACATAAACATGCAGAGGAGTCTTATCAAATGGAAATGAGGTAGTGTAAAAATGAAGTACTGAAGACTGAAGTACCTCAGTAAGGTACTGGAGTAAATGTATTTAGTTACTTCCCACCGCTGCAGGTAGAGAGAGACGCTCGTCTCGTCGGACGTCCTCCTGAAAGCCTCTGATGTGTCGGAAATCTTTCTCCTCTTTGTCTTTGCCACTCCCATTAGCTTGGTGACAGGTGAATGTTTGGAAAGGAGACAACCCATTCTCTCATCCTCTTCCTCTGCCATCTCTTCATCTTCCCCGCGCCTCTCTCATTCTAACCCCTCACCTCTTCCTTTCAATTAATTTATCCTCTCTCCTTTTTAAGCCTTGTGTGGCTTTTTACTGCCTCCTCATAATATCTCTCTCTCTCTCTCTCACACACATTTTCGCTTTCTCTCCTTTACCTTCCCTCTATCTCTCTGTCTCTCTCACGCACACTTTCCCCCTCTCTCTCTGTCTCTCTCACCCTCTCTCTCTCTGTCTCACTCACCCTCTCTCTCTCTGTCTCACTCACCTTCCCTCTCTCTCTCACCTTCCCTCTCTCTCACTCGCAGACATTTTCGCTCTCTCTCCTTTACCTTCCCTCTATCTCTCTGTCTCTCTCACGCACACTTTCCCCCTCTCTCTCTGTCTCTCTCTGTCTCTCTCAACCTCTCTCTCTCTGTCTCACTCACCTTCCCTCTCTCTCTCACCTTCCCTCTCTCTCACTCACACACATTTTCGCTCTCTCTCCTTTACCTTCCCTCTATCTCTCTGTCTCTCTCTGTCTCTCTCAACCTCTCTCTCTCTGTCTCACTCACCTTCCCTCTCTCTCTCACCTTCCCTCTCTCTCACTCACACACATTTTCGCTCTCTCTCCTTTACCTTCCCTCTCTCTCTCTTTCTTTCACGCACACTTGCCCTCTCTCTCTGTCTCTCTCAACCTCTCTCTCTCTGTGTCACCTTCCCACTCTCCCCTACCTCCCCTTTCTCTATCTTTCACTTGCTCTCTCTCTCTCTGTCACCTAACCTCTCTCTACCACCTCCCCTTTCTCCATCTTTCACTTGCTCGCTCTCTCTCTCTCTGTCACCTAACCTCTCTCTCCCCTCCCCTCTCTCTCCCACCTCCCTTTTCTCTCTCTTTCACTCGCTCTCTCTCTCTCTACAGTCAGGGTGACAGAGAGAGAAAAGGGGGGAAGATTCAGACTTTTAAACATTCTCTTACTTTACTCCCAGATGACAAAGTCGCTCTAAAAACTCCAAGCTGCGCCGTGGGATCGTTCTGACGTCATCAGAGAGGCAGAAGACGCACATTCCTTTGTCGTTCAGTCAAACATTTATTCGTCAGACGCATGTGGAGAATCAACAGGCACCCTGAGTTCTCTCACTGATGCCACTGCAGCTTTCAGGGTGGGTGCTGTTTACTGGGTGTTTAATAGTGAAAGTTTGCCACCTGCTGGTGACCGCCTCCACCTCCTCCGATGTCCTTGATGAACCGCTCTGATGGCTTCTTTAGACATACTCATCCTCTGACATTTAGTGCTGCCACATTTCTAGAAAACACATTGCAATCCCTTAAGGTCAACGGGAAACTCATCAAATTAAAGAAACCCTCCAGAACGTCTGCGCCAAAAAAAAGTTTCCGGCCCTGTGTGTTCAATTTTTGTAAAGGGCTTCGGGCGACATTAACATCCAAGAGGTCATCCTCCAAATGTGCAAAGTTCCAACCCTGCACACACTGATATCACTCCCAATCCCTGCCAGACACATTAAAACAGGCCGCCTCACACTAAATTATATCAAAATGCTCCTGGAGATTATTTAATAGCCTCGCTCGCACAGAAACTTGACTAAAAATACTTTTATGATTCAATAAAAATGTGTATCACCCTGCCGTTGCTCTGCTCAAACTTTAGCTGCAGCCAAATCCATTCTTATGATCTTATACTCCGAAATATGGAAGCGCAAAATATCAGTGTCACGTTATAATGTGATCATTTTCACACTTTTAAACTAATTTCCGCGTTCTAACGTGAAAAATGTAAAACTAAAAAACGTGAAATTTATCAGATTATAAATTGAAAATTACAACGTAGAAACGTGAAAAACTTTATAACATGGAATAATGATAAAACGTTATAATGTGAACGTTTCGACGTAAAAAGATGAAAAACTGTCTTATAAAAAAAAAAAAATAAATAACAAAAAAAAAAAGTGAAACTTATCACGTTATAAAATGAAAAAGAACAACACAAAACAACTTTATTGACCGAAGATCAAACAAATACCTGGAGAGCCGTTGTGTTTACATGCACACAGGCACATTATCCAGCTAAAAGTTTGGATCCAGACTTTTCTTCCTCCAGTCTACAGAGACCCGGTCCTCAATCCTCTGGAACCCGGCCATGTTCTGTGGAATGTGTGTTCCACTCTCCATCGAACTGCAATCAATCCTTCCAAACAGAGGATCAGAACTCAGGTTCTTTCCTCTGTTCCAAATTGCCACCTTGGCACATCCAAAGATACAATTCATTAAAACCCAGAGTTGTTTTCTTAGTCAGAGAGAGGAGGGCGAGAGACAGAGAGAAATAAAGAAGTGAGATAGGAAGATAGAGGGGGCAAGAAAAGGTGGAGAGGGGGAGAGGTTTATAGAAAGAGAGCGTGAGGAAGGTGGAGTAAAGGAGTGGCGTCTGTTTTGGACCAAACACAGACTTCAAGGAAAGTAACGGCGCACTAAAAAAATCATGACATAAAATAATGTATCGAGTCAAATGAGTTATTCACTCCATAATTGAGTTAATTTTGTGTAATTGAATCCATATTTTTCAATCACAGCAGAGTTTTTTCGGCAGCAGGCAGACATTAATAACCGTTAAGTGGTGGGTGAACACGCTGCAGCTCGTAGAAACTAAAGAGGCAGATGTTTACCTCAGCAGTCGGCGGAGATCAGAAACAGGCGTAAACAGTTTTTCGTCTGTTAAGTAAATTCAACAACAGGGCATTCACAATACTTTATAGAGTGTGTTTATATTTAAAAAAAAAAAAAGCATGTAAAAGATAAATAATTAGATGATAGTAGAAATACAAGAGTAAAGTTAAAGTGCAATAAGTGTGTAATAACTGAGTAATTACTGGATCGAATATAAGCAGGAATCTGCAGCTTTTGATTTGAAATAAGGGAGTCGAGGCAGATATCAGAGTTTGTTCCAGATATGTGGGGAATACACTTGAACGCTGCTCCTCCATGTTTTCTTTTGACACTGGGGACAGAATGTAGACCTGCCCCAGATGACCTGAGGGGGTCCGGATGGTTCACAAACCATTCAGTGCTCTGGAAACCAACAGCAGGATTTTGAGATCAATCCTTTGGCAGACCAAGTGAGCCGGTGTAAAGAGCTAAGAACTGGACTGATAGGATCTGGATTCCTGGTCTTGGTGAGGACCCCAGCAGCAGCAGCAGCTCTGAATCGACTGAATCTTGTCCGATTGATTTTGTTTTGGGTGGGGACCAGTAAACACGCCATAACAGTGAAGTCGCCTGGAGACGAACACATGGACGAGTTTTTCCTAAATCCTGCAGAGAATAGAGGAGCTGGACCACCAGTGCAACCTGAATGGACTGGGAGGTACCGTCTCAAGCTACCAGTAGAGACGAGGACACAAGTAAAATGCAAAACTATAGATTGAAAATCCCTCAGGAAGGAAAAGGAGGGAGAAACATTTCACATTTTGAGGGTTTTCTTGCTGCTTGCTGGGGAAAGATTCCTATCTGATCCAGATCCCAGAGTCTCACAGGCTTGATGGTAAACTGTGATGATAAAGCGTTTATTGTAATTGTGCAAACATTGTATAACACCCATTATTTCTGAACACCAGCACGTGCAGCTCAGATTATGCGGTGACACTCGATGATCGATGTTTCTGCCCGCAGCAGAAAACGAGGTGAATAAGCTGCAATTCTAAGCCGATGTCTCTTTTATGTAAGGTTAATAAATTAATAGCATAACTGAACATTTGTCTCCTTGATTAAATAGAGTCAGTTTTAATAGTGGGGTGTGTAAAAATTCAGGGATAATCAACTAAAAAGGCACTTGGCTGATCCATCAGAACCGGTACTCCAGTGTCCTCGTGCTTTAGGAGAAGAGACTCTTACTGTTATAAATTAAATGTATTATTATTATTATTACTAATGTTGTCAGATATTTGAATCGGTTCATCAGTGCTGCTGCAGAACTGTGGTCATGTTTAAACATTTGCAGTCTTCTACTTCTTTGGGCTCTGCTTCCATCTTCCTCTGTCATAACAACCAACGGCAACCAGCTTCTTCTCCTTCCTGGGAGCTCACCCTCCAGCATCCTTCTACCAGTAGATCCACTATCCCTCCTCTTCTTCACGTACCTAGACCAGCTCAATCTATCCTCGTCTCACCTGGGCTGTCCCTCTGATGTGATCCTTTCTAATCCTGTCCATCCTCGTCATTCCCAGAGATCTTCAACTCTACCACCTCCATTCTGCTTCCTGTCTTTTGGTCACAGCCATCATCCCTAAATCCCAACAGAAGAGCTGCCCACATCGACATCTTGTAAACCTTTCCCTTCACTCCTGCAGCTACTCTTCTGTCACAGAAAAGTTACCCACAACTCACTCTCCTCCACCTGCTTCTTCACCTCTTTGCCACCCTCCCTGCTACTCCGATCCGTTGACCTCAAGTACTTAAACGTCGGCATTTTCTCCAACTCCGTTCCTTGCATCCTCGCCGTTCCACCTCAATGACACACATGTATTCTATTCTTGCTGGACAGACCTTCATGCCTCTTCTCACCGGTGCATACCTCCACTTCTCCAGGTGTTCATCCACCTGCTCTCACTACAGATCACAATGTCATCTGCAAACCTCATAGTTCACAGAGCCTGACCTCATCTATCAGCCTGTTCATCCACATAGCAAACAAGAAGGGGCCCAGAGTCGATCCTTGGTGCAGTCCCGCCTTCACCTTGAACACATTCGTCACTCCTGCTGCCCACCTCACCGCTGTCACACTGTTGTCACACTTAACATACATTCTTGGTCACTCTATTCCTCCTCTTGGTAATAAATAAGGAAATAGAGAGGCAGAAAAAAAGCATTGAGAAAATAAAACAGCTTCTCCTTTGTGAATGAGTCATGGCACGCTTTATTTATTAAAGTTATGCATAACCTTCCAAGTTGATCATTGTACAGTATATGTGGAACTTCATGACGTTATTAGATCAGCGTTGCAGACAGTAGCATGAACAAGCAGCAGTTCTGTCAGGAGCTGATACAGGAAGAGCATGACCACTATGGAGTGTAGGAGGAGGAGGAGGAGGAGGAGGAGGAAGGGCAAAGCAAGATCCCGACGGCAGATGAGGAAGCATGACATACAGAGTGTGGGAGGGGACGAGTAAGCAAGAGAGCCAGTGGGCTGTGAGGAAAAAGGATCTGACACCCATAAGTGTTCACAGGGAGAAGAAAGGAGAGAATCACACGCATAGGAGAGGAAGGAAGAGGAGGAAGTACAGAAATGCATCAGGACCAGATCAGAGCCTTTGGACTCTTCATTCTAGTTAACACCACACCTAGAATTCAGGTGAAATTCTAGATTCAACACAATTCAAGAGTCTTTAACACGTGGGATGTATCCATCGTCAGTGCAACTCTGGCCTCTATTAGTCTGAATATATTCCTGCCATCTCATCAGGGTGTGCTAGGCTAGCATACTGGCATGCTAGTGTGCACTCAACACACACACACACGTCACGCACACGCACACTAACCCTGTACGTCTAAAGCAGGAAGAGCAGCCAAAAAGGTAACACCATGGCCAAAAGCATGCAAGCAATGTGGGAAACACTATTTAAAAAAAAAAAATGAAATGAAATGAAATGAAAAGAAAAGAAAAGAAAGAAAATAAATACATCTTGGGATAAAAAAAAAATCTTAATACATTATCTTAAAATTTTCCTTTTCTTGTTTTGTGTTTCATATATATATTCTAAACACGCATCTTTGTACATTTTGGTATAAGTTCTCTTTTCTTGCAGGGAGTTCTCAGGGGGGGGGAAAGGGGCATTAGATGGTGTAAGGGGGGGGTGAGGGGCAATCCCACTTCCCTGATTGCCTTGTGCTGATGGAGGCGGGCGTGGCATAGACGAAGATGACTCCCCCCCCCCTATTCAAACGTTTCCACTCACACTCAAGTCTCTCATTCTGTGGCAACCACAGGCAACAGCGATGGAAGAAAAAAGGGGGGGTGGGGCTCAGCAGTGAGAGGACAAGCTTATAGGATGTCCAGAAAGTCCAGGACACGAGAAGTAGGAACAGACTCCAAGTCGGTACTTCCTCTTTGGGACCAGAGCCAAAGGCCGAGACGCAGACGTCCACTATCTCTTCTCTGAGGAGGGAAATTGGGGGTGCAGGATGAGAAAAAGGGAAAGAAAAAAGAATTGATTCAAAAATAAGGCTGCTACTAACAATTCTTTTTTTTTATTGATTATTTTTTCAACTGGTGGATAGATTATTTTCTAATTTGCTGATAAATCCTTTGTCGAACTTCGACCTTAGAGGTGCAGGCGCCGGGAAGTTATGGTTTTAAAACGTAACGACCAAAGGGGCTGCAGCGGAAAGACACCGACAGTGTTTGGCACAGCGGACTTAATCACACACTTCAAATTTAATCAGGAAACGCAAATTGAGAAGCTAACCTTAGCAGAGCGGCTAAAGCTAGCTGGAGCTCAGAGCTAGCCAAAAGCACTAATTAATAATAATAATAATAATAATACATTTACGATGCTTACAAAGGTTTATTTTCAATTCAAAATGTCATACAATTGGTTTAAGCGACGGAGGGTAAATTAATTTCAGAATACAAGCACATTACACAATTCCGACCAGCCTCGTCACTTCCACTGTAATCCTTCAAAATAAAAGCCTTTAAGGGAAAAAAAAAATCTGAATCGGTAGGTTAGACTTTTAAAATCGATGATCAGCCGAGAAAGATTGCAATAGCTGCACCTCCGACGATGACGTTGGACATTGTAGTCCTAATTCCAATAAAGATCTAGTTGAACAAGCATTGATGTACCTTTGTTTCCGTCAGTGACTGCTGCTGACATCTCCGGCCTTTGGCTTATTAGATTATTGTACCTGGCTTCAACCTCCTGCAACGGAAACACGACTGACTGTCAGATCAGGCAACAACAATTACTACAATGTAAAGATGTTATGTGTCGGTTTCACTCGCCTTCAGATATATGAGGTTGGTCTGAAGATTTCTAAGGTGAGATAAGACCTGTCTGCTAAAAGAGGAAAGGCTTCCGCCGTGTGACGTGGAGGAAAACCTCAGGTTGATGCCGGAGTCGGCGGCGCAGCCTTGTGAGGTGCGCAGCTGCTTCCCTGTGTTTGATGCCAGGATGTCGTCGTCTGTGCTGCTCTCGCCTGGACCGCCGTAGCCCTCCAGGACTAAATATCCTGCTGAGAGAATCAAAAGGGTCCATTTAGTACCTGAGAATGAGAGTTGTCCCTGAGAAAGTTGCCGTCAGTCTGTAACACCTGTGCTGCTTATTGGTTACTTGAAGTTAAGCCTCACCTGAATTACACACTAAAAATAAACTTTGAAATAGCTCCACTTCTATCATTTGCATATTTTCAGTGTCGGTAACTCTGAGCGTGTAACTATGTGTGAGTCATATGCCGTTAAACATCCAGAATACCACTATTTCTAACCTCACCTGATTTTTTTAAGATAAAAAAACGCTGCAACTTCATTATTTTACACTTTTCACAATTTCATTCAAAATGATGAACTGCGTCCAGGCTCACCATAATCTTCAGGACTGTCAAAGAAGCCCGTGTCCCCGGAGCCCAGGTCCTGAGTCGGGTCCTCTGTTTGGGGGGTGTTCTTGTCTGAGCCATTGTGGACCATCACCCGTGCACGGCCGTCTATTGGGGTCCGCAGAGAGGTGGTCCTGAGCAGGCGGGCCCCTGTGGAGCGTTTGGTTTGCTCTGCAGCCTCCTGGGACATGAGCTGGGTCACCAGCACCTGCTTCAATGCTGCCACTATGGGATGGATGAGGGGGGGTTTAATGATGTCATCTGTGCAGCTGAATTATTCCGCGCCGTCCGCCCGTGGTACCTACATGTTTTCAGTGCTTCGTCTGCCTTGGAGGGAAACATATCGAACGAGTCTCCCTCTTTGTCGTCCTCAGCCTCTTCATAGGGAAGCTCTGGGTCCACAAAACCTTCCTCCTCTTCCTCCTCTTCCTCCGCCTTCACCCCTTCAAAAGGGTTGCTGCCTGGTAGAGAACTGGGCATCACACTGGGGGCTGGACTGCTCTCTTTATCTGGGGCGGGAGTAGAAGGAGGAGGATTACTCAGACACGTTAACAGGACAGAATGATTCAGTCATAGGATAAAACGGGCGACTCCAGTTACCGGTGGACTGGATGCTGCCGGTGGAGGTGCGGTCTGAGTCTCTACTCAGCCTTGAAACACCTGCTGTGATGTTCTCCACGCCATTTCTGTCACCGCTGGAACACAAGCGACATCGTACGTCAACAACAAAAACTCAAACCAGCAGAACCACCTGATGGAATGATGAAGCTACGTACTCAGTCTGAGGCAGCGGTATGACGCTGTGAGGTTTGACCTTCATGGCATCGGCTCTCTGGGTGATCAGGCGCTGCCACCTTGTGCATGGGAGGGAAAGAAAGTTACTAAAACTTACAAGTATAGCCCTTAGAGTCCGACGATCCATGCCGACATTTCAAAAAGGGCTGTTTGGATCACTGATGTCATTTTGGCTAAAGTCTTGTCTTCAAACTGTGACAGTTGTTGTTGGGTGTGGATAGATGATGGGAGACTCGGAGCTGGGGGGCAAAGTGCAGCGAGGGGTGACGTGGATGTGAAAAGGGCAAAGATTGCAGAGAATGAGGAGAGGCGAGATATTGAGAGAGTTCATTGGAGTTTTGGGTAGATTTAGAGGCTGCAAAGAAGAGGATTTTTTATAAATGATCTTTTCTCAATTTAGGATTTAAATGTTAGGTCTAAAAGCCAAAAACTAAAAAAAAGAAAACAACCACGGCCACACTTACACATATGTTTTGGTAAATATTTGGAAATAACACACTTTTACCTTTTTTTTGTTCATATTCACAATCTTTTTTTTTTTCCATTTTCCTTCTTCAAAATTTTTAACTGAGCATGCCTGGATTTTTTTCCATATCCGTTTAAATATTAGACGTGTGTGTGTGTGTGTGTGTTTTTGGCTCAGGTTGTTCATACAGGATGCTTAAGTGAAGAAATAATTATCATAGAGGTCATAGAGGGGATGTTGTGCTGAAAAGGACACCAAATATTAGCATCCTGAACATTATTGAATGCGTGTAGAAGGGCAAAATCAAAAGTACTGGTAGACTAAAAATGAAACCATTCAATCTAAAGGTACACAGACTTACGTCCTCTGATCTGAGACGGTGGGCGCCATCAGCTCATAAATCTGGGCTCCGTTGTCGGACATGGACAGGACGAAGAAGGACTTGTTGTCTGGCAGGAAAAAGTGAGGACAGATTAATAATTCACGGAGCCTGACACCCGTTTGGGTTGTATTTCCTTTTGTTGTGATGGTTTCATCTGATCCCGATTCATGACGGTGGCGCTCTGGTAGAACAACAGGCTAGAGGCGGGATGTTAACGGACCTGTGGCCACAGAGCGCACCAGCACCGTGTTGAGTTTGATGATGGGGCTGAAGATGTGTTTGGTGTCTGCGGTTCCTGCAAGGTTTTTACTGTGACACTTGAGGATCAGACGCTCGTCTTGTTTCTGCAGCAGAACGAGGATGTCCTCCAGGAGGAGAGTGTAGAGCTCTGAAAGAGACACACCGGATACTTGTCAAACTATAGTTTTGCTACTGCAGTTTTTGGGAGTAATATCAAAACGTATTAGTAGTCCAACATTTAGAATGTTCTGTTTACGAACCAATCGTCTTGTCCTTGTTGACTTTCCATGACAGCGGCCCCTCGTGAATCATGGTTCTCTTGGTAAGATCCAAGTTCTGATGGAGGGAGACGATGCATTTCAAGCTTTTAAGTTGGTAGGGGTATTACAGTCAATTTATGTATTGCTATATATCGCGATATTTTGCTGTGCACTTTGACATTATATGCACAAAAAATATAGGATATGCATCATTTATTTACTTTAAGATATTTTTTTTGCTATGCTTTATAATTAAATAGTCAAAAATAACGATGGAGATTTTAGTACTTTATTTTAACCAAAAAAATACTACAACTTTATTGACAAAAATCAAAATCAAGATAAACTTTATTGTCTCACGAGGTGGCAAAAATTGGTTTTGGGCTTTTCAACCCTGCTGCGGCCTTAAAATTGCACCAGTCAGCCCAGATCGCTACGGAGCAGCGCCACCGGGAGAGACTCGTGAGGTCCAAACTATAATAATAATAATAATACATCCTATTTATAGGCGCCTTTCGAGACACTCATGGTCACCTTGCAGATACAATAGTTGCAACCAAACTCTCAGTAAAGGTCTGTAAAAAGCTTCTTTGTATATTTTCATGCAGGAATGTATGACTTCCATGCAAACAGTAAAAAAGTAAAAGAGGCGGGACTTCTGCGACAAATCTTTCGTAAAGTACCGTTTTCATGTGTAAAGCAATAAGTATTCCCTCATATGTTGTTACCGGTTCAAACCAGCGTAGTGGTTTTTACTTTAAGTATTTGCTACTGCTCTGTGCGGCCGTTTCCACGCAGCACTACTTTTCTACCTGGCCGTTACTTCAAAGAGTGCATGTTGGTGTGCACAGCGTGAGGATGCTTCAACTGCATCTGTGATGGTCGCGTAGATAACTCACCTTCAGCTCAAGGATCATAGGGTTGTCAGTCTGCTTTAGAGAGGAGAGGTCCAATCTTCTCTGGTAGTCCTCCAACCTCTGGAGAAAGAGTCAGAGAAGAGAGGATAAGTATACGCTCTCTAAAAGCCCGAGGAGCAAAGGAGGAATTGAGGAAATAAATTGTGGTGGAGCGGCCAAAAAAAAAGAAAAGAAAAAGGAGCAGAGAGACTTAGGATGTGACTGACGGGGAGGAAGAGAAAAGACTCAGGGATGGCATTGGTTGGAAAGGACATTTTAAAAACGTCACACCTGCTTGTCCTCAGATTCCTTCACAGCCTGGTTGACGTGATTGAGGATCTTCCTACAGCAGTTTGCCGCCTGCTTCACTTTATCCTTCTCCTCTGCATTGTCTGAAAGATATTATGGCATCCAATAATATGTAAGGCCGCCTTAATCCTGCGGGGGGGCTGTCCAGGAAATGAAGATTTCTTATGGCAATTAACACTCAACAATCCTCAAAAATTAAGATAAATCAGGAGGCCATTATGACCCTATAATAGCTGGTTATTCTTTATTGTTAGGCGTATTCTCTCTGTGTGAGACCCGAATCCCAGCCAAGAATGAAATGATGGCCCATATTATAATGGGTGGAATATTTCCCGGAACGTGAACTATCACTGCAGGATCATTAAAATGAAAAGCTTTCCATTTGTCTCTGTAATTCACTGATGGTTGGCGTGTAGCCACACAAAATTTTCATTTTGGTTCATTATCTTCCCCTCTCAAGGGGTTTATTTCCATTTGTACTCATTGTGCTGTCTTTCATTCAAATGATTAACTTAGTAAGTAGCTATTGTCTCTATATAGTGCATTTTAATGTTTCACCGCAATTAGAGAAGTCAACACTGAAGTGTTTGCCAGACCTAAGAAAATTCCTCGTTGCTCCGTTCGTCATTGTGTGAAAACATGTGCAGGGTTTCTGCAGGTTTCAACAAGTTAAGCCCTAAGATATTTAAAGACCTTTTAAAGTCTATTAGCAGCGTGTGCGTCAGATGTGACGGAATATCAGGAAGCCCGGTTCTTTCAAAGCAAATCAATATACCCGCACAACTATGCGTACACAACGGTGCATTTAAAAAAAAGAAAAAGAAAAAGAAAGCTCATTCAGAAATGCAGCCGTTGCATCTAAATGATCAATGAAGCAGCATTAAATTCACTACAACAAATCTGTTTCCTGTCGGGTCATATCTTAGGCCTCCTACATAATACCACCACACATCCCAGTCTCTTTAGGGTCTAAAATCCATATTATGAAATGTGAGGCTTTTTCACCTTGATTTATCATGAATTTAGTGATGAATTCTAAACGAGTGACGTGGAGGATGTAAGAGTCAGAAAATAAGATTGCTGTTTTATGAAAGACAGACACTGATGACTCGGCGCTGTGTCTTCTTTATGAAGATGTTGTTTTCCAACCAAAAGATTTGGTTATGATCACCGGGTAACTTGGCTAAAATGTTGAAAGGAGCCACTGGACTAGATAATAGAAAATGGTTCCGCTGCAGTCAAACTACACAGGTTGCGATAAAGCAGACTGCACATAACAGTGAGGAGAATAAATATAATAGTTGCTTTCAATCTGTCATTTCGAAAAATAGAGCACAATATCTCCGCCTGTGACGGAGTCGGTGATTGAGAAGGTATTTGACAGAGCGGAACCGTCTTTGAAGTGTCTGTTCAGGGCTGCAGGGGGGGGGATCTTTTTATTTTTGATGCCAGCGTGAGCTTTAAGTGGTTTGTATGAGTGAACAATTGTGTTCTGTGGCTCCTCCTGCAGGCGTGTTGACATCTTTAAAGCATCATGAGTCCAAAGCCAGAATGAAGTGGCTGTTTCGTTCTTCGCTGTGTTCTTTGGTTGCATCAGTGAAGAAACCACTTTTTTTTGTCTGCAAAAGTTTTTTTTTTTTTATGCATGGAAGTATATACAATTTGACAAAAAAGAATCGTATCCTGTGACGGAAAATGTGTGTTTTTTTTTTTTTAATAGTCGAAAAAAAGTTTTTAAAGCAAAGAAATTTGCTTTAGGACTTGAACGGAGAATTTTTGTATTCTTAATATTATAATTGTTATGGTTTCCGTTATTGTGTCACATTTAATAGGACAAAAGTTTGAAGGATTAATCGAGAGAATGAAAGGTAGATTAATAAGAATTTGAAAAAATATGTGTCGGTATAATCGGTTCTGTTAAATAAATTAAATCTGTTTAGTTTCATTATTATATTTACAACCAGATCACCTCAAGTACTTAAACTCCTGCACCTTCTCCACCTCTACTCCTTGCATCCTCGCCGTACCCCCTGTCCATTTCATTCACACACACACACCCTATTCTTGCTGGACTGAACCCTCATTCCTCTTCTCAACAGCGCATACCTCCACTTCTCCAGGTTTTCTTCCACCTGTACCCTGCTTTCACTTTAGATCACAATGTCATCTTCAAACATCATAGTTCACAGAGACCCCTGCCTGACCCCATCTGTCATCCTGTCCATCACCAAAGCAAGCAAGAAGGGGCCGAGAGACGATTCTTGGTGCAGTCCCGACCCCGCCTTGAACCCATCAGTCACTCCTACTGCACACCTCACCGCTGTCTTACTGCACTCATACGTATCCTGTGCCACTCCGACATACTTCTTTGCCCCTCCAGATGCCTCCCTCGGCTCTTTCTTGTACGCTTTCTCTAAATCCGCATACACGCAATGCAACTCTATCTGACCTTCTCTATACTACCCCATTAAAACGATCCTGCACAAAAATGCTGAGAACAATATGAAAAAGAAAGTCTAGGAAAAACGTTGACTGGTGAGGTAAAGTGACGGCACCTGTGTACTTTGCGATGTTCTCTAGTAGCAGGGGGTACTTGGTGAGCCGCTGCATCTCTACAGGAATGATGTCCTTAAGCTGCAGCCGCCGACACTGTCTGTTACTCTCTGCTTCCTGCAAGGCAAATAAAAAATAAAGGGTCCGACGGTCACCAAACAACAAATGTCATATTTTGATCTAACGTTATACGTACACTTCAAATCTGAAAATGAATTCAGTTATTTTGCTAAAACATAACGTGTGTTGCAGAAATCCTCGCTGCATGAGTTGGGATGATGTCAGTACCTGGATAAATGAAGTAAAGCGAGAGTCTTTCTTCTGCTTGGTCTTGATGATCTCCAGAGCAAAAGGCTGGTTGCTGCAGAACGTCCCCACCGCCCGCTTGATCTTCTCCTCTTCTCCACCGCTGAACTGTAGCCACCCCGACCCGAGACAGGACAGAGCAGAGCAGAGACGCTGATCAGCCACTCAGTTCATCTGGGTCAGGGGTAGTTGCCATGGAAATGTCAAGTATTTAAGGACTCCCAGAAGGGGGTCAGGCTTAAGTCCTCGTACCAGACACAGCTTAAGTTTTAATGTAGCCTAGATCAATGCTTGGACAATCCGGATTTACTCTACTAATATCTGCAGTGACATTTCGTTTTAGAAAAGGCGACCGGCTAATGGCTGGCCTCCTCATGTCTGATGCATCACAACTGATGAACAGATGCTGAAATGTCAACCCAGATGTAGAGCATCGTCTGACCTTTACAGGCACCGACACTCTTGTTTCCACTGCGCCGGGAAAAAACCTTTCAATATTAAAATAAACAATCATGACTACAAGGCGTTATCAATATTATTTATTGTTGTTGGGGCTATGCTGATTCTAATCACAATGAAGTTGCACCCTGGGTAAATAATTGATATTATGATAAAAAAGTTAGTGAGGAGGGCAGAGTTCTTCTTTCATCCCTTATTTACGGTTTTATCCTTCCGAGATTTCAGTGCAAGATTCAAAGTCAAATGTGAAAAAAATAAACACCACTTTTCATATAGTGTTCTGCATTAACAGCAGGTTATGATTTGAGTGTGTATTCCCCACGTCACAATAAACAACAAACAATTGACAGCGGAGAACCGGCTTGCGCCAGCATCAAGCCGTATTATTTTTTTTTTCTCCGTAAAGCAATTTCAGGCAACCATTCAATTTCTTTGCGCGCCATCTATTCTTTTTTCTATCAACATCAGTCATCTTGAAATTTATTCAATACAAGAAAATATTTGAGAGGAATACAATCTCAGCCTGAGAATTCTACTCACCCAGGAGAGCAGGTCGTCTCCTATCTGATCAATTACCGAAGACTCGTTTCTCTTCCGAACGGCCGCCATTTGCTCCAGTATTGAAACTGAAATTCACAGAAGAGGCCCCAATAGTCAGTCGGTGAGTGTGTGTGTGTGTGTGTGTGTGTGTGTGTGTGTGTGTGTGTGTACAAAAGATAACGCGGATGAATAAGACAGCATGAAGAAGAAGTGTGTGTGTGTGTGTGTGTGTGTGTGTGTGTGTGTGTGTGTGTGTGTGTGTGTGTGTGTGTGTGTGTGTGTGTGTGTGTGTGTATGTGTGTGTGTGTGTGTGGGTGTGTGTGTTTGTGTGTGTGTGTACTCAGGTCAACTTTCATACATCATCAAAATACTGTCATTTGGTTTCCCCTTATGAAGTTCTTACAAGTGTTATACCTTATTATTTTCTTCACTGTGCCTTCATGGTTCAAGAGCAGTGGTGTGTGTGTGTGTGTGTGTGACTCACCATGCAGCTGCAGGATCTCCTCCAGGTTGGTGAAGATGTTCTTGATGTCAGCAGGAGGTAGGATGGCCTCTTTGGTGAGTTTCTGATAGAAAACGTTATCCAACACTTTGAGCATCCGGACGTGTGCACGCTCCGTGCAGAACAGCTCTGCAGACACGAGGCAAGGAGTGAAATCAGGATGGCAGAAAAAAAATTCAGAAATGGTTCGTCCGTGGGCTGAACCAAAGCGAGGCATAGCGCTCTATTTGATGTGAAATCTGGCTTAAACGGATTGCGATATTATGCCAGGTGGTAAGCCGTGTCCTCACCGTTGATGACTTCCTGTCTCTTGATTTCCTGTGGCCTGAGGCCCGCGAGGACCTCTCGCCCCACCAGCTGCTGCCAGTACGGCGGGTCGTGCTCAGAGTCTGTTCCCTGGTCGTCCTCGCTCTGGACATCAGCGGCGCCCAGTCCCTCAAGCCTAGAGACAGGATAGAAAGTCAGCCAATGAGAAAGCTAGCTAAAGATAATCACTATGATGATTAAAGTCGTCATGACTCTGAACTCTGTGGAACAATATAATATAATTTTCTATCTAATGTCTGAATAGGAATTTTTTAAATATATTGTGATACGCATCGTAGTACGCCACAAAAAAAATTGCAAATATGTAAATTCAGTGCAATACCCAGCTCTACTCCTCACCTTCTTATGGCCTTCGGTGTTCCCTCATGAGCTCTGCAGGAAAAAAAGAATATTCACACAAAACAAAATCAAGGATATTATTAAATAGATAATCTCAAGTAAGGACGGAAAAACTGTAAATGTGACGGTAAATGCACCTGTCGCTTTCTCTGTCATCCTCTTGCAGTTGGTCAAGGCTGTAAAGGTCAAAGTGCGTAGCAGGATACGGTAACCCATCCAGAGGGTCGGACTGCAGGCCGTCACTCAGCCTGGAGGGGCCGGTTGTCTGCGTCCCACCTGAGATAGGGGTCATATATGTCAGAATCTGTTGCTCCGCCTGTCATCTACTGGTGCGTTTGATTCAGTCGTTCAGCGGTTCACCTATATCAGCGTCCCGGCTGCTGTCTGAGCTGTAGGTGGCGCTGTTTGGGGATGAGAGGTTGCCAGGCGTGGGGTGTACGAGTTCGGAGCCCTCACTGGATTGGCTGCTTCTTAGACGACCGCCTTCCGAGTGTTCGCTCGCCCCGAGTGTGGGCTGAGACAACTGTTTCTGAGGCCGTGGACGACTGTCCAAAGCTTTACCCACTGAAAGCAGGGAGAGATAAAGTTGTGTCAAAATGAGGAAAAGCTTCAGATGCCATGTGTTAATGTCAACCCGTTTTAAAGTCATGACTCACCTGATGCTGCTTCAATACGGCTGGGTCGACGCTGAGGTCCGAGAATGCTGGGAAATCTTGGTTTCTTCACCTTCTCTTCGCCCTCCTTTTCCGTCTTGATGCTTTTCTGTGTTTGATGAACAAAAAGGTATAAGCGTGGTATATTTAGAGAGAGAGAGAGAAAGAGACAGAGACAGAGACAGAGAGACAGAGAGAGAGAGAGAGAGAGAGAGAAACAGAGAGACAGAATAGCCAATGTGCAAAGATTAACAACTACCTTAATCTTGGGAAGGAAGTTGATCCTGACCCGTTTGGACTCAAGACTGCGAGGTTCCTTGACCCTCACACCAAGGTGCTTCATGTATGTATAGATGACATACTGCATTGTAGTGCTGAAGGAAAATGAAAACATTGTAGTTCACAAACCAACAAAGACTCTGAAGAGATTGACCGTCCATATTGACTTTCACCATATGTCCCACCAGCCCTCCCACTAGTCCCGTGCTTCTGTGTGTGTGTGTGGGTGGGTGTGTGTGTGTTTCAGCCATATGGTGATTGAAAAAAGACTAGGTCAATCTGTAACCCTTGAATTATTTAATATAAATGCAATATCCGCATTGACAGAAATGTTTATTAATGTACAATGTCCCTGCCAAATAAACCAATAAAAAAGTTAAAAAAATAGACATCCACAAGTTTTCTGTGTTTCTATTCTTAATCAAAGGTTTGACTTCACCAGAGATTACATAATTAGAAGGAAGAAGAGTGGAGAAGTAGTTGTCAGCAGGACCCCCAACCTTGACTGTAGGGACTTTACCCTTAACCCGTCCAGATGGCAGGTCAGCAGTCTTAGCCAATCATCGACATCCATCTCCCTCTCTTCTCAAATGATGACTTCATCAGTAATACAGTAAGATTTAATCCGATTCATTCCCATGTTAAATAAGAAGAGCAGTTCACAAAATCTGATCTCAGAGTTCTGAATAATCACACAGCTTCTTGTAACTGGAGGTCTTTGCACGGGTCGACCACCATTCTCTATCTCTCGAGATGGTGGCACAGCTTTCATCCGGTTTCACACTGAACGTCTGGCCTCAGGTTTTCTCCCTCTGGTATGTCTGCTCATGTTAACAACACCTCACCGTGAAGCCACTGGCAGTTCTCCTGGCTCAGTTCACTCTTTCAACCAAATTAGGAGCCAAACCCTAT
The DNA here is from genome assembly GCA_037951165.1 of Lophius americanus. Classification (NCBI taxonomy): domain Eukaryota; kingdom Metazoa; phylum Chordata; class Actinopteri; order Lophiiformes; family Lophiidae; genus Lophius; species Lophius americanus. The sequence continues at coordinate 89,057 of JBBDHG010000299.1, forward strand.
TTATTTAGCACTTTTCATTTCCTCTTCAAAGATTCAATCTTCATCTTGGATTATGGCTCTTTTCTGCCTAGGACTGTGAAGCAAATCCAATTTTCCTCGCCTCTTATCATCCATTGCCATTCCAATGATGTCTACGAGTGATTCCAGACCGCAGGACTGGACTTTATTACTTAAACAAATCACTGCACACTGACAAGAGGTAGCTAATTTAGCACAAGATTTGCATTATAATCATATTGAGGAAGTCAATGAGACTAGTGAGAAAGCAATGTGAGACCATAAATGTTATGAGGACACTAACTGTCTTCATGATCTCCCTCGTATGTTTTGTGACTCAATACATTTGAACACATTTTCCAAAATAGAAGTGTGCTTACCATTTCTCTTCTTCTGTGGTCTGAGTAGTTAACCTATGAGCAACACGAGGTAGGAAAAAAAGAGTTGGCATGGATACCAATGATTTGAAACCGATGCATCTAGATGTACATACGTATGTGTGTGTGTGTGTATGTATGTATGGTTGGTTGGTGCTACTTACAGGATATCCTCTATTTTAGTGATGATGTTTTCAGCATACGAGCGCTCTCGCTCCAGAGTGACACGGTCTCGGGTTCTCTCCTGGTCCAATCTGGCCAGCTCGACTTCGGCCACCGTCAGGCCCATACTGCGCTTCTGCCTACACGTACACACACATGGAGTCACAGACTGTCGTTAGGTTTTGGTGATAGCGGGAAAAAGGAGGCAAAGAAAAGTCTGGTTGCTAAGTGATTTTTTTATTTATTTATTTAAATTAGCCAAAGCAAAATGTTCTGCAGTATAACTGTCCATCGGCAAGTTTACCTGAAATCCTCCAGGTTCTTCTGGATGTCCGGGAGCAGAGAGTCCTGGAGTGTTTGAACATGCTGCCTGTTTATTTCCTCTGGGATCAGTTCTGTCCGCCGCCGGTCTGCAAACACAAGCACAAATACAAACACACTAAAACACACTGTATGCCCAGATTCTACAGAGACTCTGGAAAAACACACACTAAGTACTTGCTGTTTAGGTGAAGTAATAATTTCCAAACCATCAGAGCATTTGATTGCTTAACACTTTAATTGGGGGTTTGCATGGCTGAGTGAGGGATCAACTTACAGGGACTGCATAATGAGGATGACCAGACAGTTGAAGCCAACAGGAATGCATTAGGTGTCGGTAATAAAAAGACTAAAGGACAATCATCTCCTCTAAATGAGACAACAGCATGAGGTACTTACCCAGATCAGAAGAGATGCATTCAGGAACAGTAACCTTTAAATTCTGCAAAGAAAAGAAACCGAGCAAACGTTGAGTAAAGTACTTTTACAACAAATTGAGAAAAACAACAAATAATATGACATGTATAATACTAGAATAAAGTTGACCGATTATATTTAATTTATTATCTGTTAATAGATCAATTCAGTTAGAATCACATCATCACTTCATTCAGAGACGTCACTGAACTTCAAATTCCAACTATGCTCGACACTGAATGTCGCTGTGCTCCGGGAGACAACTGCAGGCTGAGCTTTAAATGAAAGCAAACTATGCTCAGTGCTAAAATTATAATATCTACCGTAAAATGATCATTTCAATTCCAACACAAAAGATATTGGGGCTTTCTTTGGTCTAATTAGTCCGATTTATTTTTATTAAAATCTATTCAATGACGCACTTTAGGAGTCTTATTTTTGCTGTGGGGGAGACAATATGTACTCACGGCTCCCCGGTCAATGAAAAAGGTGTGGAGGTCCATGAAGACCCGTCTGGTCTCTTTGGAGTTGGTCTGTTTGTAGAAGTCGGCGTAGAGGTAGCACAGCTGAGAAAAGAACATCAAGATCATCAGAAAAAGAAGATTTGGAAAACTTAACATATAGCTCTACTCAAAAGACTGGACACCCCGCCTAATTTTCTACAGTGCAGAATAATGCTGGAAGTTTAAAACTATGAAATAACTTATAAATTATGAAGTAAGTGAAAGAAAATGTTTCCATTTTGGATTCTACAAATTTGGCACCTTTTTTTTTTGCTTTGCACGCTCTAGGTATCCACTCGACCGGCGTTAAGAGGTCGCCGCCTGGAGTGGTTGCTTAAAACCGTTTCCATAAATGTTGAGCTGTTGTTGCTTCTTTTCTCTCGCTCTCTAACCTCAGTTTGGTTAATGTGAGCTTGACTGTGGAGGCCGGGTCATTTGTCGCAGCGCTCCTTCACTCTCCTTCTGTGTTAAATTGCCCCTTTCACAACCATGAGGCGTTTTGGGTCATTGTCCTGTTGAGAAATACATTTTGGCCCCACAGCGCAAACCAGATGAGGCTGCAGTCGTGGTGTTTTCCAATTACGGAAAAACGCAGATAACAATCATTCCAATTTTCTTTCTCTCACACAAAGACACAGCGATTGGAACCTAACATTTTCTATTTGAAACTAGCCAGACCAAAGTTCAGATTTCTACTGGTCTACTGTCCATTCCTTGAGTTTCTTGGCGCAGGAACTTCTCAACTTATCGGTGACCCTCCGTAGAGGTTTCTTAGCGGCGGTTTGACCATGAAGGCTTGACTCTCGCTGCTTCATGTGCAGACGCATCTGTTACAAAGTCTCTGCGAGACAGATTTGTGAGCTCTTATCTGAGGCGCTCTTATCAACCCATCATCTGTAGCAGATTCCTGGAAAGGAAGTCTCGGTCTTCCTTTCTAGGAATGGTCCTCAGGAGAGCCAGGTTCATCCAGCATTGGATGGTTTTTGACACCGCCCCTGGAGAGAAATTCACTTTCTGGAAATGACTGACAATCATGCAAGTGGTTCTTGTTGAGGTGTGGATTATTTGTCCAAATCGGCCTATTTACTCTCTATTAACACAACCGGCAACAACCGACGACAACCACTCTGTGTTTGGTTGTTCCGGGACGGTCAGGGGTTCATGGAACATAAACCACTACACTGCCGTCAACAATGTACGTAGAGAAAAATACATTTATGAAACATATTTTAGGGTTTTTAACACTTTTTGTTTACTATATTGTTGTGAAAAGCAGGTCTGACTGAGGAGCGGGATGAGGAGGGGCCTGGTTCAACCAAACCTTATAAATATAGGTTGAGTTTCAGGTGTGAGTTCTTATCCACTGTCCTGCAGAAGATCCCAACAATCTACCCTCAACAGTTGTTTGTCAGCCTGAAACTGGGTATGATATAATTTCAGTTCATTTGTAGGATTGATACCTTGTACCTTTTTTGTGTTTGGATAAACAAGCATTAGTTGTTGCCAGAACTCGTTGCGATCCTTCTAAATGCTGCCATAACACCTCTAAATTAGACAATAAAGCACATTTGGTTGGGACTTCCTGTGTCTCACTGTGCCTGACTGCGCACCTATATTGTTCATTAAAGGTCCTGGAAATCAGCATACCCCCTTACAGTCCTACAAAGGTATTTAACACACATAGTCCTGCGTGTATTATTTCATCGTTGTGATGTCTTATGTAGGGTCTCACCACAGGCGCGGGGTCAAACTGAGAGATGACGTGGTGAAGGAAGGCTGAGAGGTGGGCGGGGCGAGACTTGAGCTGCTCAATACTGTTAAAGCTGTTACACTGGCCATTTGTCTGTAAGAAAAAGAAGTATGAGTCCTGGTGCTTTAAAATAGTTCAAACACAATGACAGTGATATCAGGACTGGTACAGATGCTCGGTTTGTGTTCGGATGTACCTGCTCCTGGTCTGAATCAAAATAGTCGTCCTCAGCTCCAATAATTTGTGATATGAGGCGGGAAGAGGAGGGACTGTTCATCGTGGTAGGAGACAGTGAGTCCTGGAGGAGAGACGGCGGCACATGTTGAGTGTATGCAGGTAAATGGATGTAGATATAAAGAGAGAAATATAGATTATAGACAGAGCCTCATTTACAGATTATTTAATGAGGAGTTTTATTCTGCCCTTCTGTTCAGTGGAAATGCAAGAGAGGCATTACGGCGGTTTTGGCTGTTCCGCCTCCGATATTGCAGAGGTCTGGACATAAGAGGCGACACGGCCATCTGTATAAACGTAACGCTGGAACGCAGGACGGAGGTGTGACATTGTGGAAAGGCTTTAAGTGTGCGGCTCACAGCCAGAAGACTGAAATGCAACTTGTAGATTGGTGGCAAAGTCAAACAAGAAGAAAGTACGCCTAAGGAGGCTAGACAGTCAGAGGCGTGAGGTAGACAGTGTATATATTTAGAATGAGAGGGAGTGACATCGAGTAATCGAAAGTTAATGGACGGACTGATATCTAAAGATGCTCAACTCGATGCACTTTGCAAAGACAGCTTTTGCCATATTTGTACAACAGAAAGGGATTCAGAACATTTCTTGGAGAAAATTTTGAGTATCAGGTACCAGATCTGTGGCGTCCTCTGCCTCTGGAGAGTGGCAGGAGTTTAGACTGTTTCGAGGCGTCCCCTTTGGGCTGGGGAAGGAGGACTCTTTTGGGCACAGGCCCTCTGGAGTTCCAGTCCCAAATCCGCGTGATAGCTAGACACGGAATGGAGCAAAAAAATGGTTTCACTTTACAAAAGAAATTCATTATTCATCCTCATGAGAGCTAGAGCATGATTGAAACGTTAATTAGAACAAAACACAATATTAAAATAATGCACAAAGAGTTCCTGAATGATACCGTCACTATGGAAATGTCCAAATATGATTTTTTTTCAGCATTCCACAGATTTTCGAGTGTGTTATAACCTAATTTGCCATTTTTATGATGATAAAATTCAGTAAGTTATAAGTATGTATTTATAAAATCAATTGCTTTGACGTGGTAAAATATTCGTATTCTGAAGGTGTCTCAACTGACCTCTGCTAATCAATGCTAGCTGCCATGAATCTACTTCTCATCGCTTATTAAAACTCGGAATCAAGACCAAAAACGTTAATTAATTTGACTTATGTTGGTCTGAAGTGCTTATGGGTGACGACTTACAGGAGTGCTGCTCCAGGACTTGTCTGTACTGTTGTCTGCTTTAGAGGCAGGAGAGTGCTCCGTCTCAAAAATGCTACCGTCATCTGCATCGCCACCTGGAACAGCCTCCTGCACATTCATAGAAACACAAGATTCACTTTTTACGTAATGACAATCACAATCCTACGGGAAATATGCTTTTGGGCAATGAGCGATAAATATGAGTAACTAAAATAGAGATTTAGTAACACTGTTTTCAGTGAGTGGTGCGCGCAAAACAAGTCGGAGCACAGACACATAGCGGTGGTTCCACACAGAGAGAGCTTAATCCTTTGATAAGATTAGAAGAGTTGTTTGGAGCAATCTCTAAAAGCTTTCTGCAAAATTAGGTAAAGACTGCCGTCGCTGTCGTGAATCCCCAATTTTGTGTTGAGGTTTGTGTCAGCTAAAGGTACGGGGGTTGTTGGTTTTACCTGTGTTGCCCCGGTGGCTCTGAGGAGCTGACCCTGCAGCTGAGGAATGTGTTTCTTAGCTTCCTGGATGTCTTTCAGTAGTTTAGGGGAGGGGTTCCTGCTGTACTCCTCCTTCAAGGCCTATACAGGGAGAGGGAGGGGAGACCAAAACATGAAATCTTCATCCTTTGTTATTTGCATACAGTCAGGCAAATATTACACACACACACACACACACACACACACACACACACACACACACACTCCTCATTCACGGTGAAACCGGAGTAAATAGATGTCCCCCTGAAGATTGTTGGGGCACCGCGTGGTGCATGGAAATATTCATACGGGCCTATAAGTCGGAATATAATTTATCAAGGGAGCGAGAGTTTGGATGAAAACATATGCAGAGTTAGATTATTTCAGCCCTGCTGGTCTTACGCATTTGGAAGCGGCCTATTTCGATGAAGCAGCATTAAAAACCCAGTGCTACGGACTTTAGACCAGTCTCTTTTGGGCCTCGGCGCGATTCTTCCTCAGAAGAGAAAATGCAACACCCTCATGTAAGAACAACGCTCCAATGGATGCACGGATGGACATTAAATTGAATTTGGAACCAAGGCATGAAATGACAACTGCATCCATCGGTTACAGTAACTACTCAGACTGTGTGTCAGGTTGCAGAGGGCATCAGATAGAGTTCTATGTTTTTTCTCATCGACTTTCTGGTGTTGGCTGGCCCGTTGAGAGTCAGTACACAAGGCTCTAATGTTATTTTCCTTATGCAAATGTGCTTATTGTAAACTAACGCCTTCTGTCTAGTGTATGCTAATTTAACGAAAGACAATTTTTCAAACATCCTGAAGACGTAGAAAGCCACCGGAGGAGACACTGCCAGCGACAAACTTAAAGGGGGCAGGTAGTGGGAGCTGGTGTGTTTGCATAGACCAGAGGTTTATTCAAACACACCTGTGGTTGAAAAGGTAACAAAAATGGGTGAAATAAGAAATAATCGACAGTGGTACCTCCGCTTACGAGCTTAATTTGTTCCTAGACCTTGCTCGCAAACCAAATAACTCGTAAACCAAAATGGATTTCCACATTCAAATGAATGGAAATCCCATGAGTTAATTGGGGGGTTATCATCCTGCTGTTACCATCACCGACCACGAAAAACAGCATCACCATAGAGAGAAAACGGTCGGTGAAAGCAATCGTCATGCTAACCTGCAGCTCCTGCTGCTCTCTGAGGAGCATCCTTTGCAACAGGTCAACCTTCTGGTTGCAGGAACTGCTATTCTCATCCTGTGGAAAATAAAAAACAGAAAAGGAGGCTGAAAAACATAGAAATGCAATTATGAAACTTATGCAGATATATGCATATACACATTTTTAAGCATAAAGAAAAAAGGACATAATATGGAGAAACCACAAAACGTGTTTTAAAAAGAAGAGAAAGACAAACTGGGGAATATCTCCACAAAGAAGGCAATGAATAGAGAAGGAAATGAGTAAGTGATATCTTTAGTACCCATAATGGGTGAGTGGAGGAGAAGCGGTCCTGGGGACTGTAGGGGCGTTCTGATGCCGGAGAGTTTGGAGAAGAAATGCTGACACCCAACATTTCAGACTCCGCTTCAGACAGAGGGATCTGGGCGAGCCCTGGAGGACGCCCCAACACTGTTAGGGCCACATAGGAACCCGCTGCAATGGAAGAATGAGAGCATTGTTTCAGTTATAGCTTAAGGTTCAGTTTTAAAATATGCCTATAGCAGGAGCATAGAGTGCAACTCACATTTGATGAGCTTCACCACCTCAATGTGATTAGAATGTGTAACAAGGGTCCCGTTGACCTGGAAGAGAGCAATGGCACCGTGATAACACAATAAAGTTTAGCACATATCCGATATAGAGACTGGCCACAAGGTGGCAGCAAAGAGCCTCAGAGTTTAAACACACATCAGCCGATGATCACAATACCTTGATGATCCTGTCTCCTGTCTGAACACCTGCCCGCATGGCAGCACCATCTGGCCAACGGAAAGGGAAAATAGCATTATAACAGAACAGACTGGGTATGCACATTAAAAACTAAATAAATGGGAGAAGATGAAGGCAGAAGGGAAATAGGTGGAAAACTCAACAACAGTTTGAAGGGGCAATTATTGATATTTCTGCACCACATCACCTGGACGGACCAGATGCAGAGTGACTATTTGTGTGCTATTTCAAATACCATAACAGTGGTTATACTACAAGAAGGACCTGCTTCACAGCTCCACCCTAAACAAGGGGATTTTGACATGAGGCAGGTTATTATGAGATCCACGTCTGACTCTATAATCAGCAGCAAACAGCTGAAGAATCTTTTAAACCAAATACAGTTTTACTAATGCCCGACTTTCTGGGGCACTGGCTTTAAAGTCACTTCCTGCACACTTTATTACATTACCTTTATTATTTAGTGCAATATTATGTCACAGTATTATTATCGTGTGCAACAGCATGCTCATTATCATGCCGTTATTCTTAGGCACCGGTTTGTAATTACTTATAAAACAGTTTATTTTTGCGTTTTTGCTTGTATTTAAAATTCGAGTGTGTGAAATTTAGTTGCATGGAGAAGCGGACAAGTTTCAGATTGCAACTTATCCAAACCACATGTTGCTAACCAAGATGCTACGGTGGCCTTGAGGTGTAGGAACGGTGTCCTCCAGTAGCCTGTCAAGTGATGAGGTTTCTTCAGATAAATATATTTTAAAAATATAACATTTTACACACTATACCTTAAATACTGTACAATCTTTATTCAATTAATTAATTATTTTATTTATAAAATTAATTCACATAATGTAAATTTAGTTTCCGTAATTTTGCAGTATTTTCGGCACAACTATTCCTGTCAGATCAGTTAAGTTTTATCTTATCTTATCTTGACGGAGGCACATTGTGGGTCCTTTCATTTACTGGGGAATGTTAGGGACTTAACCGGCTGTGATCATCTGCAATATATGATCAATGAAAAATATTTGTCAATATGTGATTAAATATTTGGATTTGTTAAAAATATAAATCACATCCCTCATTACTATGAATAAATGCTAAGCTCGGCACCATCTTGCCCATTTCGATGGTAAATAAAGGTCCGAATGTGAAAAGAAGAAAAAAAAGGTTTTTTGTCAGGAGGGTCTCTTAAGGTGGGCCACACAGGGACAGTTGAAGGCTACCAAGCACTGATACGCTCCAGAAAGTCTGGCTCCTCCCCCTCTCCCTCTCTCTAATGTAGAGATTATGTAATCCTTCCTGTGAGTTGGTCTCATGCTATAGCAACAGTGAAAGACGGCAGGAGAGAATTTAAAGGTGCAGTGAATCAAATGCGGTCGTATCTTTTTGAATAAAAGGACTATAATACACATAACTGTGTTTTTCTTTAGTACACCAGCAGCTGAAAATAAAATGTGAGCTCAGAAAAACCCTTCTATCCACAGAGGGAGAGGGTCCTCTTCCATGGAGGCTGCTGTCTTGCGCTGCCATGTTTGTAAAGTTGCCCGATAGACATCTGGACACCGGCTCTACAGAGGGCTTTTCACGATTATGGGTTGGCGTGACAGGAGGATGATTAAGTAACATTTAACACTAAAAACCAATGAGGAACAGGGTGATAAATACTTTGTCCCTGAATAACTGTTTTGTTTTGACAAATGGTGGATTTCACATATTATTTAGCACAGTACAGGACAGGAGTGTGAAACCTCGTCGTCAAGGGAAACATGAGATCCAGACTCATGAAACTGTTGAGAGATGTACTGGTGGAGGCTGTGAGGGGTATTCAACTCAGCAGGTGGTGGTCGGTGTAGAGTGCTTGCTCCCCTGGCAGTCACATTTCCTCCATGACGGTGCTCCAGGTCGGCATGGAAATGACCTGAGGAGGTGCCTCGTGGCTCTGCTCAAAAGCTTTACAGTTCTCCCCTCCCCACCTGGACCTGGCTGCTTCCTTAAACTACGGACCGAGGGCTGAATGCACGACCTTGGTCCTAACCAGTTTACCTCTCAACAGTTTTACGAGTTGGGTCTTCAAGCTTAATTTCACTGACGGCAAAGTTTCACCTACCATTGGTTTTTTATGAGCTAAATAACATTTTGCGAGGGTCTGAGCTACCATGACATCGCTCCGACAATGCCAAATAATGACGTTGGTTATCTAGTATCTAAGCTCTAGTTGTACAGAATAAAGAACTAAATATAACAGCTAAATACATCTATTGAAAGAAACCCGACGACCGTAAACGACCATATATCTTTTTTGACACTTGAAGGTCACTGTAGATTCTTGGATGGGGACGGCTGAGCTGACGTTTGACAAGTTGCAATCTGCAAGTTCACCACTAGATGCAAATAAATGTAACGTGCGGCTCCTTTAAGTATCCTGTCAAGAGTTCCGTGGATAGAGCTGAAGCTGTAGCTGCTATGAAACCACTGAGGAGGAAATATACAGTCAATGACTTCACTTGTCTAAGTAAGTGCCAGAGTGCTGGTGGTGGTTGCTGAGTCCCAATTACCCCTCGCTTCTCTCAGTTCGGAGCGAGCTAGCGTGACAGTTTGATGTCAGCACAAGAAAAGGGCGCACATATCGCAATTCCAAAATGTTCAAACTACACGTCGACATTGTGATAACATCTTTTTGGTCTTCATTTTCATTAAGTTTGAGGTGCCGTACCTTCTTTGACAAGCTGCACAAACACTGGATTGTCACCACTGACGGTGAGCCCAAAGCCATTTTCATCTTTCTGGATGATTACACATCGCTGGACCAGACCTGCGAGTGAGAGAGACAGAACAAAGAGACATAGCAGTGTCTTTAAAAGAAAAATCCACTCAACTAACTGCAGGGCAACTAGAACAACATTTCTGCAAATGATACTAAAAGCTCAACCTTGTACTGAATTATTGGCAGATATTTAAAACAGTGGTAACATAAATTGTGAAGGGATTCCTTTGAGTGACATTTATGGCATAATTATTTTTACTTGAGTTCTTGAGTTTGTCCTGATATATAATTTGTTGGAGTGAATGATAAAGTAATAGAGTCCTCATTTAGAGGACAGGCTCATGTTTTACAAAGATTCCACCTAGTCTTTAAAGTTTCTTTATTGTGACAATGCCAGAGCTTAATAAAACATTACTTTTATGTCACAACCAAGGGTTAAAAGTTGTGCACAAAACACTCCCTCTAGTGGACAATCTGGTATTTTGTTGCCAAAATCCCTTCTTTTTTACCTCTATACCAAATGTTGGAGTCCTCCTATCCCACAAAAACAGTGTAAAATAACACAGTGGTGTTTCTGGTATTTCTATCAAATTTGATGAAGAAGTTATTAAAGAGTTTCTGAGCAAATGAATTGATTGTTTTGTTTCATGGTGTTACTTTAAAATTATGATGTTATTGCCTTTTCAATAAAGAAAAATCATGAGGAAAGAAGTATCGGTATTTTTCTGTGTTTACTCGCAGATTTGTTAAACGTTTTAACAGGTACAATGTTACGGACTGTGAAATTAAGTATATTCAAGTTCTTACCTGTCCATAAAAACACAGAGGTTATGCCAATGCACCTGATAGATGGAGCTATTTTATGTTTATTCTGGGCAAGGAATTCAGGAAATGCTTAACTGAAAATAACGATCGTGTAGAACAGGTTTATATAGTGAAACTGTATTTCAATGAATTAACAAATAATCCATTTCAAACAACCTAGGACCTCATTGTCAAGATAAATTGATGAACGAACACCCCAGAATGTAATCGTCTGCGGTGAAGAATGCTCATATTAGATGGGATGGTGAGCAATATTTTTCAAGGAAAAGGCATTTTATATGAACTCATATGGTGGCAAGATAATAGTCGTATTATAATAAGAAGATAAGTCATCTTAAAATGTAAATAACTGTATGATAACCGTGGATGAGGTGATGTTAGAAACAGATCCGATACTTTAGAAATGTTTTCGGTTATAGCGAGAAAAGAGCCCAGAAGGAGGTATGTTACTTTTCAGGTTTTTATGCGGTGTTTTATTGTGTTGTATCTTATTAGTGTGGCAGGAAAGGATAAGAGATGATCCATTATGTCTGGCCCTGACACCAGATCATCACTGACGAGAAGATGAGACATTATACACACAAAAGAAAAATTCAAAGCAAAGAATGCAAGATGCTCAAACAGAAAAAAACAATTGTGTGCAAGAATTAAGCGCATGTTCCTGCAAACATTCTTAAAACATCACAAAAAAAAGTTAAGAATTTTAAAATCAAACACAAACTGATCACGATGACCCTTGAACTGGTTTCTTTCCTGGTCAGTGCATCATCAACCAGAGGGGTGAGTGGATTGATGAGGGCAGCGGAGGGGTGGGCGTTGGAGCGTGGAAAGAACCAGAGCGAATACATGGGAAGAGGTTATGGGACGCCAAAGCCCCCAGGCAGGGGCAGGGGGGGCCGGGAGAGGAGAGGGTTAGGTGGAGCATAAGGAGCCAAAGGCGGAAGGGAGATGGGGTGAGAGCAGGGGTGTCTGGGGGACACACGGGGAACATATGGGTTTAAGTGCCGCTGTGAATTTGCCTCTAGATGTTTATCTTATTCTATGTTTAAGAGTTTTTTTTTGGTTTTTTATTTATTGTTTTTTTAAAAACCATGAGGAGTGGGAGTCGACATGTTATCAGTGTTAAGCTAAATACATCTAGAATAAGGCTGTGCATAAATTGGATGTCTACTCCATCTCATTTCCAGGAGTACAACGATCCTGCAGGATCAATGCGATGCGGAGAAACGCGAACTGAAAGCAATAGTGAGGGCCAGAGAAACATTTGTCTGCTAGTTTGCGAGAAAAATAACAGATTTAACTTATGAGGATGAAAGGTTCACATTCTGAGGCGTGGAAATTTCTGGGATCCAGTCAGGACAACAAAAGTCAAAAACATGTACATTCCAAACAATCTTTTGCCACAGTAAGAGCCGAGCACAGCCATGTGCAGGTTCCTGCACTCGGTTTACTTAACTGTGTGCTCGGTTTATGATACACTACGGTGGCTTTCTTCACAGATGAAAAACTAATAGCGGAGAGAGTCATTCAAGTCTAAGCAACTAATGTATTATTCAGGTTTAAGTGAACCACACTCAGCATCCTCTGCTGAAACAGAGAGTGAAAGTAATCAAGAGAAGAAATTGACCTTAAATGGTGACAGAGTACCTTTAGCCAATCAATAACCAAAGGAAGCAACCCAAATCATTTAGGATTACTTCAACAAAAGGTCAGACTACTGGTCTTAATTCTACAGGACCGGAGTATTGTGGGCTTCCAAATCAAAAAAATGTATTGGAATTAGCAAATTATTTGGTGAATTCCGTCTCTGTTGCAAAATAGATATAGTAAAAAAAGAAAGAAAAAGGAGAAGAGGAAAAAGGTTCAAACACCAGAGGGACAATGAGGCTCCATGACTCCATGACTCCACTCGCATGGATTCTGAAAACACGTCACAACCCTTTGTTTGCTGGATTCTTGGCTTCACTCCCGAGTGAAAAGGTTATTCCTATAAGATGTTGAACATTGTTCTCTTAGTAAGAGCTTAATTATTTATCACAAATATTGATCGTTTAAGTAGAAATGTGCATCACTTGTGGGACTTGACTTAAAGGTGGCGTTATGGTGTAAAGTTAACAGTGGAACAGCATCCTGTTAATCCACAATCGTCCAGGTAGCACTGAGCGACACATCTGCTAAAGTCTTTGGAAGAGTGGATTCCATTAGTGTTCTCTTCTCACCACTGGAAAAAGTTACTATAGCTCCTAAAACAACCATTGATTGATATGTTAGCTGCATTTTGGCAAAAGATGAGGAACTAAATAGAGATTGAAAGTGGCTTAAATGGTTTCCATATTCTACATGTGTTGTACAGTAATAAAAGCCAAATAGCTCACAATATGGCAAAGTGATCACTTGCAAAAAAACGTATTCCTGCAAAAGAACCTAGACCTTTGTGGCTGGTGGGGGTCTACCACCGAAACCTTGCAATATATTACAGTTGTTTGCAAATTAGTGTGTGTGGGAATTCCTTTTTTGAAAGTTTTCGAGACTTAAAATTAAAATACATGGGCGTAGTATTTGTTTTAAAGTGACCACTTTGCTAGTTGTATTGATCAACAACTGGTACACAGCGTCAGCGTTTGGGAACATGGGAAGTATTTTTCGTGCTATTAAGAATGATGACAGCGCCACACTGAGAGCTTGGCACTGTTCGGATTTTAAACTTAAATATGTATTATGATTAGAATTATAGTCAAGAGAGCATCATCTGTTTTGTGTGGTCTTAAATGACACTAAACTAAATCAGTTATTGATTCCTGGTAAGAAAAGGATAGGGAGGAAGGAACCCTTTGGCTGTAGGACATGGTGGTGGGTCTTACTGATGATTTATATCAATAATCTATTATCATCTATAATGAAAGATAATCTATGGGGGAACAAGCCAATTTAAGGTTGTAGAAAAGGGCTATAAATGTCAGATAAATAATATGTTGATAGAGATGAAGTTATCTTTCAGCACTGATCGCGCACTGGACTCAGAAACAGGAAGTAGGGAACTGAGACCATGCACTCAAGTATTACTATTATTAGAAAAATGCATTAAACTATTTTGCCATCTAACATCTAGTGGCAATTTCACACAAGGATGCATGTTGGGATGCAACGGTCACACCAGCCGTTCCAGCAGGAGCGTCTTACCACAGGACTCAGGCTTCCCCTCTGCTAGCACACTGCTGCTGCCACTCTTCTGCACCACCAGAGCTTCTGCTCAGAGCCCCCACCACGCAGAGCACAGCGCAGACAACCACGCACGCACGCACGCACGCACGCACGCACAGAAACAAAACCAAAACCAACACAGGGAAAGGAAACACAAAACAGGAAAGAGAAAATCATGAGGGAGAAACAATCATGGGAAAAAGAAAAATTTAATGAACAAATAGGTAGTTTAACAAAACATGACGGTTTGGAAAGGCCAAAGTGCAGTCCCTCAAAATGAACCAGGCAGGGGGGTTTTTATCGCAAGTATTTCCATAAAAATGAATTGACAGGAGAAGCCCAATTCCTTACTTTTAATCCTCCGTTACCATCATAAGTGTAAGGGTTTTTAGTACAGATGAGGGTTTTAAAATGAACCAAAACTAGTTCAATCAACACAACATGTGGGATTACGATCCAAAAATATTGTGTTTACGAATCAATGCTATTTTATTGTAGGTTATAATTCAATTCTAGCTTGAGACGCGGTTGGTAGAATTACATCGAGAGTCAAAGTATTTTCAGTAGCTTTTCACATGACCATCTTATCTTAATCTCAAAAAAGGCTTTTAAGATAACAGCTTCAGCACATTTAGATCAAGAATCAATGTCATCAAACATCCCTTTACAGAGTAACTGACTCCTGCTTATCCTTAAATCCAAACCACTTTGATGTTAAAACAGGAAAGGTGCAGGCGGAACAAATCTGACACAAGATTAAGAGTTAATGCATGCACGTAGGCATGCAGGGGTCATGACATGGATTCACATAGGATTCATTTCTCGAAAAAAATTATCTCCGGGTGGCTCCGAGTAAATAAGGTCATATTTGCTTCCTGATGATTAGTTCAATCGCTGCATCCTTCCCAACATGGAGCACGTCATTGGAGATAAACATGTGAAATGTTTTAGCCCTACTACACAACCACACACAGACAGGCGAGTGAGTGCATGCTTTGTGAGACGGTTGTTTCAGGCACCTCTGAAAAAATGTTAGCCCTGATAATTGACAAATACCATAAGGAGCAGTTTTTCCCCTACCATTATAGTAGGTGTCCCAATGCGCGCAACACACACACACACACACACACACACACACACACACAAACCAGCGGACAGAGTGCGCACGTCAGAAAATATTTTGCGTCAACCACCTGAAAGTGTTTGTCGGTGTCCGTCTTTTCTTTCTGAACTCTAGTGATCCCAACCCTGCACTAAACTTCAAACAGGAGTGCCTAGACGGCTTAGTGGCTTCTGTGCACTTGAAATATGCAACAAGACCAACAAACAGCTCTGAGCCGACAGAAGCCACCCGATTCATATAAAACTACCGGAACCATGAGAAAATTAAGCATGCAGCTGCAGATCCGAGGGACCTGCTACCAGGCATATATGTGGGCTTTGGCTTAATAGCTGCTGCATTATAAGAGTAAGCCAAACAACTGGAAACGTGGCATAGTAAGCGGATATAGCGAATAAAGTCATATTACGCTGTTCATAAGTTTAATCCGATGAAAAAAAAGAAGACGTAAAGATGTTAGGCTCAGTGAAACCAAAACAATGAAATTTCACCACACAAGTCAAGGGTAAGTTTTCTGAGATCACGAAACTTCATCAAGATAGGATTTAGTTCACCAACCCAACCCAGCATGCCTTGCACATCGACCAAACCATAACAACACATTTGTGTTGTGTTTGTGCGAGAGAGAGCGAGCGAAAGAGAGAGCGAGAGAGAGAGATGAAAGGCACAGACAGAAAACATATGAAACACCCAGATTAAGAGAAGCGTACAGTAATTGAACCGAGGTGAGATTATGAGATAGTGAAAGAAAGAAAATGTGACAGAACATGAGTCTGAAGAGGAAAGTGGGACGTTACCTGTAGGGTCAAACTCATTGGAGGGAAGAGAAGATTTGTCACTTTTGGGTTTCTTGTCTGGGGGGTGATCTTTACTGAGAATGCTGCTGGATCTAGAGGAAGAAAAACACCAATGACCAACAGGAAATCCCCACACAAACAAGTGGGCAATCAGTGGGGTTGGGTATTGCAGTGATTTTTCAAATTGCAATATATTGCAAAATATCTATTTCGACAAAGCATGCACAAAAATGTAGTTAACAGGTCATGTATTTATTATTTAGAATATTTCTATTATGCTTTATGATTAACTTCAAAAAACAACAAATGTTCTGTAACACTGCTTACAATTACTCATGGTATCACAAATGTGTGTGTTTAGTTTATCATGTTATGGGTCCGATATCTGTTTACTTACACCGTTCTACAGATTCAGACTAATGATAACTTCTATCTTGGTCTCATCATACATACGCCCGTATTGTTACTTAAGGGAACCGTTTCCTGTTTTGGCGTTACGTATTTATGGTCCAGTAATTAATCAGAACTCCAAATTCAACAGGGTCGATCTTTAATTATGATCCTTCTGCTTTATTCCTCAGGTTCGGTGTCTGTGGGGAGTTTGATTTGTATTTCCCTCAAACATGACTCTGAGGTGATAACTCAAAAATGTTTTTTAGGCCACTTTGTACAGCCGTCGCTCAACAGCTTAATTTTACTAAACTGTCATGTTAGTAAAATGAACAACTGTACCGTCTTTTCTGAGCTTCTTCGTCCAAAATGTCCTCAAACTCAAGTAAAGTTTTTAAAAATTCCAGCTACTTTTATTTTGATGTAGGAACGTATGACAAATCAGTCATATGTGTGAAACATATGACTGATGTTGTTAACTACATCTTTTGAAACAGTGTTGTACAATGTAAAGCGATACGCATTGACATCATACCGGGTAAAACAGGTATACCGTTGTGTAGCATGTATAGCATAACCCCAGTAAACCGTGACGAGTATTGGCCCAGTGTCTGCTGTAAGAAGCGCTTGCTTCTTACAACTACTGCTGGTACGTCTTTCTGTGGTGTTTCCCTGGAAAAGCTGCAGGCAGGAAGAGTTTCAGAAGGGAATCACACCAACACACAGAGCCAACAATCGTTCCCTTCAGGATTGAGAATAATGTAGTGAGACAGGAGTGTATAAATCACGCTGAGTGTGTCTACTGTATAATGTGACAGTCAGAGAGGATGTGGAGGCGCTTTGCAGAGCGCTCGGGGTGCAAAGCCAGAGAAAGGATGCTCCTCAGAGGAGGTGCTACGAAGCCAGACTCCGGCTTGAACCTTGGGAGGCTGCCTCTGCCTCCGCCCGACCCTAACTGTGAAAGGCCTCTGTTCTGTTCACAGTGAAAGGCAGCGATGGGCTGCCCTCAGAAGAGGGACCCCTTTGTTCCTGTGTCAGTGTGTGTACGTATGTGTAGATGGGAGGGGGTATGTGTGGTCCAAACTCTGAAGACTTCTGTGTAGGCCTGCCTCAGTCCCCTCTTATGGAGCTCTGTGTATGTAAACCACTGATGTGTACGTGACTACAGGATTACCCACCCATGACCATGCTTACATTTTATACAATGAAATATGGGAAAATAGAGATTGTTACCTGTTTGCTTTCTTGGGAAACCTGCAAAATAAAACCGGATGACCGTCAGTATCAACAGAAAACAGAAAAGACCCAAACTACTACTATAACCAGGTAAACAAATGCTGGGCTGTGAATCACAATGTGGACTGAAAAACAAGAGTCTACTTCAAGTCTTCTATCTCTTGAGACCCATATAGATGTAAACATCATAATCCTGATCCAGCATCCGAGTTCCTCAGTTGCGGATTAGAGCCTTTTCCAGGTCAAATGTCTTCCGCCTCTCAGATGTCAGCTGTGTGTATGTGTGCGTGTCCCTGCATTTCATTCCGAGCGAACATCACAGCTTGACCGTAATAATCATATCTAAATCGCTGAGACACCGTTTCCTTCAAGGCAGCCAACCCTTAGAAGAATAGCTAGCACAGAATGTAGTAATACAGAAGTATTTGGGAACAATGTAATATTGGATAAGGTGTTTTATTGTCAAGCAGTTGACAGGCAGACGCCCCGAAAATAAAAATCAAGACTAAAGGAAATGGTGCACTGTTATTCTCGCAATGGATGTTTTATCTTTCAGAATACAGCTTTTTGATTTCCCTACCGTCAACCCTGGCATTGCATTTCCTTTACCGTAATTTTTTTGATATGCCCCTCACACATTTAAACATTTACACCAGAAGAACTAAATAAGGGTTGAAAGCCAGTTTAAGGCTGTTTGTCTGGGGGATGAGTTCCCTTCTCTAACCTTTAGGCATCCACTGCCTCGTGAATGACAGAGCCACAATGAGAAAGAAAACGGGTAAAATTCCACCTTATGTTATACAATCATAGAATCCTTACATTCATTCGTTATCTTGACACTGGAGGCATCCTGATCTGACCCACCCTATCAGGCTCCATTCGATGGAAAGGAGGAACTGCTCCACTTCAGGCTCTGGACCTTATCTCTAAGACTTATATCAGCCACCCCTCGAAGAAGCTCATTTCAACCACTCGTACCCTTGACCTCGTTCTTTCGGTCTCTACCTAGAGCTCATGATAATGGATGAAGGTTTGAACATAGATCCACTGGTAAACTGAGAGCTTTGCTTTACAACTCAGCTCTTTCATGCCCACAACGAACGAATATTGATAAAACACCCGTATTACTACTAATGCTATCCATCTCGCGGTCCGTCTTCCCATCATTCAAGGAAAAGACACCAAGATACTCTAAGTCCTTCCCTTGTGGCAGCAACACAACAACCCAAACCCAAAAGGGACAGTCCACTATTTTTGGGATCCTTGTTAGCCGTTGTAAATAAATAAATTGTTTCCAAAGGAATATATAGGGTAACATGAATCTCATATCTGATCTATTAGGCACTTCCGTTGCAATGAAAAGACAATGTGTGTATCTCTGTTTTGTCCATCTAGAAAAACAGAGTGAGCCCTTCTTTTCCATCCTTGTTCATGTATGACGCATGTATAAATAATTTCAACCAATCAAATCCCGTTTAAATTCGTTTACTGTGACAAATTCAAAACCATGGAAAAGATTGACGTCTCAGAGAGCTTTTTCACGAACTAATATACTTTTATACTTTTTTTGTGGCGCCAACATGATTTCCTGTTTTAAGCGTATCCTTCTCAGGCCAGACCAAAGTTAATGTCAATCAATATATGACATTCTACTTCTAAATCAGGCACATGCATCAGAAAGCGTTTAATTAAATATGCAACAGACTAAAGCAATACAAAAACAGAAGTAATAAAATTCCAATCTTAAAAATATATATGTAAGCAACACACACAGTGGTACAAGTAACACAATCAGGAACACCGTACGCCGTCCATATGAGGGAGGTCTCACGACTAACTAGTCCACATTAACTCTCTTTCTGCTGGCGACAGTGTGTCCCATTCAGAGCCATGCAGGGTAGCTGAATGGCCCGTTTATGAAAGAGCCTCAGCCTGTAATAAGTTCCAGAGACTACAGCAGAAAAAAATAGCTTTAAGTGGTCCACTCCCTCTGAAACTTATGAGTTAGAGAGATGGAAAAGTCTTCACATAAACACATACAGCGAACTGGGACATGTGTGCACATGTGGGCATACAGCTGAGGGATGGGAAAACTGAGTCGGTCCATGTTGTTCTTGGTTGATCGGACAGGAACAAATGACAGCGTGACAGGCAAACTGAGTTGAAAGGGCTGGATGATGCATCAGACGGCCTATAATGGCTGTTCTGAACTCTGCTTGTGAGTCATGCTTTGAGAAATGGAGCAGTAATGTTTCCCATTTAAAAATATAAGTTCAGAGTCGGGTTGAGCACTAACAGCCGAGAGGTGTCCACTGCTTCAGATTCGGCAGTACGGTTTCCTCCGTGGGAGCAAACCCTCAGTGTGGATTTAGGGATTTATTGAAATTATACCGACCTCTGAATTTTCCAGTGATGGGGCAGCAGTTGGTGGTAAAACGCATCTAAGCTGATTTACCAACCAGCAAAAAAGAGTGAAAAAGAAGGGTTAAATTGCAAACATAGAGCAGGAAGCCTTAAAGGCTGATATTTATGATTACCTTTGGGTCTCTACAGTACAGTTATGGTTATTGTGGTATATTCCCTTGCCGTGAAGTAAAATTTAAGATGATCTTTTGGCCAGTCTGCCCATCACCACATCAAAAAGAAGTGATATTCAATTTTGATTCAATTATAGACAATTTATATCCCAAATATGATTTGAAAATGTCCTTCATAAGACAAATCCGGTCTAAAGAGATGTTATGAGGTAATATAGTAGCCCTTGAAAGTAGTAAGGGGACAGATAAGAGTAAGAAACAACATTGGTGATGTCTACCATTATCCTCGACACATTGCCATCAACACAATTTCACCACCAACACAATTTTTTAAAAAGGGGCAATCTGAAGTTAATACGGTGCTTCAGATGAGAGCTCTCATTCATGCTGGTTCAGAAACACAGCCTGTAATTTAGTACAGGCATCATGTGATTGACCGATGGCCATTAAAATGCAAACTACAACAACAATTTTCGACATGACAACAAACCACGATAGCACATCCACTCAGTTCCAGCTAAATGAACAAATTGCACTCACAGGAATACAAGCACTCACAGTAAAGAGAGCTTAACTGAAAGAAATAAATAGCTAAATCTTGCTTGTGAAAACTAAAAAAGGTATGCCCTCCAGTATTTAAGTGGACACAAACCATTCATTTCTTCACAAGGCTTTTAATGGGAAACTGCTACCGGGCTGTCTTGTGAAAAATAAATTGCCATGCAAAGTTTGCTAAATTGCTCAAATTATTTTCTATTTACTTTTTTTCCAGAATGCTTCATTTTGTCTTATTACGCCACTATTCTTTCACCTACATCGGCTGATTGGTTTAATTGTTTGTCAGTAGGACTACATAAAATGGATGCCACAGTACTCAATGGAAAAATGACGCAGAGGCCAAAAGAGAAACCATTATGTTCTGCAGATTGGGTTGAAGGGGCGGTTGCAGGAATTCTTCATTTCCTTTGTGAAGACCCTGAGTCATCATTTTTATTAGAGTATCATTGTGGTTTTTTTGTGCTGTTCTCCCTCCCTGTCCTTTCAGAATTATAGGTAGAGGCCGATGATTGGATGGGTGGTGGCATTTCCTTTACAATGGCACGTGTAAGTGCCCAAAGTCATACTTCCTCCACCCTGGCCATACCTTTATGAGCTTTCTCCAGTTCTCCGTAGTGAGAGAGGACCTCTGCAGTTTGTAGAGATTGTCTGTTTCTGTATATATTGTAAACAACTGATTAAAGGGACTCGTTGCAGTAACGTTGAACTAATTCTGTATATACTGTAACTACTCTTTAAATCCAGACCTGTACAGGTGGGAAACTCTATTTGTTAATCCCACTTGTCTGTTTTTGTATTAGGGGATTTCTATTAGTTTAGTCCGTTTCCTTTACTATGGTTGAAGTTGGGTGAGTTAGTTTCACATTGAAGCTTTTTTTTTTTGTTATTTTCAGCCATGCCCACCTTTAAGTTGCAGTGTATGAAATTTAGTGGCTATTGAATAATTTGAATACAATGTTCATAATTGTCTTTTTTTAGTGTATTAAACTTCCATGTTTCACTGCCATGTTTAAACAGTGGCCTGGACGGATAACGCAAACACTAGCTCAGAATTGGCAGAAAGTAAAGATAGAGATGCTTCGCCACTTTAAACCAGATTATAAATACATTTATTGCTGGTTTCATGTTTTGACAAATAAGAAAATCATACTTAGCGCTAGAAAAGGCAGCAGAGCGTGAAACGTTGCCGTCAAAGAAGGGAATTGATTGATTGAGTTTAGTACAACTTCAATATGTATGTATGTATGTATGTATGTATGTATGTATGTATGTATGTATATGTGAATTACTGCATAACAATCACATAAATGGACAAAGAAATGAGCAAAACTGAGCTTAAAATGTAAAACAGTAACTGACATATGAAGCAAACAGAACTGGCAATTAGTAGGCCTGAAGTAATTCATCATTTATTTCACTTAATTAGACTAATTTCTCATGCTTTATGTCTGCGCCTGCATAGCAGAGTGAACAGGGTCCTCTTTAATTATTGGCACAAAATCTCCAAAAAAAGGTTTTGCAAATTTTGAAAAAGTTCAAATGACCAAAACCAAAAACCCTGAAAACCCTCCTCAGATCTACTGTGAGTCTTTGTGAAACTGTTTTTGAGAAGTGTTTATTTTTTTTATTTTTTTTTAAAAGGAAAGCGCTGTTGAAGCAAAAGTGTGTTTTGTCTTAACGCACTGGCCGATACCACAACCCCATTACCAATAAACTCTACAGGACCTTGTTTGTGGCAAAGCAGTTTATGCCAGTTTAATATAGTGACAGAAATGGGGACCTTTGACCTCATCTTGAGTGCCACCTACGTCGCAAACACAGTAGCTTAAGACTTGAGTTGCAGCTTGTACTGCAACCCAAGGAAATGTCTCGAAGAATACGAACTGAACGCCTTTCTCTCCTTATTTGCCTATAACAGTTTCACGCCAAACCCCAAGACAATAATTGTTATAGTCACAGTGTACAGTCGTAAAATAAAAGATGGGGGTTTAACTACATCAAGAGACTTGTTTCCACCGAGCAATGCACTTCAGTTCAATTCATCAAATCATTCCCCTCAGAAAATTGTGGATGGTACCAGTACAACGCACTTGATTCTGTCCAGCGTTTCCATTATCGCTCTGTTAAGGTACCTGGGGAACGGATCTGACTCTGAACAACAATACAGCAAATTGACGATTAATCAATCAAAGCAACCTCAGATATCTTGTTGTCTCTGCTCTGCTGTTTCCTAACACTCGTGTTTTTGAGATGTTTTTAATCTTGCTAACTGCAGCCTTTTGCAAACAAAACATGTATTTTTGTTCAAACGAACAGACAGGGAAGAAATCATATTAAGTGTGTGCGTAATTCACACATGTAAGGACAGAAAAATCTCTGTTGTTTCCCCAACAACTGGAAAAGCAAGAGGAGTTACCACTGAATGCCTGGTAGAATTCTGTCAGTGGTGAAAACCCAAAACTTATCTTGGATATACAGTACGTGTATTAATTACGGGTTAGATATGGTTCCCAGGGGGTACGAGCACTTAGGTGGAAATGCAGCTAAACCAATAAGTCAAAATGGAACAGATAAGTGGTTGATTGGTGAAAATTAGCATTTATAGACGGTTAGCAAACAAGTTTAGCTCAGTGTAACCGGTGGATTTCTGCATAGTGTGGATTATAAGAGCAACTCCAGGACCGTGAAATTCTTTGGGGATGCTCTCATTTTATTTTCTGACCAAAAAAAATGAAGTACAAGCAAATGTTTTAGTCTAGTTGTTCACTAAAATCACATGAATAAAGGGATTCAAAAATAAATGGGAAAAGAATAACTTGATGTGTTTCATAACAAAAATAAAAACATAACCAACAATTATAAGAGGATGTTAATGGATGACAACCCAAATAAAATAAGGAATTACCGACCTCTTCCACAAGGGAATCAAAAGGACACCGTTAGGGTGTGTAGGGTATCAAACAATATAGATGGGTGGCTTTCACGTAAAACAAAAATACAAAAAGGTCTAACTTATTTTGTGTAATCATGACTGGCTCAGTTACATCAGCATCCACAACCTTTTCAGCCTCACATCTGTGAGGCCACCGTTAATGCTGAGAGGCACATACAGGTATTGGAAGAACACATGGTGCCATCCAGAAGACGTCTAAAACTAGGAGGCCCCTCACAATTCCAAACCACATTCTGTGCACCTCTCAACAAAGTGGCTTCATAATAGAAGAGCCAGAGAACTAGACTGGACCCTCTCCCGCTCATAATGTATCAGGCACAATGGAGCGCCAAATGCAACTAGGGGAACCCAGGCTGTTGTGCAACTGAAGTCATATATAGGAAAGAATCCCACTCAGAGGTTCAACAATTGGCGTCCTCTCTTCCAAAACGCTCACTGACAATGGTACATATGACCCTGTCCACGCTTTTTCTGAAGGGCTGAAGGCATTAAATAAATACAAAATCACATTCATCCGTTTGAACGCTAAATAACTTGTATTTGTATTATATTCAATTTGTCTTGGTATTAAAAAAAAATAATTTTAAATCATGGCTTTCTGTATTTACGGACATTCTATTTAACGTTCCGGATTAGGGGTTGTACTTTAGCAGTATTCAGTGGCTTTCTACATATCGCAGGGTCCCTTAGTAGCACCCTGAACCTGAATAGGCTCCCCTTGCACTTCACAAGGGATCTCCATTAGTCCTCGACGACGGGTCAAATGCCGAGATATAATTTCATAATATTGTACAGTGTATGATGACTATACGTGATAAAATGAAGTATAAATTATAATTATCATGATGTTTGCCATCTGGGAGGAAACTGAAGCTTGAGCATTGCCGGCCATTCCAACAGGACAATTATCACAAGATCCCTCAATGTCCACCAAGTCCTGGAACGTTCCAGAGAGGTCATCATAGTCGACCAGTGGGACTCTCACAGAAAATCAGTGGTGGGATTTGAGGAGGCTGGTTTGAAGCACATAAGATCTGGAGGTAATGGCCATGAGGAAAGGGCTAAGATTCTTCAGGAACGCCTCCACAGGCTGGTGTCTGGCTATTAAAGAAAGATGTTTGCTCTAACTTTTACTACAGATACGTGTCATTACTGGGAAAAGTGGGTTGTAATATCTATTACATGGAGCTATTCAAACTCTTGATTGATGTGAATAATTCCAATAGTGTAATCGCTACGTTTGTTTTTGCTGGATGCAGTCTCTCAGCTGGAAGACATAAAACTTTGCCCATGTGTGAACAATCTGACTTCAGTTCACAGGAGGCTGAAACAGTTTCAGACCTCTTTTTTTAAACATCTTTAATGTAGCACTGCCCTGGGGCATGTTCTTCTATGTAGTGTACCAGTACATCTTTTATTTATTTAATGACTCGTGACAGTATTTTATTGTAAATGTGCTTGTCATGATAAACCTAAGTGAATTGCATTAAATTAATAATAATAAAAATGGAGATAGTTAATGTTTGTCTCAATTGAGAATTACATCAAGTTCCTGTTCAGTAGTCCTGCCACATCATTCAATAATTTAATTTTTGGTCAGATTATACAGGCAACAGCAACCGGCCTACCGATCATCTTTTAGGTTATCCAAGGACGTAAAACTTCCTGATTAGCTCCATTATCACTTGACCCTCATAGATCTATAACGTATTAATGGCATGATATACAAACGCATGACTTAGCACACACGGACTTTACCACTTCTTTCTGCAGCACGTGCTTTTTTTTTTTCTTCCAATTTTGCCCAAATCATCACCACTCATTATGGTTACAGGTTTGACTGCAATAATAATCATGAAGGCAGTAAAATGAACTCGGAGAATTTCACTCAATGTTGTTATTAAATACGTGGTGAACAAGCGAGCAAACTTAAAGATTATGGTAATGTTGGATTAGGGTTATTAAAGTGAAATGTTTTCCCAAGGTTGTCACGGTGCAATTTCATCTTTTTCTCATCTAACCCCGTTCTTTTGGATTTGCAAATGAGTTTAAAGAACATCAAACTTCTAGTGGAATCAACCAGCAAGCTACAGGTGATAACTAAAACCTGGATTTTAAAACTGAAATGATTGTCACCACACATTTGACACGGATTCCCTGTCGATCCACTCTTCTCTTCTAAATGCTGCTAACAGAACTGAATTTAAAGGCATCACCAGCTTTTTGCATAGTTTAGAGTGACAAATCGTATCCGTGTGATTTGATGTCAAATCCCGGAGCTGCTATACAAAAATGCATTCTAGCTGACGAGTGTGTATTATGTGTAATATGTGTAACAATGTGTAATGTGTAATAATAAAAACAAATAACTTGCACAGTAACGGAAAATGTTCGAGATGAAATCGTTATTTAATTAATTCATAGGTAATTGGTTGAAGAAACAACTATTTCTACTATCTATTAAGTATTTTGTGGATTTTACTACTGCTGCAACTATTTCTTCTTCTTTTTTAATTTATAAAAAAATATTTTATTTCTCATTTTATCGATAAATCCTTTGGTAAATTTGACAAAAAAGAAAGCATGACTTTGTCCATTGAACTTACAACCTTTCACACTCAAACCATTCTTCAAAAAATACTTTTTGATTTTGCCATTGAGTTGCATAAATGTGTAAAAGTTTGCGTACACTAATACTAAAGCGCTAAGTAAATAAATGCACCGCTTACAACTTGCATATGTGCTGGAGCGCAGCATTTCTATACTAGCCGTTACGATCCGCCCTCCCGAGTCTTTGTTGAGTTCTTGTCTGAATCAGATAAAAGATGTAATAGAGATTCCGTGAAACAGACGCCGTACAAAGTTCGCTAAAAGAAAAGCGTGCGTCGTTATCTCCTCGTTTTGAGGTAGGAGAGCTCCATGATATTTCCTGTTGAGATGTGGTGCGCCATTTCCATTTCACAAAGCATGCAGAGCACCCTCTTATTAGGTCTCTGTTTAAAGAGTTCTCACACTTTAGATGACTCAGTGCTGATTTTTAGTATAAATTTAATTTTCAGCATGCGGATGAACAGAAGATGTCATCATCATTGGAAGAACAGAAACATAGGGACGTGTAAAGGTATTCCACGTAAATCAAAGTACTTACATGGTCAATGTAATTTATGACGTTTTGACCCTAGATATCCAAACTGATTATTTTGGGAGTTTTGGACAGTTTATCTCCAACTACAAGAAGCTTGATGTGGCCAGCCTGACCATTGTTTAGGTAAACAAGTCATTAAGGAAGAATAATGAACAGTTATTATTTGTAGCAGTAGGAAATGTCCCCTTCTGCAGTGGGATGCAAAGTGAAAGTAAAAAAAATGTCACCCCTGACAGACTCTGACTGAATAATTAACTCCACTCTGTAAATTAGTATTTCCAGGACTAAATAATTGAGTCAAGCTGGATCAATGATCATCCTATAGAAGCTTTGCTTAACTGCAGCACTTAAAAAATAACAACTTGGACATAGAAAATTGAGGAATGCTGTGTAAAGCCAGTAGAAAATAGAGATCAATCAGTTTTCCTCAGCTCATTTAATACTTCAGATCCAGCTATAAAAGTCTGAGCTGGGACCTTTTCCTGAACAGGGCCATTAAATTTGCTGGGAGTCAGAGGAGCAGAGAGAAAGCAGAGTAAGAAAAGGGTGGGATGAGAGGGAGGGGCCGCTGTGGAGCGGGCCTGGGCTTGAATGCTCCATTGAGGTTTGGTGTTTTGATGGAAAACTGTGGCAGAGCTGGGCCGACTGCAGCAACAGTGGCAGCGAGAGAGAGGCCCAGGACCAGACCGGAGGGAGGGAGGGAGGGAGGGAGGGAGGGAGACAGAGAAAAAGTAGTGAAGGAGCAGACTTTCACACACTCTTTGAAAGGATCTTCAAAAACTGAAGGGGGAGGAGGACCCCGCACAATAAGGAACTAGACCAACTTATGCAAGCTTCAGGAGAAACACTTTGGGTTATTCTTGGTTGTTTTCAGAAGTGGAAAGTAACTAAGTACGTTTTCTCAAGTACTGATCTTAAGTATTTGTACTTCACTTGAGTATTTCCATTTTATGCTTCTTTGTACTTTCACGAGACTCTCTTTCAGAAGGAAATACTGTATTTTCTACTCCTACAAATGTGCTGATGTGAAGAGTTTGTGAGAAACTGAGGGGTTTCTTTATGAATTTGAGAGAATTCTCTTACTTCTTATTAATTATTTAAGTATTTAGATTATCTTTACATCCCAAGCTGTAACTTAGACATACTTTATTGATCCCGGGATGGGAAATTCCCTGGATAACATAGGTCTACATAATAATCCTGCAGGAATACTAATCAAATATAATTGTAAAACACGGAGAGGGACCATTTCACTGAAAAATACGTACTTTTTCTCTATACTTTATGTACATTTTGCTGATAACACATACTTCTACTTAAGTATGTTTTCAAATACAGGACTTTCTCTAGTAGAGGAGTATTTTGACAGAAAGTTATTAGTGCTTGTAACTCAAGAATTTGAAAACTTTTTTCCTCCACTGGTTGAAAAAACCAGTGATGAAAAAAAAAGAGATGATTGGTCAGTTTTTGGAGTAACCTGCACAGATTTCCTTGCACATGAAAAATATTTCTCAGATTATACTTGAAACTTGAATAAAGCCTGAATGTGACTCTCTAGTATCCTCACTATATATTTTGTGCTGAGTCATGCCAGTGGAGTGGCTGGCACCCAAAGGAGCTGGTAATATCTTCTTTACAGACAGACAGACATTCCTGCCACCTCTTTATATCTATTCAGTAATTCTGTCTCATTACCGCAATGATACACGCCTTCAGCCGGCCAAAGGGAGAGGACACACACAGCTCGTTATCTAATCTATATACCTGAGTCACACAATGTGGGTGCACACAAATACATAGCCGACATGATGTCACTATTTTCCACTCCCTGTCACTGAGAAAGAAGTATTCAGTACGCTTTCATAGTGATACTCCTTTTCTGGACTACCTTTTGTGTCTAGAGTCTAGTCTGATATCAAACACACTGGAGTAAACCTCGACGTTCGTCCTCAGTAGTGGAGCCGTGTTATTGATTGAAAGAACGGGGAGCATTGAGTGTACAGGACGGACATAGAGAGAGGGGTGTGGTGTTTTCAGAGACAAGAGAGATAGGTCTGGAGCTCAAGCTACAGCCTCAGGGGGAGAACATTGCCCTTTCTGCCCCAATAAACCTCATCAGGATTCCCGACATGAGGTCCTGGGGAAGACATTTCTTCATGCTATGCTGTCCTCCAGGACAGGGAGAGGAAAGGAGGTGGTCCGACATGCTACACTGTACAAAATGCTGATGATCATGAGCCCCACAACAAAGCAGGAGAACTTTTTTGGTCACGTTTTGGAGAAAATGTGTGCCGTTGGTTTAGTTTTTATAAATAGGTCTATCGTACAGGGTATGTTATGATAAATAGAGACACTGGAACATCTCTGCTGGAGAACATGACTTGTTATCCATTAGGGTTGCAGTTATTTTGTTGCAATTCATATTCCAATTTTTTTACTTAACATGCACATAAAATGTAAGAAGAGTATAATGTATTTACAATTGTGAATATTTTTGTTATGCCTACGTTTATTCCCTCATACATTCCACCCCTTTAAACCAGTATTTCGGTTTTATCGCACCACTCTTGCATCCATATGTGATCTCGCATGTATTAATTTTCGTTATGCAACCTGAGGTAAGAGCACTTCATTCTTTCCCAAAAGCTAAAATGTTCTACAACTTATTTCATCTAGATTGGTGAGTGAGTCATGACTGAGGGAAGACATGAGGACAGACAAGAAGATTTTCACCAAAGATTTTTATAGCGGAGGTGTAATAATTTATAATACATTGATGCTTGCTCATCTTAACCTTTCCTTAACCTGGCTTCTGGCTACGGATAAAAGATATTGAGAACGCGGTATCCTCCCCTCGACAGGCGAAATGTTGAGAATAGTGTCCTACCATTGGCTCTTGTAATGAGAGGGTAGGGGTGTGTAAGTGTGTTTGTTCATCCCTGAATCAGCAGAAACAGACAGCGTATGATTAATCACAATGCAGCAGCGGATTGCAGGTTTTCTCGACCAAGCCTGTCCTCGCACACAGAGACAACGTTCAATTAAGGAATCTTCCTACTGAGACCCAGGGAGAGGAGATTCTCAACATATAAATCACACTAAGTAAAGCAGAGTAGCTGCCTTTGAACATCAGCCACCATTGCTTAGTATCTCAGAAAAAGATCACCGTCAGTGTACTGTAAAATAAGTTATTAAACAGCAATAAATCTAAGGTAAGTCACTAGCATCACATGCCTTTGGCCATGGTTAGTTTCAAGTCAGTAGTCGAGTTGATTGCTACCAAACCCTTGCTTAGACAAGCGAGGATGTGAAACTTGGGCAAGACAGCTCTCTCTACCCGTGTCCCAATTTTCTCTATTGTAGCAGTCCTGTTGTTTGTGAAGTGAGAGTAATGTTAGGGCCCTGAAGCTCTCTTGACTGAAAGGGTTGGATTGTAGAGAGTGTCCAGTAGTATCAGCGTCACAGAGCTTGTGGCTAGATCCCCCAACTCTCAAAGCCCTGGCTAATACCCTGACTTCGCCGACATCTCTACCCCTGGAGCATTGCCTGTTTCTTTTCCTATATGCATGCTTGCGCCTCTTCTATCTCGTTGTCCAAGTCTTTCAATTTAGCCGGGCTTTGTGTGGCTGACGTGATGCGAGAATTGAAACACCCTCCGAAAACACGCAAAAGATTTTATTGATGCTTGAAGATTTGATGTAAATGCAACTCCCTTCCTTGGGGGCATCATGTGAATGTGCTCAAGAAGGCATGGGAAAGATCCCGACAAAGAATGGAATAAAATACGGATGAAATTGCGGGAGCGTGTTAAAAAGAGTGAAATGGGACTATGGTTAGAGTTGGTGCGTGTCTGCTAAAGTGACATCCAGGTGTGAGCAGAGTCTTTCAAAATTCATCATTTACATCAAGATAAGTAAACACAACTAAGAACGTGGCCTGTCATCCGATGCTGACTGAATAGATAAAGGTTTTGTCCAAAGGATGGTAGTTTTTGCTGAACAGAGAATTGACCTACCTAAAATGAGACCCCCGTAGTCAATTTTTTTAACTCCCTTTCCAGGACCATTGTATTAAATAGATGACTGTAATCAGAACTGAGGCTGAATGATTACCATGTAAATATGCTGAACTTTTAAAGCTGGGATGTATTTTTTTCTACTGAAAGAGTTCCATGTCTTTGAGATTGTTCTAGTCTGGGATGTCCCATGCGAGAAGCATATTTCTCAGGGCCTGTGCAATCTTATCCAACATGTGATCATCAGGAAAATATGCTGTCTCAAGGCATTTGTTGCAGAGATCATTGTCAATACAGTGCAATATATGGCTCAAATCCAACTCAAGCATCCTGAACAGAAACCAGAAGCGGCTGCAAAGTACCGAGAAGTTCAATAGCTACTTTCTAACAACAGGCTGAGCACCACATATATTTGCAAGATGGCACAGAGCATCTGTTCTCGAGCGTTTCAATTAGATGTTTTAGCCCAATATGTTCCGTAGCTATCAGACATATCCTTCGTAACGTAATATACATTGGCATCTGCTTTTCATTTCCTTGAATCCTTTCCATATTGTATGGCATTTGTTAATGCTCCTGTGAGCGACAGCTGCACTGCAGAAGCCCTTGTTGGGTTCTCCTGTTTTGAGCAATCTTCATAATCAGCAGTGTGATTCGTTTGCAAATTATAAAACAATCTCGTTGTGCAGCTATTGGTAACAACTTTGTTGAGTTTTATCTTCACCGAAGCCAAAATCTGGGCAAAGTTTTAATAGAATAAATCAACATGAGTAAGCTTATATCAGTTATATCAGCGATTTTAAATGTCTGTATTTCATTAAATTTTATTTCAATTATTTTCTATTGATTGCCCAGCCCCAATTCCAACAGTAGAATAATTTTGGCTACAAGATGAAACCATAGTAAGATGTTGTGCCATGTAAGTAACACTGGTCACAACTCAAAATAAATTAAAAAGACAATTCACATCACATAGAGGACTGGATGACAATTAATCTGAGACATATATATGTACAGCAACTGGAAGAAGGGATTGGAAAGAAGTCCAAGTACTAGTATTATGGATCAATTGGTCTCCTTTTTTAACCTATACCTAACTTCTCTCTGGGTCTTTTCAGTGATGGCAGATATTAAAACTTCTACAATGCCTTTTGTCGCTCGATATTTTAAGGGAGTATTTATGTCCATGGACCCAGATGTTTCCACTACTGGAAGAACTTAATTTGCTTGGATGTGGATAGACCAAACTCCCTGCCATAGGTAAATGTAGGCAAACTGACTCGAAAATACCTTCAGAACAAATGTTTAAAAAAAAAAAAATGATTAGCAATAAACTAGCTAGATAGCTAAATAGCTAATATAAAACTTAAGCAGAATTTCAATGAATTATGTACAAAATGTCAAACGGGCTAAGGTCAAACCATAGCCCTTAAATAGGGTCAAAAGATAACCCTATTTGCTTTCTTTGGCAACAGATGCTTAAAAAATATATTCATCTTGACCATGAATACAGCCACTAACCTCTTGACAACAAATCAATATAATAATCCAGACGGCTGAAAGAGCATCCATCATAAGGTGACCGCGCTCAGCCTTATAGATATGGTACTGCTGCTCGTTTTCTTTGAAAGGAGCCCGTTGAATTGGTTCAGACATCTGATCAAGATGCCTCCAGGACACCTCTGTTTGGAGTTTTTCCTGTTCATGTCCAACTGGGAGGAGACCCCAGAGTAGACCCAGAACTGACTGGAGGGATTATATATCTTATCTCGCCTGGGATCGTCTTGGAATCCAACGGGATGAGCTGGAGAGCATTGCTGGGGAGATAGACCCTTCTTAGCCTGATGCCACCATGACCAGACCCCACATAAGCAGAAGAAAATGGAATTCAATAGAAAAGAATAGTAATCCAGTTCGCCAGAAGCTTTTCCTTTACTGCTGTTGATCAACCACTCAGTTGTTATAAGTTTATCTCATTTGTGTTTATAGTCTGACAGCTGCAGTTGCAAAAGATTAATAAGAGCTTGTTAGTTTTACCAATATTTGTGCTATCATACTTAAGAGTGGATTGCAGTGCTGTTGAGTTTGATTACATAAGACTAAAGAGGTGTTCTTGTTTATTCAGTTTTTTTCTATATACTACCACTGCACTGCACCAAGGCACAGCACTAGAGAAGATCTATTTCAGGTAAGATATCGAGGGCTCGGCTCTAATCATTACAGCTGAACAAAGAAAACTAAATCATCAAAATGACATAATGAAATTATTCTGTGAGCTAATATCAATATTTGTCAGTCAATCAATTCCGTATTTTCAGCACTGTCCCGATGAAGTTTTCCCCCTATTTGTTCCTTTCTGCTGGAGACTTATTGCTGTACTCTTATCCCTCCGGCTTCAGGAAACATGTTAAGTGTACAAATACAATCCATCACTCTCCACTGCTTGCTGAGCTAAGGCTTGTATATCTGATCAGAGTCTTCAATGATGTCTGGAGACTCGCCCTAATGAACCGTTGAGAGCAGCTGAAACAGCTCATAATCAATGCTGACTAGACGGAGTAGACACATATTGCATTATGAGGAGGGTATGTCATATACAACAGACTCAGACCCCCACGAGCATGCTGGGATATCAGATGTACTTTTAAGACACTGATCGCGAGTAATCAAATTCCACTAAGGCAAATACAAACTCCAGTTATTATTGCATGATGTGCACATCATTATGTCATTAGTCCTTTGGCAGAATATTAAAAGAACATGCCAAGCATTTGTTGGATACAGAAGCTCAGATATTACTTTTCTCTGTTTTAATTAGGGCCCGAGCAGTGAACAGAAAGAGAACGCTATGGAAATGCTGCCTGGCTTCACTGTGCTCAAACTTACTGAACTTTGCAATGTGTCAGTTTTTGGTGAAAATTTTCGTACGTTTTGGATCCCGGCAAAAGTTATTGCAAAATAGCCCCACAGCGTCCACAAGAACCCTTCAATGTTTCACCTAGAATAATGAAGACGGACATTTTTGTCATAATAATAATAATGCTTACTTTATTGATCCCCCAAGGACGAAAGGCATGTAGCATCAAGAGCTGGGTTCGAACCCTGGTCTCCCCATTCGAACAACTCGTCTTTCCGATTTACGGAAACAGTAATTTTGAGTTAAACATAGTGTTTGGGTATTTTTGTCATCTACATGCGCTGTACCTCGACAAACCTGCCCAGGAGACAGGGCAGGGCAATAACTCAATAATAATAGTAGTAATAGTTACAATAGCAATAAAATGGCAATCTCCATTGATTTATAGAGTACATCTATTTGTGAGGAACAACTCATCTGCATTATATTCCTTTGGGACATCGGCCGCATCAAAAAAGGGGCTCCTACTTTCTCCCTCAACAATCCACAGCACAATGTTTAACCACATAATGCAGAGCAGCCTAAACTGAAGGTAACTGTGAGAGAGAGAGAGAGACAGCGGGGGAGAGACCAGCAGAATTACAAGCTCTCTGCTAGTGTGAGAGAAAACTATAAATAAAAAAGAGGAAAGCCCCACTGATGCAAGTGAGAACGAAATGAATCCAACTAAATACACTGAGCTTCTCATAGTTCCCGTTCTGAGGTGTGGAAGTTTTATGGACTCAGAAGACGATGAAAGTCACAAAGACGTGCATTGCAATCCAAGTTTTACCACATTAGCAGCACCACAAAGCAATACCATAAGTATATACAATCACCTTTAACATCACCACAAATTATGAAGCCCCCTCCGTGTCACATGAGAAAAGCCTACACCTGGTTTGGTAAACTGTGCAGCATTAATGACTCTAGGTTGGCTCCTTAAATACACAAGTCTAGTCTGTCATGATCTTTTATCTGACTGAGGTTTGTGACAGTAGGAATATCTTGTGTTGACCAGGAAACTGAATAAATATTAATATATCCATGCTGTCTATTGATAAAAACAGAGAGATGTCAGTTTTACTGAATATGCAGACAAATTTGTAATTCAGAGTTAAATCATTTCATACGAATCCTAGCACACAGTTTATTAATCCGTTCACACCAACAGCAAATCTGTAAAATCGGATTATATAGGTCTGTGCGCAGTTTACTAAACCGAGCACATGGATTAATGCAATGGCTCTTTAATAGCGTCACATCTTTATATCTGATGTGACGTTAGGGGAGCTCCACAACAAAGTGGAATATATCATAACAGAACGATAATTAAGGCTCTCTAGCACTTTCATATTCATGTTTTTTTTGCATCATCATACACACATCAATGTTGTTGGGTGCAACAAAATGTAAAATCGCGATCGTGGAGAGAATCGGGATTTACATTTTATACAGAATCAACCAGCCTTTGTCTAACCGCACTATTTGAATGTACCTGAACTAGACTGAGGGACCTGGAGAACAGACTACAGCAGACAGTTTGCTCCCCATGAAAACCATTGTTTACTATTAGTGATGTCACCAGCACCACTTCCCAGGAGGGCCTCTGTGGGGGGTGGGAAAAATCGTGGAGATCAGCAGAACTCTATGACAAAGCGCTAACTGCACACTAAACTGACCGATCGTTGCAGCCCTGCCCCAATGGATGCTGGATGCATACTGCCTGCATAGTCAACACAGTGAAAACACATATCACACAGACGCACACACAAAGCAGGGGTACAGGGCTGTAAAGACAACCTTGAGCAGCCAGTGAGAGACAGAAAACTGCATTTATCAATAAGGTGACTATTGTCACCCACTTTTAAAGAGTACCTCAAGTATAAACAACAACTCAGTTCACAGTCCTATCGTAAATTGTGTACAGAAATCCGCCAGTTGCTCTCCTGTTCTACAGGCCGCTGCCTCACTGTTTTGCATCTTCTTGCATTTACATAATGGCTTGCATCATGTTCTACTGGTAAAAATACAAATTAGATTTTTTTTGGGGACAGACTCTGAAATCAAAACAAATTAACTCTATAATGTATCAACCTCTATACTTCAACTAAAAGAAAGAAAAATAGGAAAAAATACTTGTCACTCGTCTCAAATCTTCACATTGTAGTAGCAAATCCAAAATGACCAAACATTTCATCTGACACCACACCCACACCACTGCCTGACAGCAGAAGCAGCCTTTCATGAAGTGCCCTACAGAAGATAATAGACTTGAAGTATTTGATAAGTGCACCTCTGTTCCATTTACTGACCAGAGCGACCAAAGATGAGTCAATAATAGTGCCAATTGCTGTGTTGTGGTGATACGATTTTAGAAAAGAAAACACACAGACAAAATAAACATCGCCACAATAGCAGTTGATGCCAGCCACTGCTGCCATCATTACAGTGGGGGAGGGGGGTCATGTAAAATGGGGTTGGGTTGTAGCCTCTAGCTCATGCCCTAGCCATGAGGATATTTCAAATCCCAACCTGTGCAATAAAGCCTCCTCCTGCGGAATCCACATTCCACAGCGTTGGCCTGCTGTCCTTGCAGGTATGTGGGATTCAGGTGAGATGTGATGTCATGCAACAATATTACTTCCATGTCTCGCTACCAGGGTGTTTCGTAATGAAAAATAAACGTCTGCATTCTCCAGGTACAACATGTAGCAGAATTCATTCCCTAAATGATGTGATGACATATTATTATATAATTGTGTAAGATGGTACAGGCTGAACTCTTCCTTCTATTCAGTGTGCTCCTCAGACCTTGACACAGTATTTAGCCGACTGGTCTTTAACAACAGCGTCCAGTTTTTAACTTTAAGTTGACAGATGCCTTAGATAGGGGTGATTACTTGACGGAGAGCCGGTTTTATCTAAATCCAGAGATTGTTTTAATAGGTGTAGGAGAAGGTTAGCTTTAAGGGCTTAGCTGTAATAGGTGTCCAGGGATCACAGACGAGGACTCACTAACAGTGGCGGGCCTTCTTGCTCACTGGACAAGTAGTACTTTACTGTCTGTAAGGAACTCTATTACCCATGCTGAGATCAGCACAGTTTCCATCAAGATCTGATGCCGTTCCTTGGTAATTACATTGTATAACACAGTTATTACAGAGGAAATCACCACAAAGAGCCATTTAAAGCATGTTTTACATATAAAACTATATCATATAATCACACCGGATACATTAAGTTATATTTCATTACCAAACTGTGTATTGTGGAGTGCAGACAGGGAATTAATAAAATATAAAGGTTCTTGCATACTGTACCTGTCAGTGAAGCTGGACTGTGTGTCACTCATTGGGCTTCCTGTTCTAGATTTCCAGAAAATTATATCCGATTAACATTTTCCAGAGTGTGATGATGCGATTTTCTGGCGCGTACTCCTCCGGCATTCGTCTGAAGTAGGCACGGATTTTTTTGAGAATGGTGGTTGAGAATAAATAAATGGTGGAACACTGTTAACAAATACTGCTTGTGGAATTAGTAGCAACGATACCAAGGAGTACTTTACAGTGCAGGTCTTAAGAATAAATCGGGGCCTCTGTCGTATTAGCTGCACAGTCAAATGATATCCCAACCCGGTGATCTACAATGTGTTGGCGACAATAAATATACTGCGCCAGCTGGCACAAGTTTGTGTGCATTCATGAACTCCTTGCGTGAATCCTTCACATCCCAGATTTCCGCCGATAATGTAACGTGTAAACAATGTGTGCTCCAGCACAGCTCGGCCCAGCGATACAGTTCCTTCTACCACCTCCTCTACTCGGCCTCGGCTCCTAAATGTTCTCTGATGATGTTGGAAATTCCTCCAATCCCATTTGGTATTCCCTGCTGCCAGAAATGCCTGTCTGTGGCTGCGGGGACGACTCTCCCGTGACCATGAGAATCGCCCAATGTCGAGTTGAAACGAACCGTGTTTCTCACACACACACACACAGGGAAACAACTGCAGCTACCGGTGAAAAATTCTAAATTGTTTAAATTGTGGACTAAGAGGCTAAATTGTTTTTTTGGGGGAAATCCCTTCTCACGGCAGGCTGGCTGTTGGGTCTCGCCTGCTACCAGCTAACAAAACAGATGAGCCCTTTCAGCAGAAAAACTTTGCTTCGTGTGCAAAGTAAGCAAACTCCCGTCCGCCACAATGAGACTGCCAAAGACCGATAAATATACACTCAACGCGGCATGAAATTGAACTAGCTGGCGATATGTCTCCGTTATGTGTCCTTCAGGGAGCCTCCTTGAGAGAGAAGAGAAAAAAAAATCCAGTGAAGTCGGTTAGCACAGCGCGATGTTCCCTGACTCCATGTTTCCAGAATTCAGTCGTTTCTCGGCAGAATTCCCGTGGATGGAAGCGGGCTAGCTCAGCGGCCAGCTAACGGGACAGAAAGTGACCCCAGTCTTCAGTAAACATCGATAAAAATCCACAGAGCCACTTTAAACTTACGAGAAAAATCAAACGGAGTGTTTTAAAATCCAGGGCATTATTTGTCCGGGATTATAACTTGCGGAAAGGTAGCCAAAAACACACTTTCTGCCGCTAGCAACGCCCTAGCCAGCTAGCAGTTCCGTCCACTAGCGCTTATACTCACCACTTCCGGACGAAGAGCGGAAACACAATCCTTTCAGAATAATTTTAATGGAAAGAAATAACTAAAAAGATGTATACTACTAATCCAGGGAGCCCACCAGGGTCCTATTTGTCTTTTCACGTTTGCTATTGGATGTGAAAATGAACTTGACTTGTATTTGGAAATGCCAAGCTTTGTGGGTTGGATGTCATTTCAACCTCAGATCTTATGTCAATAATTCAGAGTGTAAACAAGATTTATTCTCATAGCATGTCGAGGATGAAAGTGTCCCTATTAAAACCCATAAAAACTGAAATGTTTGATGGCTAAAGCATCTGAGAGAATTCAAAATGTTTTTTACCAAATTTTTCAGCAAGAGATTATTCAATTGAATTACTACTTAATGTTTGGGAGAATAGGAAGAAACATGCTATTTTCCTTATTTCCCATAATGGGCTTTATTGCTGTATAGGAGATGTGTGTGTTTTTGTTCATACTGTTGTCAGAGTGATGGGTGCAAAAAAAAGATCAAACTCCAGGCTATATATGTGTACATGTTTGTGTAACAGTGAATTGCTGACATATTATTACAGTCAAAATTAGGGGGGAAAAAACTCAAATGAAAAGACGAAAATGCAGCTATTGGGAAAAAAAATCTTCGAGAAAGTAGTTAGTAGAATAGATTATGGGAAGAATTGTTACTTGTAGTAATAAGCTATACATCAGTCCATTGGAAATGGAAACAAAAATAGAATTTGTCTAATTGTTTGATGAACCTGATGAAGTGTTTTGTTGAATGATTATTTCATTTTTTCTACTGGTCTGCCTGTCTGTGGTTGGTCTGGTACTGGGAAAACAGTCATTATGTTCATTATTTACAGCCCAGTGCTTTCTCCGTAATCCACAAATTGATAAATGACTCATCCACACACAAAAAAACCTCATAGTTTTTACACAGCCACTTGTGTCACATGACACAAGTGGCTTGCATGTATGATAGAAACTGAAAACCCGAAACATTTATAGTCAAAACGAAGACATTCATTCATTATGTGCGTATCTTTGAATTAAAAGATACACTAAAGATCACAAAAGCACCAATAATATAATATAGGTTAAAAATGTGAGTATGTTGAAGGTAGAATAGACCCATCAAAAAATGTTACCATTAAAAAGCCATTGCTGATGTACAGCAACTAAATATGTAAAATATTGTCTTCTATATTCTTTGAAACAGCTCATTTTATGATCCCATCATATAATTAGCATAATGGAGAAATATACTGTTTAAAATTGTGTTATGCATATCTGCCTTATTTTATGTTTTCTTAGAGGTTTCTTTCCTACATTTTAGATCACATTTGATGTTTTATTATTCAAATATTTCTTTTTAAATAAAACAAAATGATGGGAAATTTAAACTTCAGCTACATATGCAATTGAAATAAAAAACAAAAACAAATGTATTTCAGGAATTGTATTTTGAGGAGAAATAATGGCAAAGGTCAAAGGTAAAGCATTTTTTGATGAGTGCACGATTTCAGGACTTTCGTTCTTTGACAGCAACCAGGTCTGTTTTCAAACTAAAGGAAAGTGGATCAGGAACAAATATTCAAGATAGATGGACTAAAGAGTCTCCGCACATATTTGACCGAACACGGAACACAGGATGGGATAGAAAGCATGGAGAATAGACTAATAAAATAAAAAAAATTTCATGCACTTTCTAGTAAAGTAAGATCAAAAATTAAGTATTCAAAATAGAAAAAACACATTTTCAGATTTACTGCAACTTCAATAATTGAGAGTTGAGAATCCTCCTGTGTATTGTAAGAGACTACGACATGGGTAATTAACTGTTTATTACACAAAGTGCCGTACACCATATTAGAATATTTTACTCAAATGCATATTAAAATAATAAAAGCTAAATGTTACATATTTGCAAAAATTAAGAGTATGTAACATTATTTTCAATTCATAGTTCTGAACGTTTTTTTTCTCTTTAGGCGTCAGTCATCGTTCCTATTTAACGGATGACGCCATCATGTGGACGGCTCAGGTAACTTCAGCCTCAGTCCAGTCAAACATTTGCTTCTGCTGTAGCCTTACATGATGCATTATCCTTTTGTTTAAAGTGACCTTTTGTTGACTAAAATTAATTCATAAACGTATAAAGAAAATCCATAACATCTTTATTTCACTTCATTTCAGGGATTATAACGGCAATCACCAAACTCCTTTATAAAAATGGTTCTTCGTTTCCTCGTGAACCTACTTTATGTCGGAGGATTTAATAATGCAGCACAGGAAAGAAAAAAATGAAAGCACATTCAAATAAGGCACACACTAGAGTTTTCCTATCTTGGATATAAATGGTGTTTCTCGTAGGATTCTTTACAGACATCCAGGAAGGTCAAAATAAATATAATTTGGAACGAAGGGGCTGACAAGCTTTATTGTATTAATATAGAAATTCACGTGGATAGAAATAACAAAAGAGAACAGCTGGTAATTTGTCATCTAAACAGAGCCGAAGTTTTTTTATGCAGTGTCAGGAAAATTTTGTTAAAGATCATTAATACCGCAAAAACAAAAAAAACTAAAGCACTCGATAAATTTGTTTGTTAGTGTGAGTTTTTTTATGTTGAACAACAAAATGTTTGTGAAAAAATATGCAAATACGCAATACAAAGTATCAAAACATTTAAAAACCTCGGAGATAACGAGAATAACGTTGCAATTTTAAGAGAATAAAGTCATCATTTGATGAAATGAGTTTGATGTTATGTGAAAAAAGGTGTAATTCTACGAGAAAGTCAATTTCGTGATCTTACTAGAATTAAATTGTACCTTTTTCCTCATTTGGAGACACGCTTAGATATTTCCCCTGTAAAGCGTGGCCCAAAATCTCCAGTTAATTCTAAGAAAATAGACTTTATTTTCATAAAAAGATATAAATTCTCGTTATCCTTTGTTTTTTGAAATGTGACCCTAATAGTCCATCTAAAATTCATCCTTCCGATATCCTTTCAGTGATTGTAGACCGATTAATATTGATCTGTTGCCCTGAACTACATGTTTAATGGGTAAATTTAGAAATCATCCATTTGACAGGCAAGACAACAAAGATTCCTGCAGGATAGATTTGCACAGGGCGTCAAACTGCCCCGTGTCAGAGGTCATCTCCAGACCAGGAAATGTTATGTGGAAAACATTTACATTTCAAAATTTCTAAAAAACAACAATAAAATAACGGCAGGAGAATAAATAAAAAATTTAGGCACATTGGACAGAAAACTAGTTTAATTACGTCGACTATGGATGTACGAAAGTTCAAGTTTTCAGGAAGGATCTTTTATCTGAAAACTTGGATTAGGTCCTTCAGGTCAAAGTTCACGGTGAAGTCGCTAACTTTAAATCAGTTAAAATACACACAAAAATATTATCAAACATATACATAAATAGCAAAATACCAGGACAAGTGTAGAACTATGTGTAAATATTCCCTTTTCACTTCTCCAAGTAAAATAAATAAATGTCAGTCAGCGGACAAAAAGCTTAAATTATTAAAGAAATTCACCATTTTGGGAATGAATTAGTCTACCTGAGTTTACCCTCAATATATATGAAAATGTCAATGGCACTAAAAACCCCAACAAGATTAAATGGGAACCAGTCCAAGCCTGTTGATAAGACTAATTAACCTCATATAATCCCCTGTAAACAGTTTCTTTCCTAACTTCTCTGGGACGACAACCACCGCTCATCACTACGCTACAGTTCACGTCGACTGAAAACATCTTTTCCTGCGTTCTACAAAAGTGCTTTGGTTTTTCCGCGACAAACTACATTAGTGTTCAACGGCGTATTTTATCCAAAACTCTTAACACAGACTCATCTGCGTTAAGAAAATGCAGGTGTTTGATGTCGACGTAGAAAACGACCAATGAGTTCAAAATATACCTTTTTTCACATCTCAGTTAAAGATACAAAAGTCGGCCTGTTCTGTTTCTGACACATCCAAAGTCCATTAGAGAGACACATGCCGATCAGTCATTCTTTGTCTCATGACTGTTAGCGGATAATGTCTTCTGCTGTTTGTTCCAGTTCCTGCTCTTCCTAACTGCAAAGCGAACAATGTCCACCATGAATACCCAGGATAGAGCGTACAGGGCCACTCCCCCACATTTAATGAAGAATCTGGGTCTTGGGGAGATCAGCTCACAATACAGCATTGTGCCTCCCACAAAGACTCTCATCACCACGAACAGCAGCACAAACAGGATGTCCACGGCGTTCGCCAGCCGCGTCCCAGAATTTCCCGTCTGTTTGATGAACCAGCGTGCCTGCAAGAGAGGGTTGGTGATCTCACTGCCGAAGAGGACAGCGCAGCCTTCGATGCCAGACTCCCCCAAGCACAGGGTCAACAGGATTCCCTGGATGCTGATGGTGTGGTGCGCCAGCATGACGGGTCCCTCCGTGCGGAAGTACACGCACCAGGCCATGTCAAAAATAAAGTAGCACAAACTCAGCAGCAGGGCGCTGATCTGCAGCGGAGTGTTCTTCGTACCTGGCAGCCATGAACAGAAGGATAGAGTTCCTGTTTAGAACATCTTCTAAATACAAGCATAAAAAAATATTCAAGGACAAAGCAGATCATATTTAATATAATCTCCAAAATGTGGAAACAACCGTCTCATGAATATCTTTTTGTTACACAGAATAAAGACGGGAAAGTTATTTAGCTAGGGCTGGAGAGTTTATTCAAACCGAGTACACTTCTTCTTCCCATCAGAACCTTAGAGTGATTCTATGAAGTCTATGACAGTTGTACATATCTATTCATGTGCATATATATTTATGAAATAAGATCTCACCATGGTAACGCAACCCCCTACCTAAAAGAACTACTCACCCCACTGGCCTCAACAGGATCCCTCCGTTCTACCCACTCATACCGCCTCCACTTTCCCCGGACTAAGCTCAGCACCGTGGGTGATCAAAAGTAAAGTGTATTATAAATTAAATGTATTATTATTATTATGCATATTGTACTATGTCTATTTATGGTTGTGAAAACATCTATGCTGCTCTTTGACCAGGTCGCTTTTGGGGAAAAAAGAAAAAAAGAATATCAATGAGGATTTACCCCGTAAAATAAAAGATACAACAATAAGTAGCATTTATTTGATGAATAAGCTTCTATATTGTATATTTGCCGAACCCTGAGTGTCCTCATGAGTTTGTAATCTGAAGTCACACATCGTTCATTTCAATCAACATTCGGGTAAGCATCCTTACCTGGATCAGTGAAAGGCCAGGGTCCGTCCACATAGCCGATGTAGCCTGTGACACAGACAGCCAGGATCCCGTGAACCAGGGTGACAAGGCGACAGTTCCACTCACAGCTCCTCGACCCGTTCACGTTACACAGGAAAAAGTAGAGAGACACCCAGAAGGAGAGGCACAGGAGCGCACCGACTACAAACAGTGTCATCTCTTTCACTGGAAGGGAAACGACAAAGGCAAACAGCTAAAACAAACTGACAACACCCTACCTGTTAACCGCTATCTAGCATTCCTTCCACAGCAGGGAAAAATTAGTCAAATGAACCTCTTGCCCTGTAATATCGCTTACAGTTGAACGACAGACAGCGATACCATCCGAAGACTTGGACTGTGCAATCCTTTGTATGATAGCAACAATTAGCCTTTGCCTGAACTAGAATGGCACTACAGTTGTCAGGCTGAGGGTCTGATGGGGTGAGGGGGACGTCTCTTCTGCTGCTGCTCTGACGTTTGCACACGGAGGTGAAACCAGAAGGAATGGCTCGCACTCACGAGCCTGGAACGAGATCTACTCAATAAGTTTCAACCAAGTTTCAAGACTAGACAATTTCACCATGTACCAGGCCACTGGCATTTCTGACGAGAGAAAGGTCCTTTTAATAGTTATTAAATGCTGCTCAAATCTTATGCAGCAAATTAACAGTTACATGGTAATGAATGTCATGTTAACATGGATGTATGAAGGCTTGATGTTATAAGTACACATTCTTCAAAAACGTTACGTTGTTTCACAACATGCAAGCTAAAATCTCAAAAGAAACCGACCTGAATTGCAGGAAATTACTTTGTTTTATTTCGAAAGAACTAAATAGGTGCGAATAAATAAGGAGTTTCTTTTCTAATTATGTAATAGTAAAAGGTTTTGGGATTACACAATTGTGTTTAATAGATGAAATATAACTGTTTAGTACAT
The DNA here is from genome assembly GCA_037951165.1 of Lophius americanus. NCBI lineage: Eukaryota > Metazoa > Chordata > Actinopteri > Lophiiformes > Lophiidae > Lophius > Lophius americanus. Next base: position 133,799 of record JBBDHG010000299.1, read on the forward strand.
ACAACATAATTGTGTTCAGAACTATTTGCTTAATAATAAGTTTTCTAATATTTTCCCCCCATTTATTCAACCTCGTCTTGTGAGACCAGTTAGAGGAGTGGAATACTAACGTAAATTTACGCGTTCTAAATTTATGAGGGGGAAAGTTTGTTATTCTGTCATGACTGAATTCTATGAAACTCATAGAAAACTAAAAAATGAAAACCAAAATAACACGAGTGTAGAGCAAACAACCCTCGATCAAGGTGGAAAATTCCCTCCAGCGGGAGACTTCTACCCACAAGATACACCCTGCTTCATAAGCAGCACCTGCACTTACACAAACATCTACAACATGGATTCATTCTTCACTTTGAACCAGTTCCAGAGGAGAATTTAATCACCTGTTCCTCTCCCTGGAGCCAATCTATGACGGAAGGCTCATGCAAATTATGCGAACTCTGCTGTAAAGGTTATCGCAATGTTTAAAAAAAGTTAAATTACATAAACATGGACATATCCTTCACTCAAAACTCACTGTCTTTGAAAAACGCCAACTCTTCCATCCCGGTTCCATGTATGTTAAGTTGTTCATGTGTAACTGACTTTTGTCACTGCAACATAAAAAAAAAAAAACATGCAAAATAATACCTGATTACATCACTGTTGCCGTGAAAGCCAGCCTGTGTGGTCTGATACCATAGAAGGCCTAATGTAGGCCAAACGGCTGAAAAAGTGTAATCTGGTTCTGATAGTGAGGTGTCAGAAGACAGAGGTGTTTAAGTACCTACTATATTAGGAAGGTGATTTTAATATAATGGCTGACCAAGTTTAGACACGGACTCACACCACTCATTTGATTTTAAAAAAAAGAAAAAAAAAAGGGTATAATATAGCCTTAAAGTAGTAAGCATGATCAGTTACAACTATAATTTGTATTAATTTAAATACAAGTGGCTTAAGTAACATAAATAAGGAGTTTATGTACTTTCCTTTGTCTTTACCTTACAGCATATAAAATAATATTTTCTTGGATTATATATTAATTTATTAATCCCCGGTGGGAAAGTTATAGTGTTGAACCTACCCGCAAGTAGAAAATACAAAAACTGATAGATACAAACCTGAGGTAAAATATAAATGACAATACTTAATGTTAATAACAGAAAACAAGAGTTTAATTTATATTTTATGATACTCAATTTTATGTACTCAATACCTTCAATTTCCCCGTTGTGGAACTAATAAAGATTTATCTTATCTTAAGCATTATTAACTCTATTAAGACACTACAAACATGTGTTTTAACGAGTAACAGCTAAGCCACGCTAAGACTTTATGACTCCCTAAGGGGAAATTGCAGTAACAGCAGAATACAGGCAGAACTAGTACACAAAATACACAACCTTACCAGAATCCTAGGTTATACATTGAAACGCATGAAGAAGAGATTAGCCAGTATGTGTTTATGTATAAATATGAATTATTTTGCATTTAATTTCAGTAGATCAGGAGATCAAATCGGTACAAATTTGGCCTGTAATGCTAGAATACTTCATCTCATCTGTTTCTAAGATGCATTTAAAAAAAAATAGCGGCACATTTATAAACACTTCACGGGATTTTAAAGACACCTGAGATGACATACTGAAAAGATAGAGGCTGCTAACAAACAAGATTAATGATAAATGCGTTATTGATGTTATTCCCATGCTAAATTAAGAAAATGAATCGCTAAACTGAAAGGACGAACGTCCTGGTTCTCTCACAGCTGTTACAGGTTAACGCCGATGGCTAACTGCTAACAGGAACTGCTAACAGGAACAGCTAACGGCTTCCAATGACTGCTAAAGCAAAATGCTAATGCTAGACGCTAATGGCTACAGCCAGCTAGCTGGATCAGTTGAGGGATGGGATCAGTTAGCATGCTAACCAGTAGCAGGCAAGACAGTAATGTGAGCTCATAGCCTTTTCCGGTATTGAAAATTTGTCACAGACACAGATAAATATTCCTACCTTGAAATGCAGGTGTGTCTGTTTCTTCATTTACATCCCGGTGGCGTTGAATGAATGTATTTCAGCAGAAGGAGAAAGTGAGGACTGTTGTCAGACGCAGCAGGTTTCTTCCTGATTCAGCTGTCAGCATCTTCAGCATCATCCACCCAAGCATGAACAACAACAGCAGCACATGCTGGTCTCTTAGGACGGATTTTTTTATACTGTAAAAACACAAAGAATACATGAAATTATATATAATATCAATATGAAAAGAAAAAATAATTTTTGCTAATTGATATTTATGTGTGTATATAAAGAAACAGATTTATAAGTGTGTTTGTAAAATGTATTGTAACAAAGTGGGTTAGCCCTCCTCATTACTCACCCTTGATCTATCTCATTACACCATCTTATTTCACGTGTGTTCATTTTACTTTAATTTACAGTTGCTTCCCTCATTATCCAGGTTTTTTTTGTGTGTGTTAGCAATTAGTTACTATTTAAATCATAGCAGTAAGTTAGAGTAAATAAAACGCACATTCAAGTTTTTTTCTATAATCTTTATATATATTATAATTGATCAAAGTCTTTATTTCTTTCAACAATACTCACATTTATTTGTTCCTTCGTCCACCAGATAGAGTTTTGGTTTGAGAGAAAACCACCTTGCATTTCCTGCTATTTATGCATTCTGGTGATGTCATCCATGACGTGAAATCCAAGTGCGGGATTTTTTTTTCTCTATTGTATGTTAAATTTTGTTTATAGAATTGTTGTAAAATAATTTATGATCATTAACTCCCCTCTGTTAAGGAAATTGTAATATTGACAGTCACGTCTGTAAAAGTTCTTTAATTTGTACTTCTTTTATGGCAAAGAGTGAAGGACGACGTTTACCTGTTTAGATTTTGGTATTGTCAACGTTAATCTCAGGTGTGAATTGATTCTCCTATATAATCTGTTCGGATTAAGCAGATTAATAGTTGACAGTAGTGTGAGGATGTGCTGCTGCAAACAACATATGTGTTGCAATAAACATTATATTAATATATATATAAAAGTCCTATGTATCATTGGTGCTATCAAATTAGCTTCTGTCCAGAATGTGACACTATGCATTCTGATTCCATGTGACTTGATAAAAAAGAATCTCATAGTACAGAAAGGACTTTTATCCACATTTTAACTTGTTAAACACTGTTAAAATATCTAAAGACAAAAAATATAAATATTTCTGTCTTTGGCTATATGGGTCAAAACCACAACGAAATGCATTGGAGATTTATAAATATAAAATAAAGAACGCCAGATATTTTCCATTTTACTTCATATTCATTGTATTAAGTAGACTTTACGTGTAGAAATGCATGTGGATCAAGCTCAATATTTCCATAAATCAACTGCAAGAAGAAAATGTACGAAGAAATTGCAAATATATTTCCAGCCTGTCACAGCATAATTAAAGTTATGTACATATGTTCTAATCACACAGTGATTATAAAAAGCACATTTACATAAAGATATTTGGTCCCTTCCTCAATAGTATATTTTAGCAGGAAAAGTCTTTTAATAATGATGATAAAATTTCTCTATGCGGGGGTGGAAACGTTCAGCAGCAATTTCAGGGACACATGCAAAAATGTTTATATTATTATATGAGTAGAATACAAATGATCAATATTTCTTGTTTTACCAAAGAACTTGCTGGGTACAATTAAAGCCTATGAAAGATATTTCAATCTTGTTAAATTTAACCACTTGATACATTAATTTAGGGTTTGGGACATGCCAGAATCATACACCCGGCCAAAAATAATGGTTTAAAATTAAGCAAGATAATAGTAAATGTGTTAATCTTTGCCCAATGATAATAAAACCTCAGAATTTCATAATTTTCCAATATGTTGATGATGACTGAATGAGTCTGATGAGGGAGGGACACCAAATGTACTTTACAGTGATATCAATACGAAGCCCCTGAAATCCCATAACATTTTTTTTATATCTCGTGAGCACAAGTTATTGTACTGTTGAAACAAAATGCTTCCGTAGGATTCTGAATGTAAATGAGAAATGTGTCTACACATGTAAGGGTGTAGCACTTTGAGATTTGATCCAAATGTAAAGTGCATTATAAATGAAATGTATTATTATTATTATTATTATTACATTGGTAATATGGTCGAGATGTTTTTTGCATGCACACTCCTCTCCAGCAGGGGGCGGTAAGCAAACTTCAGGCAGCAGTAGAAACCAGACTATAGGAAAGCTGAATGTATGCGTTCACACACACAGAACATTTATGAGGAAAAAAGTCTAGAATGTTTATGGACCGAGTCAGAGACGTGGACATCATACTCATTCTGTTGCAGAGATGCTCATTATCAGCTGTTAGTCGATGAAACAGAGTTAAACAGCATTTTAACTCAATTAAAATGCTGTTGAACTCTTGTCGCGCGCCAAGAGACAGAACCTACAGATAAATAGGTTCGTGTTTTTCAGTGAAAATCCTCCTGGATTAACTTGATGGAAGCACTAATGACGTTATCTTTAAACAATTCAGCTGCTAATGCTTTAACGGAGACCATATAGATCAATCCTCATCAAATGCGAAGGGAGTGTGTGTGAATGCACTGCTCTGCTTCCACTTCCTGTGTTGGTGTCCCTCCTACATGCGCTATACCTCAGTTGGACACGTCGCTGTAGGGATTGTCTGACCGAAGATTCTCCGAGTCATGTCCAGGTCCAGTCGGCGGTACAAGCCTCTGCAGCAGAGCAATGGCGGGGTCTCTCTGCCAGGCTGTGACCGGGTGCGGATACCCCTGGCCCGGGCTCTGCTGATGTGTCTCCTGGCGGTTCTGGTGCTGGCCGCGGTGCTGGGCATCTACCTGTCAAACGACATCAGCAACGAGCATGTGAAGCACACACCTGCTGTAGATCTGACCAAAGACAGGGTAAGAGATCTGAGAAATACACAGAGAGCTGGTTTCTTGTGGGACTAGTTTGGTTCGATCCAGAACTTATTTTGTGTAATATTTCCTCTACAGCTTGTACAGAACCAAGGAAGGATTTTATGTTTATTCTGTCTGTTTGCCCCCAAGATTACAGAAAAACAAATGCACTGATTGGCATACAATTTAAATCAGATGCAGGTTTTGGTAAACCCTAAATATGACTCAACGTTGCTGTTGTTATGTATCAAGTAGCATTTATAATTTAAAAAAAAGGAAAAACAAGCCGTATGGTTCTTTGACACCATAACCTGGTGAGATGCTTCCCTGAACCTGTCCATTATTGATGCATTTGTTCCTTTGATTCCTTTCATGTTCAGTGGTAGATTTTGGCCCTTGGCTGGGGTTTGAACTCTTGAGTGTTTTTCTAGATTAGAATAAGCACCTTCTAAACTGGTTTACTTACTTTCTCCTCTTCTTCTCCTATAGGAAATACAGTAGGGCCTCAATGAGCGGTTTCTTTTCTACTCCGTCCTTTGTAGTCCATTGTTAATCTTTCCCACCTCCTTAGACTTAGACTTTATTTGACACATGGAAGGACAAGGGCAATGCAGTGAATTGCTTGCCCTCTGCAACCCCCCTAGCAATACAATAAGAAACGATAGAAAAAACACACTACAACAAAACAAAATAAAAAAAACAAAACTAATATAAATAAGAAATAAATAGAATAAGATAAAATTACATGTGTAATATTTAATACGATCACTTGGTACTTCTACTTATCCCCAGGATGTCCAGGTTGTTTCTATTCATCTCACACAAACAATCAAGAACATTATGACAAAGTGCATAAGAACATTAAGACTTTTTTTTTTTTAATGAAAAACAAGCGTAAAGAATTAGTCTAGATTTCTGATTAGAAGAAAATAAACTGTCTAAGCGCTTTTCACCTCAGACATAATTGGCTGATATCCTAAACAGTCCTGTATAGGAAAGACAGAAATAGAAGTAATTCAAACATTTAAAAATTAAATAAAAGCCAGCAGCAAATGAAAAAGTCTTAATCTTTGATTTAAAAGAACTGAGAGTTGGAGCGGTTCTGCAGTTTTCTGGGAGGTTGTTCCAAATATTTGCGGCATAAAAACTGAATGCTGCCCCTCCGTGTTTAGTTCTAACTCTGGGGACACTGAGCAGACCTGATCCAGACTACATAAGAGGCCTGGATGGTTCAGAACACTGAAGAAGATCAGAAATGCATGAGGTTCATGGATCAGAAAAGACAAGGAGCAAATTCTGATGGCAGTCTGTAGAATCTGGACCAATGAAACCACTTTTGTACCAAAGTGACCTGCTAAGATTTTTCTGTACTATTGTACTATTCAGCTACTCAACTTCTCCTCCCAGAATGCATTGTTTTCTTTTTTTTCCAACTGCTTTATTTGTGCTTAATTCTTATCTTATCTCCTTTCCATCCAGTGGTCCCACAAACCCAGTAAGAGTTCTCCGGCTCAGATCAACCGTCTGGCCTCTCAGGTGGATGGTACTCGCCTGTGGGAGACGCACCTTAGGCCCATCCTAATAGAGAGGCTCCCAGGGACACCCGGCAGCCTGGCTGTGCAGCAGGTGTGTGAATATTTTAGTGTCCACGACATTAAACATTCTTTTTTTAAATTTCATCTTTTCTCCGCCCCCGTTGATCCTCTTTAGCACATCACCTCCACTTTGTCTTCGCTGTCTGCCGACTGGACCGTAGACTTGGACACCTTCCAGTCATCAACCCCCCGTGGCCAAGTCACCTTCACCAACATCATCGCCACTCTGGACCCTTCGGCCCCCCGGAGGCTTCTCCTAGCCTGCCATTATGACTCCAAGTTCCTACCTCCAGACCCCCGAGCGAAGGTGAAGGTGTTCCTGGGGGCCAGTGACTCTGCTGTGCCCTGTGCAATGATCCTAGAGCTCGCCACATCGCTGGACGCCCAGCTAAGATCATTTAAAAAACAGGTACTTGCTTGGTTGTATTTTCTCACAAGAGAGATGGAATTTTGGAGATGGAAAAATGCATGTTGATCCCTTTACATTTAGAGGTAAATGTCCTTCTCCATTGTTGTGTTGTCACTTACTGACTCCCTGTATCAAACACCTCACTGAGGCTAAATACTGAATTCCCACCACTCACTTAGAACTGAGGAGTTCTCTAAGATGAAAGGTGGATCATCTTCAAGTTCAAACAAGAAGTCCAGTTCCTTAAGAATCTGTCAAAGATACATTTTGACATTCTTCTCCGCTCCCTCCCCCCTGCTTCTTCACCTCTTTTACACACTTCACGTTGCTCTGAACTGTTGCATCCAAGTTAAAAAAAAAAGCACCACCTCTCCACCTATACTTGCATCCCCAGCGTTCTACCTGTCTCCCTTTCATTCTCACACTGTGACTTTCCTTCGTTCCTCTTCTCTCCAACACATACCTCCACCCCTCCAGGTTTTCTTCCTCCTAGTCCCTGCTGTCACTACAGATCATAATGTCATTCACGAACATCATAGTGCATGGAGAACACGTGTCTGACCTCATCCAACAGCCTGTCCATCACCATGGGCAACAAGAAGGGGCTCAGAGCCGATCCTTGATGCAGTCTCACCTCAACCTCGAACCCATTTGTCACTCTTACTGCTCACCTCACCGCTGTCATACTGCTCTCATACATTTCCTTTACCGCTCTTAACCTACTTCACTGTCACTCCAGTCTTCTCCATGACTTCCTATAATCAAACATTTATCTAGTTTCCTAACATTTGGTAGCAGGCAGATATTTCTCCTGTAAATGATCTTGATGGATAAATAGAAGAAACGGTAGGAGGAAAGATAGAAAAATGTAAAGTTTGGATTTTGAGGTGTCCCTCTTCCCCTCCATGCCTACAGTAGAGGAGAAATTGCTGACTCCAAACCATTGCTTATTTTTACAGCAGTCAATTGTTTATTGCAGTTTTTCTGCAGAAGCTGCGATTCGAGTTGCTGCTGTATGAAACCGCACTGCGACATAAGTGCAAGAGTGAAATTGACCTGAGTTGTTAGTTGCAGCATATGGTTGTTTTTTTTCTCCCAGAAACCTCCAGTGTCTCTTCAGCTGGTGTTTTTTGATGGCGAGGAGTCGTTTGAGCAGTGGACTGATACCGACTCGCTGTACGGCTCTCGTCACCTGGCGGAGCGAATGGCCAGCACCCGTCACCCCTCCGGCTCCACGCACGCCACCATGCTTCAGGCTGTGGTGAGGGAACGGATAATGCATGATTGGCTTATGAGGGACCCATCAATCAATCTTTGTGGATTTATTACAAAAAGTTTTTTTTGAACAATATTATCTTTATTGTTTTTTTTCAAATACAAACCTGAGGCACTAAAATATAAATCACTTAAAAAAAAAGACATTGTACAAACTTGTTTAACAACTCCAGCATACACTTATGATTATTTAAAACTTGAAATTTGAAGAGTAGACATGTTGGCCTTAAACAAACAAATGACAATTACATAAATAAATGGATATGTAACCAATATGGATATAATAAGTTAGAATTAAATATGAAAATTACAGATGGAAAAACTCTAATGTTCATGACCAAAGCCGCCACCCTCCTTCCATGAACTTGGACTGGTCCGTCGCCTCCAGAGATAAATCCTCTGGGCGAACGGCTGAACCCCTCTATTAACCTCTAAACGTTTCAGGAGTCTTAATGTTTGTTTTAACAGCGTGGTTTCATGCTCAGTCGCTTTTTCCTGGGCTAAATAATAAGTGTGATCCTCCTTTTTTCAAAACATATATCCAGTAAAAAGTATAAAACCACTAATGTCCCTCTCCAGAGTTTTTTTTATTTTTAAATCTAGGCGACTCTACATACACGGCAGTCTCCATAATGAAAATGAGGAGATAAAGAGCTTTTCCTGAACTAACGTTCTTTTCTTTTTTAATTCTAGCCGATGGTACGGGTAGAAAACAAGTGTGAATATTCCGCTTATTCAAATGGAGATTTTACTCACTGTACCTTTAACGTCACCTACCCTGATGTTTCCATGTGCCATGTACTTTCTCTACATCGTAGCGACATGAAACTGTGGTTAAAAGAGAAGTAAGTATTCAGGAGTCCTTTCACTTCATTTTATCTAGGACCTCTTTGTGCTGCTAGACCTGCTTGGGGGCCCCGACCCACTGATTTCCAACCACTTTGACAACACAGCACGCTGGTTCGATCGTCTGATTGCTGCAGGTAAGCGCTGGATACTTATCACGCATATTGAAAGTCTCTCTTCATCGCGTGCCCTGACTCTGGCCTTCACCCTGCGCTCTCAGAGAAGAGACTACACCGACAGGGCCTTCTGACGTCTCATCCCTCGGAGCAGACCTACTTCAGGAAGGACGTGTACCTCGGACCTGTGCAGGATGACCACGTCCCCTTCCTCCACAGGGGTGAGTGACACAAGTTCTCCGTGTTTGTGTGAGGATAACACATGCTGTCAGTCACCCTCACAATCCTCTTCCTCTCTCTGCACACATATACTGTAGGTGTTCCTGTGCTGCATGTCATCGCCATTCCCTTCCCAAAGTTCTGGCACACGCTTGAGGACACAGAGGAGAACATGCACCGTCCCACCGTGGTGAACCTGACCAAGATCCTGGCCGTGTTTCTAGCAGAGTACCTGGGCTTTTGAAACAGGACATGCTGACGACCTGATTGGTCACGTTTGATCCGCTACTGCAGGCCGAACACGGTTTGTCACACCAGCATGAATCAGACCGTAAAGGAGAACCAGGCTGACTGAGCTGTGCTGCTATAAGTGCACAGTGATACACTTTAGTGAAGACTGGACCCTGTTGAACGGGTCGGCCTCCTCGGTTGTATGTGAAGAATGATTTGGAGATCCTCGTCTAAACGTCTCAGAATGTGATATGGACATTAAGAGTCTGAATTACGATGTTAATAGGAACATTGCAGAAATAACAAGTCTGTTATTTCCTTTCTCTACCCCATTCCTTTGAAAAATAGTCATAGCATTTATTTAATTGGTTAATATGATTAAGATGCACCAATATTCTGCTGTCTGAGCCACTGGGAGTCGTTCATGTTTGTGAATAAGACTATTGACCTTTCTCTTGGCCTTACAGCCTGCTACTAATATTATTACTACCTACATTGTATGGCAATACTGCACATTTTACGTCGGTACAATGATGTTATCAGAGTGAAAATGCAATGATAGTGATTTTACATCATGAAAAGGGTGATGTGAAACATCTGCATTAAAATGAAACAGTTTTATTCTGTACTGCTGGGCATCAAAATCGAATCATTCTGTTGCTAGAAAACCCAAGAACCTCTAGATGCTCCACATGTGGTCACATTTTACGAGCAAATTCCCACCTCATCTTCTTATCAACGCTGCGGAATTTATTTCATAAGACTAAATGACCCTCGTATTTATTCGTTCATTGATTCGAGGAGGCACCAGCCTAAGAACGATATTCCAGATGTCCCTCTCCACAGCAACGCTCTGCAGTTCCATAGACTCCAAGGCGTTTCCAGGCCACATTAGACATATAGTTGCTCTAGCCAGTACTGGGTCTATCCCAGGGTCTCCTCCAAGTTGGACGTGCTTGGAAAACTTCCAAACGGAGGCGCCCTTGTGAACTCCTTCAACTGGCCCCTTTTGTTGTGAAGAAGCAGCGGCTCGGCGCCGAGCTCCCTCCAGATGTCTGAGCTACTCACCTTATCTCTAAGGCTGAGCCCAGCCACCCTACGAAGGAAGCTCATTTCAGCTGCTTGTATCCTTCCCTTCGTTCTTTCAGTCACTACCCGGATGTGAAGGATTGGAACGCATAGACTGGTCAATTGATATTGATGATTTTTTTATTTAATCTTTACCAGGAAAGTGTCATTGAGATCAAGCTGCTGACCTTACAACCAACCAACCTCCTGAGGTTCAGTCGCCCCCCCCCCCCAAAAAAAAGCCAAGTTATGGATTTAAATGATGTATTTAAATGATGTCACGTTGAGATGGTGGCGGGAAAGAGAGGGGCGGTGGTGGACAGCCTGAACGTGAATCAGAAGAGTTGATTTCCCCTGAGGTTCTTCCAGAACAAGCTATTTGGGAACATGGTGAGGGGAATCAGTGGCATAAATGTATTATTATTATTATCAAGTGTAACATGATAGTATAATAACCTTTTTTGAAATCCTGCTTTAACCAGCAGAGGGAGCAGTTTCTCTGCGGATAGTATCCTCCAGAATTATTGGAACCCTTTTAAAAAAAAAAGAAGAAGAAAAAAGTCTTTGTCTACAGCCATGATCTTTTATTCAAGTGTGAAGAAAAGTTTCAGACCTGCATGAATCTGGAAATGGATACAAGAGAATTCCCACGTCTTTGTGTTTCACACAAGACGGTTCTTACTCCCTTTATTGAGCAATAGATATCCGTTCCAAATAAAACATAATAGTCTAGTCCTTCAAAGAAGGTTGCTCTAGATTTCATGCACACAAACATTTTTTTTCTGCTGCAAGATCAAACTGTATGTATTATTAAGACATTGTCGTTAACAATCTTTGCACAAACCATAAGTTAACATGCAAACAGGTTAAACAACTATGTCGTCGGATAGTTCTGATTCAAGTCACGGTCCTGGTATATAACAGGTTAAATTACTTAATTAATTTAATGGTTTGTTTATTTCAAGCTCAGTCAAATCAGTAACATGAGTTAACACTGTTTACTTTCCTCTGCCTTCCAACTAGTTTGACTAAAACTATAACAACTGGTATCAATCTTTGTTGATTTCATTATTCCTCATAGCTAACGACATTCTTTGGGGTTTTTTTAAAAACAGATTTTGCACAAGTAGAAACAGTAGCGCGTCTCCTCTCCATCCCAGATTGTTTGAACAGGAGGGAAATTCCCTTTACCTGAAGTGGTGGATAGTAACTAAGTACTTTTACTCACTGCAGTACTTAAGTACAAACTTGAGGTACTTGTACTTTGATTATTTCCGTTTTATGCTACTTTATCCTTCTATTCAACTACATTTCAGAAGGTAATATTGTATTTTCTACTCAACTACATTTGTGTGACAGCTGCAGTTACTAGTTACTTTTTGGAGTAGCATTAATGTTTGTTGAGATGAGGGGTTGTCGGACTTTTCAAATAGGTCTCAGTTGTACCAGCTGATCAGCACAAAACATTTATGGTGGGAAAAATGCCTTAATAAAGAAATATAATATAGAGCTGTACCATTTGTCTCTGGTTTATTATTGATGCTTATGCAGAGGTGGAGAGTAACTAAGTACATTTACTCAAGGACAAATTGTGTGTCTACTTGCACTTATATGTGTATTTCCATTAACATTACTATACCTTTACTTTAATACGTTTCGTATGAAAATATTGTACTTTATGCTCCACTTCATTTGTCTGACAGCAGCAGTTACTAGTAACTTTTTGGATTACAATTTCATACACTGAACGTAGAGATATGTGGTTCTACAGCAAAGCAATGCTAAAATGAAAAACAGATTAGGATTCATTATCTTATTGGTTAAACTATTCAACAGCAAAAGTAGTTAGATTACCTCATTCTTTAACATCTAGAGCAGCAAACACTATGTACTTTTTGCGGATTATACTTATTTTACTTAAGTAAGGTTTTGAAAGCAACTCTTTCAGTTGCAGTAGAGTATTTGGATTGTTTGGTGTCATTGCTTTTACTCAAGTAAAGCATCTGAATACTTCCCTACAGATCCCTGGTGTTAGAACCTCGGCCTCTCGGCCTCCATGTAGTGGGCTCTGAGCCAGAGCTGCTGCAGGAGCGGTCGGCTGTGGGGGGAAAAGGGGAAGCCCTCCAGCAGGGAGTAGATGTCAAAGAAATGACCCTGGTGAAAGATTTCTGCAGCTTTAGCCTTCAGCACACTCCCCATCTCCCTAGGGGAAAATGCAGAGGAGGATGAGCAGGAGGAAGAAAGCCGGCAAGACGAGACAATCTGAGCAACAACTGCGGGGAAATCCTTCCTCTTGCTCTGCCTTGAAGATGATTGCAGCCAAAACTACGACTTCTCAGAGAGTGTAAACCTCCACAAAGGCACGGCTTCTCTGGGATGAGACGAAATGGGACCTTTAGTCAAATTTCATGCAGATTAATTCATTAATTTAGGAGTTACTGTAAAAACAAATGTTTAAATAAAAAAGTCACCCTCATCTCTCGATGGTTAAAAAAAACATAATATGACGTCACAGTGTAAGGTCAACACATAACATCACCAAAATTGTATCATCTCCAAGATATGCCAAACCCTACCTGAAGGCCAAACCTCGTGCAAATCCATGCATTAATTTATAAGTTACAATCAAAAACTCAGAAAATGGCATATCTCACAATTGTTAACTAAACTTTACTATGATGTCACATCTTAATGTCATGTAGTAACACCGCCAACATCTAATCATTTAAATTCCTCTTAAAACGTTCCCCTGTCTCAAATCTCATGCAAATCCATCAATTAATGTAGGAGTTATCGCCAAAGTGGCCTATCTCGTCAACATAACTAAACATTATGACTTCATGACATAACATCTCAGGGATATGCCAAACGAACCCGATGTACATTAGTTGTTCCATTTTATTGCAAACAAACAGACCACAAACGGTAAAAACATATCCCCCATGGATTAAGTCAGCGCTAAAGACCTCATATGCATGATAAACAAGAAAGAGTGTGTGAAGAATAGCTCATGAGTTTGTGCCTGAGAGGCAAATCCACTCAGGAGCAATGTGGCCGGTGTTTGGTTGAAGAAAACACCGAGCATGCATGTGTTTCATCATGCGCAGAAATCAGATCAGAGATCACCTGAACCCATCGGGGTTCTAAAATCTGTCCTGTGTGTGTCGTACCATCGTGTTGCCTCTGACCCACGGACAGAGAGACCATGCAGAAAGACAAAACCTTTGAGTAAAATTGTATGACAAATGAGAAGCAAAAATGTTCTGACAAACTATTTTGGTGCCAAAAGTGATACAAAAAGCCAGGTCTACTGTAAATGTAGTTTATTTCAATATCATGTAATATAAAAAATAGAATGCATTTGAATAAAAAAAAAACGTAGAGAAAACAAGAACTTTTAATGACGGACGTAATTCGCCCCTTTCAGAACTATCAGGATCCAAGTCCATGAAAATTCGTTATCTTTGGTTACATCTGGAGTCATTGTACACTGTGTGACCTGCAGGGGAGAAAAGTCCAAGTCTACAATGTGCATAAGCCCACACGGGCTTTAAAAGTCGACATACTTTGGTAAAGACATGGCTCATACAGACCATATTTTACACAGAGGACAAATTTCCCTTTAACCTTAACCAATTTAAATGCCAGGCAACACTTACACTAAAACTGATTTGTCCTTACCGTTTAATAATCTCCCCCAATATCACGGGAAATGATGACCTTTATGTACAAAGGGGTGACCTACCGTGTTTCATCAAACTTGATTGAATACCTGCAGTTTGATTGTAAATCTTCAGTTTGCATCATAACGTGACCATGCAGGTGAAAATCATTTCCTATAAGCCCTTTCCCTCGAACACTCTTTGTTTCGGTTAAAACTAGAAACCGATACATGCTTTAAATAGATTAAATGCACAAAAAAAGAGACACCAACACACATACTCATAAAAAAAAATAAAAAAAAACCCCACAAATGCCACTATTCTAATTAGATGCGACACTGAAGAGTATTGTTGTGTACCATAATGCATAAAAAGGTTTGACTGCGACCCGTGTTATTATGACAGGAGGCTCGGATGACGGGCGTCATCGGGCTAAATTTAAAAGGAGGTTCGCTTTAAGACAGAACATTAACCTGTTTGCAAATTCTGTCAAGCGGGGGAAATAACTGAGGTCCAGTTAGGAGAGAATGGGGAAATTTCAGAGCTGTCATAACAACACGGTAGAGCGGCGTAAACAAGAGTGAATGAATGGTGCAAAATATACAAACAAACAAAAAAAAGAAGAAGAAGAAAAGCAAGCGAGAGGCCTGACGGTTTTAAACGCACACAGAATCATCGGTACTCAACAGAAAAAGCTCCTTAAATTGAATATCAAAATTAGGTCAGGTATATATCAGTTGTAGGGTTGAGCAAAAAAACAAAAACAACACGTTAAAAATACAAACACGTACGCTTTAAAATAAGGCACTTATCAACATGGACAAACGGATATTTTTGGACGCATTGGACAAACATTAATATCACTGCATGGCGCGACGGCAAACATCATCACATAATGAATGACCCGTCGATTAAAAGCTCATATCAAGAAGCTTTTTCAATCATGTCCCACGTCCTCTGGCTTCTCCACTCAGCCGTTACGCCACATAGCGTCCTATAAAGAACCATATATGCTTTGCATAGAGCGCAGACCCTTTTACTTCCTGTGTCGGAAAGCAGCGTCCGACAGTTCGCTGGCGTTTGTCCGCATCTTTTCAGTTCAGTAACTCGTATTTCATAAATACTGCCGTGATGCTGCGCGGCGATAACGTCTGAAAATAGACCCACGTATTTCACATGAAATTCACCCAACGACTCGGCGCCGCTTGAGGGGAAAATCATTACATTACCGGATTGTTGATTGGAAAATAAAACATCTCCTTGGGTCTCAGCTGAGGACAGAAAAACTCTTATTAAAAGATTAAAGCCGGCGTCTAGTTACCGTGGTGGACCCAGACGTCTTTTCCAAGTAGGACAGAAATCGGTTTGAAGTTCACGGGACTGCAAAGCCGAAAACATAGAGATAAAAACAGTTTGCATAACGAATTCAGTCTTCTGTAACCGGGCCAAACGAACCCCACACCATTATTCTTCTGTCTGGATGTGACGGATCAGCTAAGGCACGTATGGATTTTAGTAAAAAAAAAACGCCTGAGATGCTAACTTTTCAGGCAAAGCCCAGAGGAGTATCGTTCCACTGAAGAAGCAGGAGAGGATTCCACATCAATTCGTGTGAAACCATCTGTGGAAACGATGTCTGGAAAGTGCCGGTACAAACGGGATATTACCAGGCCCTTTAATGAGAGAGCGAGAGCGTCTCTGTTTTATATCAGCCTATTTCAAACGGAAAACTCAGGACTATGGACGATTTGTATGTGAAATTAAGAACAAACAAAACAGAAGAGTCTGTAACCTACTTTGTTTTTTCATTGTTTGTTTGTTTTGTTTTTGGAGATTTGGGGTCGCCTAGCAGCAACGTAAACAGCCTACAGGCCCAGCTCATCGTCCACTGGGACCGACTGGAGCTGAGTCAGGATCTTGGACTCGCCATCCATCTCCTCCGGACACCCCAGAGCGGAGTTGGCCTCCACATCCTGCTCCGGTGAGGGGCTCCCCAGCAGCAGTGACTCTCCCCCAGGTAGGCCCAGCAGAGCCGGGTCTACGGGCAGGTCCCCCTTACTACGGACGTCGAACAAAGCTAGGCTGGCGGACGTTGAGAGCGGCACGGGGCTCCAGGTGGGTTGGTGCAGGTGGGTGTTTGGGGTCAAGCCGCTGTACATGGGACTGAGAGTGAGCATACTCTCTGGAGTGAGAGTGTTTTGAGTCGTGGGTGCTACGGAATGGTCCAGCATATGAGGGGAGGGGATGGTGGGCGTCCCAGTCTCTGGAGCGCAGTAAGGTGGGGATGAGTTGATGAAGTTCAGAGGACACGATGCGAGGCCGGTGGGGGACGGGTCCGATGAGTTGGCGGGATGGGAGGCTAGAGGAAGGGGGGAGGGGGGAGGAATGGAACTCAGTCCATTAGCAGAGAAGAGCGGGGCCTCTGGAACTGGTTTCAGGGGCAAGCTGGCGAGTTGAATGCCTGCTGGGATGGTCAGAATCAGCTTGCCTTGCTGGACGCTCAGGTAGGGGCCTCCGCCGAGGAGAAGGTTTCCTGCAGGGGAGTAAAATAGAGGGGAGGTGTGGCACCATTACCATCACTAGTACGGCTTTTTGCAACCAATTAGAATGCAGAAAAAGTATTTTCAGATCATTTGTTAGGCCTATGCTGTCCTCTCCGACAGCAAGGGTATATCCCTGAAAAGCCCACACTCCCCTGCGTTGTACAAGCAATCCCCCTGATTGACGTCCTCTACTTAAATGTGACTCATTAATAATCTCAAACAGCTCATATCGACTAACTATTTCTATTAACGTGAGCTTAATATAAACGCATTTAGACGTACGGTTGGAAAGACACTATCAGAAAACGTTTTTGTGTTAAAATACAATGAGTTAAATATTATCAATAGGGATACAATAAGATTACATTATTCATATTTCCTTATGGTATTCTGTTTTTTTTTTAAACATAAAACGCTGCGTAGGTGTTACAAAATACTTGATAGAATAGGCTGCAGTATGAATTAACTGATCAAAGGCTCATAAATACTAATTAATAGCTGAGATAATTGGATGTATATTAAAATATAGAACATTAATTGGAAACTATTTAGGTAATGGCTTTCATGTCACTCACGTTCACTATTTTGTAAGCAAACATGTTATATATTATGTGAGTACAGGTTTATACAAGTGTTTATTACTTTTCTATGCAATAGTAAAAAAATAGAAAAAGTGAATTTGTAAAATTTAAGAAAAAAAATTCACTTTCAATCTAAAAAAAAAAACTAAAAGGAATTAAACTTTTTTTTTTTTTTTTTATGTTCATTTCCAAATGAATAAATGTTAAAACATAAACATGATTCTCTTCATTGAAAAATTCATTCATCCCTTCGTCTAAGAAAATGTCCGTCACACAGTAGAGTGGATTTTGCGTGAAAGGTTATAGAACGCTTCATCAGAATACTTGCAGTAATTTAAAAATGTGTACCTGGAGAAGCAGAGGGCAGCTGAATGATCCCCGAGTTGAGGAGCTGCACACCGGGGGCCACGCTGGATTGGGGACACACACTCTGAATGGGCCTCAGCTGGTTGATCCTGAGAGGACCCTGTGTGACCCCCGCAGCTGCAGGATTTGAAGCCAGGATCTGTAAAGGCATTCCTGCCGAGGGGATGGAGAGAGAAGGGCTGGCGGGTACCATTTGTGGGAAAGAGATGGTGGAGGAGGTTTGGATGGGGGACACTGGGACCAGCTGAGGCATGGAGAGGGGGACTAACTGCGTCGGTGTGCTGGTTTTGGCTTGGGGGGCTGGCACTACTTGTGTCGGGGAGGAAAATGAAATGACTTGGGGAACATGGATTTTGCTGGGTGCGTCTGACGTCCGGAACCCCTGTTGGTGCGCTACATGTTGCGCGAGCTGACCGTTGAGCTGTGAGATAGAAACTATGGTTGCGGCACCTTCAGGCGGAGTTAGAGAGGCGTCCTGCGGCTGTTGCACTAGTCTGCTGTTCAACGTCTGGCTTTGGAACTGAGCAGCTGGCGAGGTAAGGGGCGCTACTGGGACCAACTGAGGACACTGGGACACCTGGGATCCTGAAGAGTGCTGGACTAGCTGGGATACTGGTATACCCTGGATGGAAGGCACGACCTGGGGCAGAGAGAAGACCTGAGGTGTGGAGCTGCTGGAGGAAACCACAGAGCTACACGGGTGCAACTGGGAGCCGTTCGTGGCAAACACGACATACTCCCCTTGCTGACCGGAGAGAGACATAGTGGACGAGGAGATTACCATCCCACCAGACGACAAGGACGCTGGAAGGGTGAGCGAATCGAGGTGTTGGGTGTTTTGTGACAAGACAAGCGAAGGGATACTGGTTGGGGTAGACAGAGTAGATGAGGATGGGGATAAAGAGGACGAAGAGGACGATGGTGTCTGGCTGCAGCCTTCTGAATCGGCGACACTGATGAAATCCATTGCATTGTCACATTCTGCCTTGACCTGCAGAGGATTAGTAATAATGGACGGATGGTTTGAGGCCGGTGTCGTGTTAGCGCTAATGATGACTGCATGATGACTGCTGGCCTTCGCCTCCATGGAAGAAACCTCCTGCTCAGTCAGCGTAACCTGCTGCTGCGGCTGCAGGCTGATACCGGGTTTGGTTATAACCTGAGCCCCGTTGAGAATCAGAGGCGAGTTGCTTCCAACAGGATTCAGCGTGACTGTCTGGCAATCGCCCAAGCTCAGGCCGTTAATTATGACACCAGCGCCGGTATTGGAGATGAGGGAATTCCCATTAAGAAGTAATGACTGAGAGGCTGTGAGGAAACCGCCGGAGCCGTTGAGGATGAGCTGGCCTGCTGTGCTACAGGGGACCGCAGAGAGGGAGATGATGGACGCCGTGGAGCCGACAGCCTCCTCTGGTTTCTCCGGGTTGTCATCCATGGGACTCGCCTCGTCATCGGTGCTGTGGTTCCCATCAGACTCACTGGAGCAGAGGAAAAATAGAATGGGTTAAATTAGGACTGGGAGACTCTGGTTTCAAGAGAAGGTTTATCATATTTTTTTGGCTTAAAACTGAGATCATGAATCTCTCCATGGTGAAAAATACAACAAATATAAAAGTGCTTTAGAACCAACACCTCAAACATCTCTCAGTTTATCTCATATTGCACTTCGTTATGGACATGACGAAGACGGATGTCCGGGTAAAATAAAGGGTTAACTCCTGCTAGCTCTACTGCGCATCTCTTCCATGGAGAGAAAGAGAGATGAGTAGCCTTCTTGACACAACAGAGAAATAAAGTGAAAAAATATTTAAAGACGTGAAGTGAAGAAGGGGTTCAGGAGTAACAGGAAAGTACGACTCCTGTTTCTGCCTGTTGGGACGCAAACCGGGCTGCCGGATTTTGTAATTGGAACGCACCCCATTTACGCAGAACTTTTTTTGCCCCTCATGTGACACTCGGGGAGCACTTTGTGCTGACGTTTTAGGTGAATTCCTCCATCTGCGGCGCTGCTACTGTGGCAAAACATTGCAGGCAACGTGCATACTTTTGACTTTATCCTCTTCCCAAAAAACTTCCAAAAAAGGAATAAGAATCTTTTATGGGGAAATATTTCTACTGGATTCCGCCTGTCTTTTTTTATTAGTATTTTTCATTTTTTCTAGACGGCTCGTTTGCTTTGCTGCAGCTTATTGTTACGAAATGAAATGCTGCACGATCGTTACTTTAGAAATGAGATCGCATCAACGTCCTAAGGGACAAAGAACACGTCGGAAAAACCACAAATAGTTGCAAATTACGCAGGGCTGACGCAAAACACAAACCAACCACAAAGAAATGGTGTGATGTGAGTTTATGTATTTCCTATATATGTTGATTTGCTGTGTTTCTGGCAGGGAATTGCAGTGACAGAAGATGAAATAAAGATTCTGGTGACTAAAATTAGCAACATATATAGATGTATATATATTTACGCTCATCAGAAACCAAGATGTCCTGTCGCTGGTAAATCAATAAATACACTTTATAGGGCCATTTTAAGACGACGACTAGGTGATTTATGTGACAGCTTTTACGGAGCTAAACATGAATTTAGCCACCATGAATCCATTTTCAATAAACCGCTCATCCCTGATTCTATCCCAGCTGACATTTGACCGGAGGACGGGTTCTTCTTCGACATGTCCATCGCGTGGAGTCAAACAACAATTCCCGTGCAGACCTTCAGGCGAGGAAGTGTCATCCAGGCTTTGTTTTGTGTTTGTAGATATTTACTATTGGAGCTCTGGCGAGACGAAATGATTTAAATATCTCCGATTAAAGCTCTAATTAGGCAAATGATGCGGAAGATATGTAAAATCAGATTTCTCGCTCGGCAAAATGCAGTTGTGGATACCTACAATTAGAGTTCTGACGTTGCATTAAGGATATCTACAACAAGGGTTCTCATTGGTCAAGAAAGACGTTGCAGATTTTTAAATTAGAGGTCTGGTAAGGTTGAAACGACGACGTAGATTCCTACAATTAGAGTTCTCAAAAGGCCAAATGACGTTGCGGTATTCAGTAATGAATATCCAGTACAGCCGACATACTGAATGTTAAAGGGTTGAGGTTGAGGCCCTGTTCTTTGGTTAATGTGTGTCCTAGATTGGAGCGGCCCGGTTACAGATTGACAGTCCACCAGACCGCCACAAACCCACGAATCTGAGGGGATGACTTTGGCTGTGGTTATAAAGCCTGTGTGTAACCAGGAGGGGGTTTTTTTTATCTTCCCACCTCAGCTTTATCTGCAGCCTGGGTCACCCTGCAGGCTTTAGGCAGCAGTGCAGGGTTTCTGGAAACTTGAGCCACTGTGGGCGCCTGGATCTCACATTTCATAACAAAGCAACATGCTCCTGGTCTCGGACCTGTGTGGCCTTCTTGCTGTCAGAAATCAGCCTCTCTGTCCAGCTTCCTAGGAGCAGGATGCTGCAAGTTTTATAACTGTAGAATCTAATGTGTACACAGTTTTTCTAGGCTTCCCCGTGAGGCCTTTAGGTCTGTGTTTACCATTAAGGTTTGGTCGGGTCTTCTCGGTCTAAGTGGTCGTTGATGACACGAGACTAAACATTGAGGAAGCACACAGACAAAGAGATGTTTCAGGACACACGTCCTCTAGATGCCGACTTGTAGACCTCAGCCATAAACACGTCACAGATGTCACACATATGTCTGCAGGGTTGTTGTTGTTGTTCTTGCCTTTTGCTGTGGGTTCCGGACGGGGTCCTGTCCCTCTGCCTGCGGTTCTTGAACCAGTTGCTGACCTGCGTGAGGGACAGTCCGGTGACTTTGGCCAGGTTCTTCTTCTCGTCCGGAGTGGGATACCTGTTGCTCTTGTAGCACTCCTTCAAGGCGTTCCGGGACTTCTCCTTGAAACAATAGACGGTCTCCTCTCCGTCCCAGATGGTCTTAGGCAGGGGGAACTTCTTCCTGAGCCGGTACTTGTCCACCGCCCCCAGGCTGCGACCCCGGCACCTCTCCGCCTCCTTGTAGCGGGCTTTCAGGTACAGGTCCTGCAGGAACCCGTGGTTGGACGGGTGGAAGGCGTAGCTCTCCAGGATGGCGTACAGCTCCTTGAATTCCTCCCGGTGGAAAGCCACCAGAGCCTGGGCCTTCAGCAGGGTCTCGTTGCCACGTAGCAGCTCGGACGACGGAGGAATGGTGGCGAGAAACCTCCACAAGCGATCCACATTGCCCGCCTGCAGGAGGGCCTCGCAGAGACATGAGACCTGGTCTGTGGAAAAACTCAGAGCCGACTTTTGGAAACTTTGGAGCAATTGTTCCGAAACTTGGAGCGGATCCGTCTCGTCTTTGCACTTAGTTGCTGTTGGCTCCTTGGGGGTGTTCTCGGATTGTTCGGTAGATTCCAACGACAAGGAAGCCATTTTTACTTTAACTTTTTTCCTCCTGTAGTTCCTCCTCCTCCTCTCCCTCCCTCTGCAACACTCTCCCACTCTGCGCCTGGCGAGCACAGCGTGAATGTGAGTGAAGTGGAAACCGCAGCGGGCCACGCCTCTTCCACAGACTCCTGCAGGGTCTCTGTGGACTCTAGGACACTTCCAGGCGTTACAACGTCCGAAACATCTTTACCGCCGAATTATGTATGAGGTTTTTCTTCTAGTCTCGATTTTTATGTTTAAACTGGTCATTACATTTTTTTTTTGTTTTATGATTGTTTTGATAATCATTCTTAAGGTTTTTTTGTTTTATGACTGTTTTGATAATCTTTCTTAATGTTTTTTTTTGTTTTATGACTGTTTTAATAATCTTTCTTACGTTTTTTTTTGTTTTATGACTGTTTTGATAATCTTTCTTAAGGTTTTTTTTGTATTATGACTGTTTTGATAATCTTTCTTAATGTTTTTTTTGTTTCATGACTGTTTTGATAATCTTTCTTACGTTTTTTTTGTTTTATGATTGTTTTGATCATCTTTCTTAATGTTTTTTTTGTATTATGACTGTTTTGATAATCTTTCTTAATGTTTTTTTTGTTTCATGACTGTTTTGATAATCTTTCTTACGTTTTTTTTGTTTTATGATTGTTTTGATCATATTTCTTACGTTTTTTGTTTGTTTTATGACTGTTTTGATCATCTTTCTTAATGTTTTTTTTGTTTTATGACTGTTTTGATCATCTTTCTTAATGTTTTTTTTGTTTTATGACTGTTTTGATCATCTTTCTTAATGTTTTTTTTGTATTATGACTGTTTTGATAATCTTTCTTAATGTTTTTTTTGTTTTATGACTGTTTTGATCATCTTTCTTAATGTTTTTTTTGTTTTATGACTGTTTTGATCATATTTCTTAAGTTTTTTGTTTGTTTTATGACTGTTTTGATCATCTTTCTTAATGTTTTTTTTGTTTTATGACTGTTTTGATCATATTTCTTACGTTTTTTTTTGTTTTATGACTGTTTTGATCATCTTTCTTAATGTTTTTTTCGTTCTATGACAGTTTTGATCCTCTTTCTTAATCATTCAGAAAAACAGAGCAAAAAAAAGAAAAAAAGTTTTATAAAGTGAATGCAATAAGCCTCCGTAGTAAAGCCCTTTGAATTGACCTGGTGCTGAAATGTGCAATATATATTTATATAGATATAGCTATAAATATTTGAATAAATAAATAAAGCTGCTTAGCCTTGTCTTAATTAATATTATTCACAGAACTCTAACATTTTATTAAATTAACACGATTAAGGCAAATGTAACATTCTTGATATTGAACCAATATTTTTTTAATCTAAAACATTTGTGCCACTGTTATTGCCAATCTTAGGAAATCTTGTGATTAAAATGGAACAGAGAAATATTTAAAGTTTTGACACATGTTTGTAAGTTCAACTGTTTGAGAAGGAATTCTGAAGTGTTGAATGATAACTTTCTGTTTTACTGGGGGATAAATATGAGGGGGCGGAGGTCTAATTCTCTTTGATGTTCTACACTGTGGGAAAGACAACAGAACACAGCAATGATGTACAAAGAAATGTTGTAGAGCTGCACGAATCCGACAATGGATACAGGACAACCTCTCAAAACCTCAAAATTCCAGTTTCAACAGTCAGATCTGTAATGGAGAAGATCAATGAGACAGGAGACATTAAAAATCAGCCTGGAAAAGGTCGTGTGTTTACTGACCCCACGCAGGTGGATGGTTCGATTGGTAATAGGTTATACAAGGATTACATCTACAGAGTTGCAGAAGTCAGTTGAAAGTCAGAAAGTCTCCCATTAAATTACACAGGGCTGATGCGAAACAGAAAATCTCCCTAATCCCCATCAGATTGTACCCACACCAACACAAGCTGTTTGAGAGGGTAGCAAGAGAAAAGCCTCAGCAGTCATCCACAAATAAGATAAAGCGCCTACAGTTTGCCAAATGCCACTGGGACAAGGTCAGAGGTCAAATGAGATGATAGTAGATTTTTCTGGCAAAAAACACTTAAAATGGGTGTGGCGTACCCTAAAACCCAAAAGCCTCTGCCAAGAAATTTGAAGTGAGTCATGGTTGGACCTTCCAGCAGGACAATGATCTGAAGCTCACCCCAAACTCAACCCGAGAATCTTTCAGAGATCACTGAATGAAGGTTTTATCATGCTAGTCTGAAAGCCCACAGATAATCTCTGGGTTGTGCTGCGGAGGAGAGTCCACAAGCCCGGACCTCAGAATCTGAGGGAGTTGGAGAGCTTCTGTGTGGACGAATGGTCTCAGATCTCCTCCGTGTGTTCTCGGATTTCATAACACACTACAGAAGGAGACTAAGGCCTATTGTTGTGGCAATAGGGGTCTACACAAAATATTTAATGCACTGTGCTAATAATTTTGGCACAAATAGAGAAAAATATTTGTTCTATGTTAAAAATTCTTTTTTTTTAAATATGTTTCTTCAGTTAAGGTTAGGTTTATTTTTTTAAATAATTTGAATTAAAGATAATTGGTTTATACAATAAATACATTTTCTGATTCCCTTTTTACTACTTTTTTAAAGGGTGCCGAAAAATTCTGGAGGGCACTGTGCAAAGCCTCTAAATCACATAAACCAAACACGGAATAATTATTTCCAACCAAATAAACGTCTTTGTACAAGTTTATGAAAATTAATTGTTACCCATTAACTTTGTGTTTATTTAAGTGTCTATTATTATGATACAAACCAATGGCACCTACTTTATAATGTGATAAGAAAAATAGGTCGCGAAGCATATGTGATCTGCAGATAGTGTGTGGGGGAGGCAATGAAGGTTTACCAGGCCTCTATCTCCATCAACAACCGCAGGAATTTAAATCTTCTCAGTGGGACTGTGGGCTTGTTTCATCACCCCTCTGCAGAAACATCCCTGATCCCTGCTGCTACCCTTACATTCCCTTGTCTGTTTCCAACATTTTGGACTAACTCTTAAGATAGTTTATAGAAAGGCTTGTTTTCCATGCATGGACTTTCCAATTCCTATCAAACTGTTTAAGGACTAAATATGATATATTTAAGGAATTCACAACTAGGGGATTTTTTGCAAATTAATTTCACACGCAGAGATGAACATCGTAGTCAAGATTTACAAATTAACAGTCTGAATGAAAGCAAAATTTATCAATAGATCCTTATTTGAATTTAACACAAATATGGTGAAGATCTACTGAATCAGTGATTCTGTGTGGGAGCAATTTAGCCTTTAGTGACATATAGTACGTGCCTTAATTTAGTTTTACAGTGCAAGTTTCGTCCAAAAATACCAAAAACAGATGGTTCTAATATATTCCTTATCAAAAGAAACAGGATTCTGTCTATGAGATTTAGAATAATGGATGGCGCCATCGTGTGGTGATTTAGTGCTCGCCTTTCCTCTTGTAATTGTAACAGGTTCTGTGTAGAATTTTGATACGTTCAGGTCTTGCTGGAAATTACTACTCACCCTGTGAATTTTGCTATATACTGTATAAATTATTTTGAAACTGAAATCTGTCCAATTTTTTTATATCGAATTGGAGAAAGGATGAGTTACTGTGAAAATACAATGTAAGAAATGTAATTAAAAAAACGATTGTAATGAAAGAGTATCAGTCTACAGATTATATAGTTTTTATGCTTAGTGACGTCATGGGAAAAGCGTCTACTCCCAAATTTGAAGAAACATCGAACGCAGCACTGACGTATTGTCTCAGCCCATATGACTGCATTACACAATACGATAGGTCAAAATTACATTGCTCTGATGTGATTGGTTCTTTCTCCTCGGGGGGCGGATAGAATGTTCCAGATCTGGGCGTAGCCGTATTCGACATAACAACGTGCCACCACCTTTTCCTGTGATGCTACTTCTCTGAAAGGTGGATTTTGAGTTGAATATTTAGCTCCGAGCGTCACATCTCTACAAAATATACGTAATTGTAAGTAACTATACCAACCCTGCTGGGTAGTCGATACTCATTAGTGCATTAATCCGACATGACTCCGCAGCTGCTGCTGCTAGCCACCCAAACAGTCTGTAGTTAGCTATGAAGCTAAAGGGAAACTTGAATTAGAACAGTTCATGTAATGTGGTAACACAAAAGAAAGCTGTCATATATCTTCTTAAAAACGAAATAAAAATAACACGAGGGTAAGCAATCAAATGACATAGAGCAGTGATTCTTTCGCACTTTTAATAATATACCATATGTTGTATTATTGTGTCAGCCAAGTAACCTTAAATCACAGTGAATATTTTTAGTAAATAATGTCTTTATAAAGATATAAAATACAGCTTTATGTAATCTGGGTTTGAATGATTATCCTTTCTATTGACTTCTTTTAAACCATATGACTTGCAATATTGTATGGGTTTTTTTACTAAGCAAAAAAAAAATCTCCCAATATCTATATCACACTTTTGTAGTCTATCTCCTGCTTAGTGCTACAAATGTATTTCTTTTTTATGCAATATATGGAGAATAAACCTTACTTACATGATATAATACCTCCATTTTTGGCAGAAATTATGAATTATTTTGACCTCAGTAAGGTCAGAGGGGCGTATGTTGACAGATTATCTAAATTTAATCCTAGCTTTATTTTGAAACCATTAACATTTTTATGTGGCTCGACACGATGAAATCTGTTTAAGAAATGCTATAAATTTGTTTCAAACTGCCACAGTTCAATGAAAATGGTGGTTATTCATTTTCATTTCACAACGTTTTTTTGTTTATTGTTTTTCTAGTTTACAGCAGTTAGCAGTTGCTCTTAAAATAGAAAGGGGATAGGGATGTTAGATAAATAAACATAGGGATGGCTTAAAATAATATAGTATCAGTTTCAGTCCCTGTTGCTAATATGTAATTTTGTCTTTCTTTTGTTTTCAGTATTTGACAATTAGCTGTGTCCACCACGAAGGCATAATGGAGGGAGCAGTGACCGTAGTTACCAATCCCACCGTGGAAGTGCAACTAACAAGCACCCTGTCCTCATTTGTAGTGAATCGCAGGTTCAATCGAGGAATCAGTATAGCAGAAATGAAGGTGAGACTCATTTTATCACACATTATTCTTCCTTGGCTGCTCCCAATTATTGGTTGCCACAGCGGATTCTCATCCATAATGTTGATTGGGACAGGTTTTTATGCCACATGCCTTACCTGGTCCAACCCCTCTTAATTATTTGGCACCAAGAGTAAACTGTGGGGTGGAGGTCCCACCAAGATATGGTGTACAAGATCAGTGCTTTTACCCCTGAGCTATTATGGAGCCTTATTTTAACCTTGTAGTATATGACTTGTTTGAGTGATGACTAAATTGCTACTGAGTTCCATACTCTACTATTTGCTTTTGTACAATCTAACCTCTACTGTACATTTAACACATTATTTTATTTCTGCCTTTGTCATGTTTTTGAGACTGAACAATATCTCAAAAGGTTACATGTATTAAATAA
Source organism: Lophius americanus (assembly GCA_037951165.1). NCBI lineage: Eukaryota > Metazoa > Chordata > Actinopteri > Lophiiformes > Lophiidae > Lophius > Lophius americanus. The sequence goes on from JBBDHG010000299.1 coordinate 161,578, forward strand.
ATTGTTTTCTTTATTTTGTTATTAGGGAAAGCTGGAGATGATTGTGGGCATATCTTCCTCTAGCATCGACCTGGAGTTGTTCAGCGTCGATGATAAGTTTTTGCAGAAAATGGACGACAACGAAGCGTTGCTGGGTTCCTACCATGTGGATGATAACTGCAGAATTCACGTATGTAGCGGCTCAGTTTAGAAGTTATTTTAATATTAACGACCATGCCGCTGTCACATTGTAGTCATATATAGATTGCAACTGAAAGCTAAGAAAATACTTTAGATAAGGTAAAGTGATACAGTTTAATTAGATGTTTCTTCAAGATCTGCGTGGAAAGCTTTTCATTTCCTAAGTTTGCAGTAAAACGTATACAAACTGATTTCAATATGAGAATCATTCCATGTAGAAAGTAGTTAATAGACTGATACGTAAAAAATAATTAAAATTGTTCATAATGACAAAAGATAAATCACATTTCCTATTCTCCGTTAAAATTACCGTAACAATCACGATTACCTTCCATGACTATTGTCTTTTATAAAGGTTGTTTGCCTCATCATGAATTGCAGGTCTCTGATAGAGGTGGAAATAAGGCCAGCGAGTTCGAGGATGTTTCCAAGGTGGATAAGTACGAGATCCCAGAGGACGCTTACGAAAAGAGAACTGGTACTATTGGATATTATCAATCTTCCCTCCAATTTCTATTTCATTGAATTTGGAATAAGAAATAAGATATATTTTAACATTTTTATGCCCAAATAAGCCTGGAACAGCAGGAAAGGATGATTATTAGAGCCACACAATGAATACAATATTGAACATTTTACATGAATTGAATTTTTCATAATTAAGTGAATCCACAGAAAATAACCACGGACTATCAATCCATATATCCAAACAATTATTTGAAGAAGCGATCTATAATGATAATCGATTGTTGTTAATACAATAACTCAATCACACAATTTCGGAGCTGTTACTATAATTGAAAGATTTATTCTATTGATAACTGTCGACAAATTTTGGCAAAATTGTATTTGATGGTCATTCAGCAGCGTTTATTGTTTTTCTCTGAATCTGTTTTTTACTAAATCCTGTGTGGTTATGATCCAACATTCATTTTTTTAAGACTCAGCAAGGTCGTTCATGAAGAAGCATCGCATGGGTCAGTTCAATGAAGAAGAAATGGCCAAGAAGAAAGTTGAGCTTGCTGCTAAAGAGGAAGAGGAGAAAACTGCAGCCGAGTCCATTTCTGTTGGTAATCGATGCCAGGTGCTGGTCCAAGGGCAGCCCACGAAGCTTGGCACAGTCATGTATGTCGGTAAGTCTGGTCAAAGCTGAGTTTAAGATCATAACCCAGCGAAGAGACTAAAACACCCACATTTTTAATAGGAGCGTTTTTAAGAGGTACCTTGTACCATTTGCAATTAAACCGTATGATTACCTCTTGGAACATGTTAGTTTTGTGCAATAATCAGAGATATACACACTTATTGCACATAAGGTGCAATATACCAGTAATTAACTATACTGGTTAGTGCAAAATATCTTTTAATGTTTCACACTCCTCCAAATTGAGTGTTTATTGGTGCAATAATCAGAATATTAGGTTGCAATATAATTAATTATAATGATTAAGAAAGTTTGATAAAAGATTGAATTTAACTCGTTTATAATGTTTACAGTCCGTTTCGAGCGTTGAGTTTTAAGTTCTTCATACACTTGTACATTTGTATCATCTGCTTTGAAGATATTTTGTATAGTTCTATTCTGGATCTGTATTTTAAAATTTTCTATACTGTGTCAATTTGTACCATTAACCGTTTTCTTTTCTCTTATGCATTTGTTAAATGTATATCATTGATTGTTCTTTTTTGTGTGTATTGTATATAATTTTTGTGTATTTTCTCTTTTTCATATGGTACATTTGTATCATTGTACTTTGCATAATTTTTAGTATCGTTTTGGATATTTAGCTTCTTTTCTTTGTTTATTTCTCTCTGTCTGTTGCTGTGGAACTGAAATCTCATCTCTGTGACATTATTTAAGTCCTTTCTATCGAAGAAGGGTTGGAGGACTTGTAAAAAAACAATGTTCCAATGTTCATTTCAGGTACAGCAGATTTCAAGCCGGGCCAATGGGTGGGTGTGAAATATGACGAGCCCTTGGGAAAACACAATGGAACGTAAGAGCACTTCATTCCTTTCTTTAAATCTATGCACAGTTTTGCTGGTGTTGGTCCTGGTGTTACATTTGACCCCGTCTTTTTACACATTGTGTCTCCACAGTGTTGCAGGGAAGCAGTATTTTACATGCGAGGACAAATATGGTGGATTTGTGAAGCCTCAGAATGTGAATGTGGGAGACTTTCCTGAGGAGGATTATGGTTTGGATGAGATGTAGGACTATTATACCTAACAAAGGGGAAGAGAGTTTCCTATCCTGGATTTTGACTGTCAACCTCTAGTTGTTATCCATTCACCGACCTGAGATGATGGAACACCATTGCTCCTGTTCAAATTATATTTTTGTTTTTGCTTTACTTCTCTGCAAAGCATGATTCTGGCAGCAGCGTCTAATGGTCTTTCATCGATATTCAAGTCATTTCTCAGCACAAATTGAGTTATTTTTTTCAGAAGTGGGGCACCGGGATCATGATTGTCTCCCCTTACTGGACGGTCCTGGCTACCTTGCCTTGCACCTTTCTGGCTCATGCCTTCTTTATGAACCTGGTTCTGGGTTAATGTTCTCTCACCAACATCAATGGAACCTGATAAAGATAAATGTCAGATCGTAAATCGTGGTTTTCTGGATGTGGTATTAATGTAGGAGTTCACATCAAGGTGGTTTGATACAGAAAAGTTTTTTTGTTGTTGCATTTAACGCTGCATAATGAAGGTCTTTCATTTGACACACACCTGTAGGTTTTAGTTGCTGCATGGCTAGTACTTGTCCATCCCAAAGTTTTTCATGTTGAAAATATTCTCTGTAATGAGCTCTCTGAGCTAAAAATACTCATTGATCATAATTGAAGAGTAATTCCCCCTGATTTGTCTCTAAATTGATGGATAATAAATTCATTTTTGATGAGAAATTACAGTTAATACTCAGCAACAGTTGCCAGACATCTTGACGTTCCATAAATGTAATTGTGTTAACATGTATGTACGTTTTTATGTAAATTGACCCCATCTTTAGGTTTCCCAGTGGATAGACTGTAATTACCCCTTACATTTTTTCCGTGTCAGGGCATTTTCAATTAAAAAAACAAATAGTTTGAACTTGATTCAATCTAAACTTATTTGCTTAGTTTAATCTCTGCTCTCCTGTGCGGACAATGGTCACAGAGGAGTTGTTTCTTTGCTACATGGTATTCTAAACTTTAAAATAATCAGTTTTACCAGAATGACAATTTAAATAAATCTGCATAATTATTATTTATGCACGACACATTAAAGTCCATGCAGTTGTACCTTCTCTGTAAGCATTTAGCTTGTGATATACAAATTCTTGATTCATCCCATAGTACCAGAAGTTTATTTTGATTAGCATAGATAACAGCAGGGTGATCATTAAAGTAATGTGTCAAAACACACTCTTTGTTTGTTTCTCCTAACCGGTTCATCCTCTTTTGTTTATCCTCTGAGCCGTCATCTGTTCGTTGCCTCATTCTCCATTACAATAACGTGAGAAACAGCCCGAGTAGGATTTGCCTTATTTATGATTTGTTTTGTTAACCTGCCCTAAACTCCGCTGATGTTTACGAAAGAAATGTCCATTATTTTTTTTACTTTCTTTTAAATGAAATGTCATTAACGTATATGAAACGTGTGTTGTTCTCTGTTCTGTTCTTTCTTTTTTAAAGATTGTAACTTTTGAGTTAAATGCTAAAAAAAAAATCACACTGGGTAAAAGCTTGTTTCGTATCCATTCATGTCACTACCTGAGATTTCTCGCTTTTTTCCCCCCTTTAAAATAATTGACAATATAAGAGGTGATTGAAAAACGTCTGACATGAAAAAAACCTGAAAATTGTCATACACATCAAAGTGCAAACCAATAAAATAAAATGCAATACTATTGTCTGCTCTATTTTTCAGGAGATCCTTTTTTCATTTCGATATATTACCAAGAAATAAATTATGTTCAATAATAATTCAAATATTTCAAAGCTAACATGTTTCCATTTTACGGAGGAGGATTAAGGCCCACGTGAAAAAATGTAAATTCTGCAAATTCAAGATTCTGAAATTATCTTGAGTAATCTGTTCTGATATTTAAATACAGTTTACCTTACTTAGATATCCCACAATGCAGTGAGAACAATGATTGATGCCCACTGAGCCCGCAAGCTACATGGAACTTATGTAGGATTCAAAAATTCCTGTGCTTTAATTTTCTAAGAATTCTTTTTTCATGTTCAAGTCTGGATCTGTATTTTTTCAGTTGAATGCTAAATTGTATTTTCAACACATTCACTGTCACTATTCCAACCCCAGGTAAAATGTTATACAATGAAACCCACACTTTTTAAAACATTTTTGCAGTCAAGAAGGCCTACCTTGTGATCGAAGAAAAAAAAGAAAATTTAATTGAAATTAATTTCTAGAAATATCAAAATTGAACCTTCAAAAAGTAGTAAGAATTAAAAAAAAAAAAGTAACTTGGCCCCTCATCGTTATTCGTAAATTTTTATTGGGAAAAGAATACGTATAAAATATGGCTTATTTATCTTGTAGTTGAATTTTTTGAATCAAATGCATGATCACAAAGTTGTACGACTCTTGCATGATTGATATTTATTCAAAAATAATCTCATGAACCCCCGTGACGTACTCCTAAGGGTAGAAAGGAATAAAAAAGTAAAGCTCTTAAAAGGCATTTTGGGGATTTTAGGCCTGTATTCATGAAATAGAATTAGACATGATGAGGAACTGGAAGATTACAGCAGAGACCTGTAGTCTAAGCTTGTAAAACATCTTGAAGTTAATAAAGCATTCTCATAAATCCACATACATCAATGCTTTGCTGATAAATCAAAGTGAACAATGGAGTTTGGTTGTTTGAATCCCATAGTGATAAACAAGAAGGGATCCAGTTAGCCCTATTCCCACTCAATACAGTTCCATGAAGCGAGTGTGACAATTAAAACTATAATTATTCCGAATCTATGAAAGTTTTCATGAGCAACTGAATCTTTATAGAAGTTACTTTTGATTATTTTAAATGTTTCTCCAAGTCATTCTAGCAAAGATTATATTTTTTCTTCACCAAAAAATGTATCTCGATAGGAGAGAAGACTCCTAATTTTTTAGTTCAATATTTTTTTGACAGGTCTGATAGAGCTCAGGATTTATCCAGAAGACGGCTGCCTCTATATCTATATTATCTCATTCTAAGACCCTAAACTACAAGTGTAACATTTTGGATGTGTAGAAGAACACTAAACCTTCATTATGCATGTTTGGATAGTTAAATACGACCAATCAATAATGTCATCATGGATTTCTCATCAGCTGTGCATCAATCAACCTTCACCCATCTGCCACCGATCAGAGAGTTAATTCTTAGGATCTGGTCAACCCGATTGCACCTAGTTATTGCTTTATTTGGTATTTATTGTGTACAGTACTGGATTTGAATAAAACCAATTACTTATATTACAGCCAAAGGTTGAAGTATGTGTTTATAGCGTCCCTCAGTGGACATAAGTGATATTTTTGCAGGGCCAAAATTCTGTTTGGCCCATCTGTGCCAACTGGAGAATCTGATTGGTCCTTTCCCACAAAAAAACTGTATAGAATAAAATATGGTTTGTGGAGTTTGTATCAAATTAGGAAAATCGTCGATTGTTTTGTTTCATGGTGTTGTTGTGATGCAATGATGTTTTATCCTTTTTCTTTTTAAAAAAAATCTATGTTAGATAAAAGGTAAAATGTTATTGGCACTGAAAATACATTAAGTTTCGTATAGACAACAAGGTTATGCAAATACACTTAATAGTTGTGGAGCTATTTTTATTTTATTTTTGAGTAAGTGTCTCAGGCGAAGCTTAACTTAAATTTACCTTCGGGCTTTACAGGGTTAAGTGTTTCATACAATTTCATCAAGCTTGTCACAGGAAGTAGTTTACAATATTATTATGTGGTCACTTGTGTACGTACAGTACGTTACCCTCGTGACGCTAAAACTGACCTCTCGCGAGACTGAGCGTAGCTTCCCAGCCTACACTGGTGCCGTGTTCATGATAGAGACAAGGGAAGATGGCGACGCAGGAGAGCGAAGCAGCTGAATCTGCCGTTAGCAACGGCGAGGTAAGATGAATGTCATTCACGTGTTCTCTTCATATTCAGAGGGAACGGGTCTGTTTCAATTTGTTTGAGCGTTGAATGTAAGGTGGTTAATGTTCAGACGTGTAACTGGACCTTAACACGAGCCGCAGTGACGTTGCCAATGCCGGTTGGTTTTGAAAAGAGCCTGTCTCGTGAAAGACGTGTTGAGAAATCCACAGCTAACGAGCAGATGTACGGAATGAAGGCGGCTCTGACAGTTCAATTACATTGCAAGATATAGAATTAAGTCAAGGTTTGAAAGTGTAATACGTCTTTTTATTAGAGTCTGGCAGTATAACTAGCTATTAGAAGGCCTGGCTCGAGCCACGCAGCTTGACAAACCAGGCCAGTTGGAAGCAGCTCCCTCATTTGCCGCTTAACTAATTTCCCATGTTCTTTATTTACTGTCATCACAGGGAAGACTTATAATTTGAAACTACACCACTTAAGCCTCATATTTACTTAAATACTCCTCTGGCAGATCAGCGAAAACCGGTAGGTTAAAGTTACATTAGATCAAGAAGGTTTGGCCAAACGAAGAAATGGCCATTTGGGAAAATGTCTTCTTAATTGGTTGTAACAGATATTTGAGCTAGTTGGAGAGTGACGGATGCTAATCACAAGTTAACAGACGTTAACCCTCTGGAGTTCGAGGTAATTTTTAGCATTTACCCTTAAATATCAGCCTACCATCGGTAGGTTAAAGATATATTTTAGATCAGACGGGCTTAGCTGTCCTAAGACACGAATTAATAATGGAAAATGCCTTCTTGATTGATAATAGCAGATGATTTAGGTAGTTGGTGAGTGACAGGCCCATCACAAGTTACCAGAAGTAAACCCTCTGGAGTGTGAGGGCATTTTTGCTCTCTAAACCTTTTATAAACCACAAATTATATGAAACACGCCAATCACAAAGCATCACCTCTATGACACTAAAGTTCTTTATTCAGTTTACCATACTGTATTAACATACTGAACCTGAAAAAGGTTAGGGTTGGTAATCACTGTGGTTTGATATTGCGATCCAGAAAGGTGTAAGTGAGTCAGCAAACTGCCTTCATAAAAATGGCTTGTCGTCTTGGTAGTTAATCTAAATTGTCGGCCTTTGACTCAACCATTGTAAAGATCTCTAATAATACAAAACAAGGAGATTTTACGGCTCTTGCTAATACGGGCATTTTTACTTTTTATTTAAGACCAAAACAGTTAACCAGAAAGAATTTTTTCATTGGAAATCCTTGAAGTTTGAATCAGAGGCAACTGAACTTCCTCATTACAGGACTTCAATTTTTTAACTTAAAAAAAAAAAAGAGAAGTCCAGTTGTTTCAGAATCAATCCTCTACACAAATATTTTTCTCATTGGACTCACAATTTATCCAGTAATTTTTAAGGCCAGTTGTAACTTTTGTTTCATCTCCTTTATGATTCTACTGATTAAACACATTGATATTAGAGCAGACAAAGGAAAGACGTTACTTGCAAAATCTATACGAGCTACGTATACCACTCATTTTAGAGACTTATTAATCACTTAGACCAATTAGGGGAGTCGTTGCCTTTTGAGAAAGAGGTTAAAAATCTTGCATCGTTTGTTTTTTGGTTGTTTGGAATTTCTTCCTTCCACAATGCAAGAACCCTCAAGGCTACCACCAACTCAAATAGTCAAACACCGATATGCATCTATCTGCTCTGTTTGAGCAGATAGGCATTTAAGGGGAGGGGGGTTGGAAGCAGGTGACTAAAATTAGAGAACAATCAGCCTAACAGAACAGGATATGCTAACTGAAGTGGAACAGCATGTCTTTATAACCTTATTTATTTATATGCCTTAAATTTTGGATTAGCTCACCTTCTTCCTGATGGAAGTAGTTCCACCATTTTTACTAAATTAAATCACCAGAACAATCTCCACCTGTCTGAGAAATCCTGACTTGTCTGAACCTTTTGCCCTCCCCATTCAAATGCACACTTGCAGTAATAATATGTTGTAGAGCCTTTACACTCCACCATGAACAGGTGGTTAATTGTTAAACCTTGTTCGAGTTGACAATTGTAAATAATTCTCTTGAGATGGAACAAATCATGTGGCGCCGTTTATGTTGGTTAACATATTGATGATCTGTCTGTGTACTGGTTATTCAGTTAATCCCTCCAGGAAATGGAGATTCAGTTTTCTGATTATAGAATAGGCTCTATTTAAATAAAACAGGACATGGAAAGGAGAATGAAAAGCTGTATTTTTTTGACCCACTGCTTTGGCCTTCAAATGCTGTTTATGACTCGGCCATGTCAGTGGTTTGTGGTAAACCTTAATTGTTTCACCGTTCATTCATTTAGCCCTTCTTGGGTTCCTAATAAATGATAATAGCCTGTAAAATTGAATACTTTATTTTTTTTTTACCACCAAGTCATTTATTACACGAGGCCAGCCTTCGGTCTGACTTGTGTGTGTGATAATGGGAGTAAATCAATTAGTGATTGAGTCTCATGACTTTTCAAGTTCTTTTGCAGTGTTGAATTGAATGGATTGTGGCCTTGCTGGAGATGTGCAGAGTGACATGCAGAGTAAAACTATTAGCAAGATTTCTGCTTATCTTATATCTGAAGGAAAAAAAAAAAAGTATGTTGTTGGTCACGTGAGTTTGAGCTCAGAATAAAATCAAAACCACAAAGATGTTAGATGTTAACCTTCTAATATTTGATTGGACAGATTGTGAAATCTGCTAATAAATGCTAAAAATGTAAGCCATCTATAGTTTTCTATTAATTTCTAATTAATGTGTATATCTTATAAAACGATTTCAATCTAATCGGTTGAACTATTTTTGTCTCCAGAACCCAATGTTATGTCTTCACGTGGCTTGTTTTGACTAGATACAATTTTACCCAATTTCTTATCACTTGACGGGAGAACAGCAAATCGCCTTTTTTTAGAAGCTGGAGGGGAAACAATGTATGGGAGTTTGGTTGACATGTGACTTGTGAATAGTTGCCAGTTTTGTTTCAGATCTGGCATTTGAATTACACGCATTTTATGGCAATTTTAATGCTATAATTGTCTGGTGAATATGTATATTTGCAAATTTTACTTAATTTAAACACATAGTGATTTTCTTTATTAAACTTCCTTAAAATGTCTTTTTGTCATTACCACCACTTTGCATATTCACTGAAATACAGTGGCTTCTCATATGTGTTATTATATATTAGACGTTGCCGGCCCTTCATAATGTTGCTTTTCCACATTGATTGTGTGTCTGTGTTGTTGTAGGTGAGCAGTAATGGAACTGCTGCGACAACAGATGGCCAGACTGTCCAGACAGTTGAAAATGCACAAGATCCTCAGCAGCAGCCGCAACCAGCACCAAATGCGTGGCAGGTTATTAAAGGGGTCCTATTTAGGTGAGTTTTTATTTATACCTTTTTAAAACTTTGCATGTTCATTCTGTTTTTTTTTCCCCTGAACAGTGAGAGACAGTCCACCCTTTAAAAACTAACTTTGACCCAACACAATTCATGATGTTCTATATTATGGTGGTGTCCAAATCTGTGGCATATGAATTGAGATGAAGATCATCTTATTCTTAAAATTTAGGAATCGTCGTCACATTTACATCTCCGGTGTCACCCAAACTTTGACAATTTTTTTTTAATGCAAATCTGGCAACCTAAGACACACCTAAGACAAGACAAGAAGATAATTGTTCAGTGCTGAATTTCCATTTTAGACAATAGTCAGATCTTTAGATTAAAGTCTGCCTAATGTTTAACACTTTACTCGAGTGTGCACTACTTGCTGACTGGTGGGTGAACGAATAATCCTGCACAGTACACCCTTTCTATTCAGTTGCTGCTTTTCCACCAAGACACTGGCTTTCAAGTACACAATAAAGAAGGTGTCACCCGATGTATCCCATGTTGTCCTAAATCCTTTTTTCGACCAAATCCACGTAAATTGTTGTTTTTACATAGTCGTCGTAATCGAGTGGAAGTGTCTTTGAAGCCCTAATTCTATTTTCAAGATTGGATAAAAATGGGTAGAGGACTATGAAATTTTTAATCACAATTATTTGTGTGACAGTTACTTGTCAGTCAAAATGTCATGATAAACACGGCCTTAGATTAGTCCAGACCAAACAGAGTCCTATACATTTAACATATTCAGATGAACCAAAGTGAGGTTTGAGGTCATACCAACCCAAGTGAGAAGACACAGCAGATATTCCTGCTTTAATTTTTTGCAGTGTTGGGTTTTACGATGCAGCAAAGGCATGATGCAGAAGTATGAGTGTGATGTGTTTTGATTGGATACAATCTCCTTTGGTTTCCCTCCACTGTAACAAGTCTTGAAATCTCAAGTCAAAATGTGTTTGTAAAGCTAGTGCATCCAGTGCTTGTCCATTTACATTCAGTTTAAACCAACTCATCAATTTTGCTGCTCGTCCTATTTATTTTTTTTCTTATGCCATTTGTTTCCTGTCTTCCAGATTAAGTCTTTATTTACTGAATTATCATTCTTCTCTCCCTGTTTGCTTTTTCCCCTCCAGAATCTTCATAATCTGGGCTATCAGTAGCTGGTTCCGTAGAGGGCCGTCTACTCCTGACCCCAACACGCCAGCCGGGGCACCAAGAGTACCCAGCAGGAACCTCTTCCCCAAAGACAGCCTTATGGTATTGCACTTGTCCCATCTGTCTGATGCCTTATCTTAATGGGCAGCTTAATTCAATTGACAGTGTTCATTCTAAACTCAAATCCCCTTAAGTATTTCAATTGAAAACCTCTCCCTTTCAGACACTCTCTCCCTCTCTCTCTCCGCCCGGTGCAGTGATTCTGTAGTATCTGTAACACCTGTCTTTTCTCACCTTTCCTGCAGGATCTATATGTGTTTGTGACCCAGGACGAGGTGTTCACTGATTTCAACAACACAGAAGCTCTGTTCTGGTTCCAGAGGGACCTGGTATATGGAGACTGGACTACCGGGGAAGACGGGGATGGCTGTTTTGAACATTATATGGAGATAGCGATCCCAGAGGTAGGGATGACTGAGGGTGGAGCAGAATGTGAGAGATAAGCAGCTGGAGTCAGAGGAGGGAGATTTGTTAGAGAGTTGATGGATGGTGAGAAGGAACAGGCGTCGTTTAGGAAATGAGATAGACGTAAATGAAGGGAAGGAACAGAAAGGCTGCTTAATAATGGACTACACAGATTTGTGTTGTACATATGCATTTTTTTAAGGCTTTAATACAATTTCAATTTGATGTGTTCTTGCAGCAGGTACAGCACAACGGTTCCCTCTACATGCATGTCTTCTTCACGAAGAGTGGATTCCACCCAGACCCCAAACGTAAGGGGCAGTACCGCAGACTAGCAACAGTTCACGCAACACGAAGTAAGAAAGCACATGTGGAAATCAATTTAAATTAAGCAATTAAATAAGAAATAAAGTTCCTTTGTGTTAATATCAACGTGTCTATTTCAGTGCTGAATAAATTCAAGCGAAGGAAGTTCATGAAAACAAAGAATCTGCTGACAGGAGAGACGGAGGCCGATCCTGAAATGATCAAGGTTGATTATTATTATTGTTATTTTCACCTTTGTTTGTCAATTTGTGGGCAAGATTACGGAAAATCCAATGGGCAGATTTGCATTAATTCCTACCCAGGAGTAGATTTTGGCATGTCTTAGATGATTACATTTTGGCGACGTTCCATCTTGACCTCATGACGTGACAGCATAATGACGTTTGCTGAACCATTGCCAGATGCACTTTTGGAGTTTTTGTTTTGCAGAAAAAGTGAATTAATTGATGGATGTGTGTGGATTTCTTCCCAGAAGTATGTTTTGGTATATCTTAGACATTATTACACCTTGGTTACTGCTGTGCCTTGGCAGAGTTATGTGCTCTGAGTGCTAGCTACTTCCTTTTTTTTTTTTCATACACCATAGAACTTAAACTAACTTATAAACCAACCAGATCATTATGTCTTTGTATATATTGGCTGATATGTATCAATTTAGTTATATTACACATAAGTTATATCAGGGCCAGATTAAAGGATAAATAAATCTAAATTTTTTTTTTAAATGTTATTTTTTTATTTTAATTGATACTATTTTAAGATCTCAGCCAAGCCTGTATCAGTCTCAGAAAGCACTTGAGTACTCTGTGTATTAAGAATGTAAATGTTGATAGATTATGTCTTAGAGTCTCCAATCCCTCTAAGCCAATAACAATATGGCACAACAATATTTAGCACACCTCAAGCCGCAATCTTCTATTGACGTCGAAAGATTACCATCTTTTTCCCGCTTTCCTTTAATGTATTCTATGGAGTGGAATTTTATTTTTTGTCAGAAAGCCTTTATAGAATTTAGGCATAAAGCCCTAACTTGATTTTTTTTGTCAGGCAGGTATCAATAATAATAATAATACATTTAATTTATAATGCACTAAATCCCGTCAGTATAAGATCATCAAGATTTGTTTTATTTTTAATTTTTTAAATGACTATGTATTTGGAGGTATCTATAGAAATAAGGTTTTCCAAGTCAGTGTTCTTTCTTTAGGTTTCAAATGTTTATGGCTGCTGCTTTTCTTTAAGTGCATAGAATGTTGTTATTCCTTTTGAGGTCCAGGAATTAAATCTATACATTTTATTGGGGGTTTAAATAATCACTGAACTGCTGTTTACACTGAATTGGTTTTCAATTAAACAAATGAAGAGCTCATTACCCATATGTCTAATCAGATATGTTTTCTCACAGCGGGCAGAGAGCCACGGTCCAGTGGAGATTATCTCTCATTGGCACCCAAATCTCACCATCAACATGGTAGACGACCACAGTGCCTGGGTAAAGGGCTCTGTTCCACCACCTCTAGACCAGCGTAAGACCCTCCCACTCACTTCCTTGCATTTGCCAATAAGTCTGCAGCAACAGCTGTTTAATGTCTTATTAAAATGTTTTCGTTCTGTTTTGGCAGACCTCCTTTAATGCCTACTGTTGTTCCATGTTTCCGTCTAGATGTTAAGTTTGATGCAGTTAGTGGGGACTACTATCCGATTGTGTACTTCAATGACTACTGGAACCTCCAGAAGGATTATTATCCCATCAACGATACCCTTGAAACCCTCCCGCTGCGCCTCGGTTACTGCCCGCTGTCCTTGTGGCGTTGGCAGCTGTACGCTGCCCAAAATGCACGCTCACCCTGGAACTTCCTGCCTGAGGATACCTACGAGCAGTCTGATGAAGACCAAGACTCTGTTAAGGTGAGAGTTCAGAGGTCACAGAATTTAAAACACCAAGAAATTACTTGTGTTAGATATGACAAGATGGACATATAGTTTGGTTTGGTTTTTAGTCTATTTAGAAATAACTGATTTTATAATGAGAAATAGTGGCAATACCGCATATTGAGTAGGTTTTCATAAATCTGCTTATGAAATAATATTCATGAGCCACACCCTCATTTGTACATGAGCAATCGCTCGTGTTGATCCTTCGTGTTCCCTTGCACAAATTCACAACAACTCATGGCTTTGCCTTTTTAAGTGAAAGTTTTGCGTCACTTTCGTTTTGAATGCAGCATTACAGTTGATCTTTCAAAGTGCTTTTTATCAAACTTTGTAGTTTACATACAAATAACTGCAAAGGACATCACTCCCACGCCAAAAAAACCTCCCCTATCACAATCATTTCATTATTTATGCTGTACATGTGTGCAGGGTTTTGTCAAAGAACGTCAAAAAGGACCTCCACATTTAAAAAAACACCCTCTGTTCAGGTCCCTGTAATGATGCACCTGATTTTCTTAAAAAAATTTTTTTTCAAGCTTCACGTGAAACTGCACATCGCTTATCCAGTGAGAGACTTAGGGTGGTGCAACATCCCTCCACTTTAAAAGTATCAGGCGATGAGCTAAAAGGGTTGCAGAGGAAATAACTTTTTCCCCCCTTAGAGCATATCTGTATCCCTTCGGGAATGACGCCGCACATCGACATAAAGAGGTCTGGGTCCATTTCATTTTACTAATACAGTGGATTTAGCTTTCTGATAACCACCAAGTTGGGGCAAAGCCAAAACTTATTAATAAGTCGTTCTGGATTTGCAGACTTAGAGCTGTCACAAGTAGAATTAATCTGTGGGTATATTTAGCTAGATAAGACTTAGAGAGGTGTACCAGATGTTTTAAACTTTAAACTGGGCCAGAGGTTGTCTGGACGTGGAGGAAGAGTGAAACCTTTTCAAGTCTTCAGTTCAAAATTTCTTAAATCTAAAAAACTCCTTCTCGTGCATCTCTGATAACTTACATGGAAGGGCAGCCCAAATATTGACAGCCTTAATATAGATGACATTGGACCTCTGTCTGTTGTTTAGAATACATTTATTTGTTGGGAAATTGTTTAACAGGCCCCTTATAATGCTTCATATCTAATTATCTTTAGAAACAAAAGGAAACTAGATATGTTGAATTTCCTTGACAACTGTTCAAGAGAGGCCTCATATTAAATTTAGTGTGCTGTAGTGGGGGTTGCAAATACAAGGCTAAATGCCACTGGGCTAGAATGTCACATATCTCGTAGGTTACAGCGTTTTCTGAATTGCTACATTACAGGGGATCCTTATTCAAAACGATAAAAACAGACATGAATGCAGGCAAATTTTTGACAGTCATTTTTTATATTTGAGCTGCTTTGATTTCCAGTAAATTCTCTTTGTATGAGAAGAACTACATGAAATACTTAACACACATATGTTCACTCCTTCCCCTCAATTACATGGTAGAGGTAATATATTGATTTACAACAGAATAGACCTTTTCCGAAAAAAAATATTGGGACACCATCACAATGTTTACTTCCTATACTGAATATTTTCTTACTCAAAATATCTGTACCACATGTGTGGCACAGATTCATCTAAATGTACCCTGTGAACTGAACCTCAAAACTGAGATAGTGTTATCACTGCAGTTTCACATCTAAAATACTCTGTGTGTAGGTGGCCCTCCTGGAAACCAACCCGTACCTGCTGGGTCTCACCATTGTTGTTTCCATCGTGCACAGCATCTTTGAGTTTCTTGCCTTCAAGAATGGTGAGTTCACAACATACAGTCTGTATTGAGAAGTACAGAATAGTAAGCGCTGTATCAGATTCAGCTCACCGCCATCTGCTCCCCCTCAGACATTCAGTTCTGGAACAGCAGACAGTCTCTCGAGGGCCTGTCTGTGCGCTCCATCACATTTGGAGTTTTCCAGTCTCTGGTGGTGCTGCTGTACATCCTGGACAACGAGACCAACTTTGTGGTGCAGGTCAGCGTCTTCATCGGCCTGCTTATTGACCTGTGGAAAATCACCAAGGTCATGGATGTCAAAGTAAGTCTGAACAACACTTGATTTTTCATTTACCGATATTTTAAAAAACAAAAGTTGGTTGAGTGGTTCCTTGTCACCTTTGCACAAATGAAGTGGATATGTGTAGCTGATGTTTTTATCCGAATGAACACGTAAACTCTGGAACTTTACTACACAGAAGACTGACCTTAGGAGAGAGATTGAAACCCTTGGGTTTGCTAAATGTTACATTTTTCTTCCCCAACATTCCTTCACTTCCTTTTCCCCCCTTTCTGTTAACAAGTGGCTAACCTATTGTATACTGCAGTTCCTGCTGTGTTGATACCACCTTATTTTATTAACCGCTTATTTATGTCTCCCTGTGTAGTTGGACAAAGAGAACAGAATTGCAGGAATTTTGCCGAGATTGGTATTCACAGATAAGTCGACATATGTGCAGTCCTCGACCAAAATCTATGACGACGTAAGTTAAACCCTCAGCTGATAAGACATTTCACTGTTGATGTATAAAATGTTATTTAAATCTCTCTGATCTCTTTGTGTCGTTTCTTTCCTGTCCTGTGCAGATGGCCTTCAAGTACCTGTCGTGGCTGCTCTACCCTCTGTTCGGCTGTTATGCGATCTACAGTTTAATGTATGTAGAGCACAAAGGCTGGTACTCATGGGTACTCAGCATGCTCTATGGTTTCTTGTTAACCTTTGGTAAGTTCAACAAAGAGGCAGGAAATGTATATTGAAACATGAAAGCACTCGGAGAGCTTGCTGCTTTTTTGCAGGCCTTGTTTATATTACGCGACCACTTCAGTAACTGTTGTTGTCATTCTTGTTCCTTTTATTTTCCTGTTGTGTATCAGGTTTCATCACAATGACGCCGCAGCTATTCATCAACTACAAAATGAAGTCTGTGGCCCACCTCCCATGGAGGATGCTCACCTACAAGGCTCTCAACACCTTTATTGACGACCTGTTTGCGTTCGTCATCAAGATGCCCATGATGTACAGGATAGGATGCCTAAGAGACGGTAGGTCTTACAAGATCTGGATGTTATTTTCTGATATCGTTATGAATTTACCGGGACATTGTGAAGATTAACAGCCTCTTTAATCAAGTTAGATGCGTGGCGTCCTGTGCTCAAGCTGCTATCTGTTTGACAACTCACTAAATCTCACTATTCCCCATAATGCTCATTATAGTGCTGGTCACAACGTAGAGATAGATTCGTGAATACCAAAAACGGGGGGAGTAAAAGGGGGAGCAAGGTTGCTTCAGGAAGGGCATCCATTGTAAAATCAAAACTGTATCTCACTGAAATAAGTCATTTGTTTGTACTGGCTTGATTCATAAATGTTGTCACTAAGACCAGATGTCTTTAGGGTATTCCAGAAAGCAGGTTTAACAAACGTGAGTTTAACCCAGAGCTTGTGGTTGATTAACCCTGAGATGGTAAACTTGGGTGTTTGGTTCCAGAACAGCTGATCTGAGTTTGTTCAATCAAATCTGAGTTTAATTCATGTGTTAAACTCATTCATGAGGAAGATTAAAAGCCCATTCAATGGGGTTCCGACACTGTGACTCAGGATGGCAACCAGTGAGACGCTATGGTTGCCATCCTTAAGATGCACTCATGTGCAGATATTCAGGGGTAAAAAACATGCTTCATCAGCAAAGGAGGGAAAACCGGTGTGGGAGAAAGTTGCTGCCTGAGTGAACATATCTGAGTTTTATCGCATTTATTATACCGAACGTAATTTTATTTATATTTATTTTCAATTGGCAGCACCAAGTGCAGGTTAAAGCAGCTAAAGATGAAACACAGATTTAGTGTCACTTCTGGGTGGAATGAGAATTCCCTGGGGGAATTACTGAGTATATTTGATCTGGCCTGGGAATTTATCGGGATGAGTGGAGAGATGGAAGTTCTGTATATTCTGCTTGGCCTGCTGCCACCATGACCCGATGAGCCTGGCCGACAGACAGGTTCATGATTCTAGGTCATTTTAATTTTCCTTATATTTGAAAGCACGTTCAATCTGGGTCTCGCAGTCCTCTCCCGACTTAGATCTATTAATATGAAAGTAAAGACGGACACATGACGACTGACAGCTCTGCTTCAGGCTCAGGAGGAGGAATCAGGAACAAACGAGTAGGTTAGGTAAGTTACCATGGTAACTGAGCTCGAGTTTCATCTATCTCACTCTCTGGAATGGAAAACCCAGAGTTTCCCACATCTCAGGGTTAAAAAAGCTCTTGTTTCCATGAAACCTGCTTTCTGGATTATCCCTCTGGATTAGTTTGTTTTAATGCGTTTGTCAAATCAACAAGGAGACATTTGCACTTTTGTTTTAAACTTGGTTCTCTCTGGACTAACAATCTGTTTACTCACATCTCCAGACGTGGTGTTCTTCATATACCTTTATCAGCGCTGGATCTATCGGGTTGATCCCAACAGGGTCAACGAGTTTGGCACCAGCGGAGCGGTACAGACGCAGAATGGCAACGCAGCGGGAGAAGCTGTCGACGCTGCATCAGCAACACCGGCTATCACGGAAAAAGCAGAGGAGGAGAAGAAGAACGACTAAGAGAGCCCACGCATTGATCCGCCTCCCTGGCCCTCACTGCTGGGGCTGAAGAGGACTTCTGGAAATTAGGCAGGGAGGGGGATTTTGTTGCTTAAATGTCGTGGGCGCCACCACAAAAAAAAAAAGCAGTTCAACCTGTGATTTCTTTGCGGACCCACGGAGGATCATATTCTGTGTAGACTTCGTAAATTCTTATTTCTGCTGCCCGCCCTTCTTGTTTTGCAGTTCAAGTGAAGTAAAACAAACCGTGATGTACTGTATTCTGTATGATTTCTCCGAGGGTAACCGTGTCTTGGAGTTAAAGGTTGCGTGGGGAACATGTCACAGTCGTACAACTATTTTTCTTTTTTAATACAAGGAAGAACGAGGCAAAGTGGAACTTTATTTTTTGTGTAGATTTATTGTGAATTTTCTGTTCATTCCATGTGTGCACCATGTTTCAAATCGCCTGGAAACTGGTGAGTAGTTCCGGAGAAAAAACTGGAAAGATCCTGAGCCGTATCCGAGGAGAGATGGAGAAGGCCACGGGACGCTACCCGCCAAACTGACTACTAGCCGCAGTTTTAAACAAATGTTGACGTTCAGAGCTTGAACATAAAAAAAAAATAACAGCGTTGTTTTTAATATAAATATTAATATTGTCAATGAATTTTGTTTTTCAGTCATGAAACGGTTATTTTGTATGTCCTCCAACTGTACAGAATCTCAGCCTATTGTATTAATAATACCAATGTTAAAGCTGTCTGTCTAAATTTCAGATCTAATTTTTATTCTCCCCCCTACCCCAAAAAAAAAAAAGAAAAGCCAGATTTCTGGTTTTCAGATTGTTCCACACACTGACGGACACAGAGGAGAAGGACGTCAGGTGTGTGATGGAAAATTCACAGAATCTTTTCGCTGCTGTAAATCCTGAATCTAAGAGGGTTCCATGTTGGTGCAAATAAGATTTTGATTCATTCATGTTTATAGTAAAATTAAGTGTGGTTACAAATGACTATGGAAAGATTTTTTTCATCTAACCATTCCTTTTATTAACAGTTTCATCATTTTGAATCCCTTCTTTAACGGTCATGAATGTTGGGCAATATATGAAGCTACTGTATAGTAATGAAAAACCCTCAAAAGAAGCGGTCCTTGTTGGTTTATCAAGTGGTAAAATAGATGTGTAGAAAGAAAAAAGCCCAATGTTCAATTAATGAGTAGTGAAAATCTGAAAGTTGTTTAGAATTTTCTATTGGCTTGAAAATGCTGAGTGCCAGAAACATATTGCTTCTGTTTGTTTTGCAAACTTGTTGGCAAATTATGTTACTGGTACTTAAAATTATAAATGCTATTACTATTAAAACGGCCCTGTGTTTCAAGAACTTAAAATTGCATCCTCAAATTACTCTGACTAACAAAAACTTAAACAATTTCAATTTCTTCTCATTCAGGAATGTTGAGAACGTGTGCTTTCTTTTGTATTCATAAAATGTCTGCAAATTAACACAACCTGTGAGTAACCACGACGTAAAATGTTAAATTCTTAAATACTTAAAATTCTTTAAGTGCAATATCTTCAATTTTGACTAAATAGTGTAAACTTAAATCTAAACACATGAATTATAGATTAATTTGACTAATCAATCATGCTAAGAATAATTTAAAATGTGTTTAAAAAACTTTTTTGTAAAAATATATTCAAGATTACTTTAAGACAGTCCCAAATTTTTTTTATTTATATGATATAATATATATATGATGATGAAAGATAATAATGGGGTCTACGTCAGAAGAGAGGTTGACAAGTCGGGATTCTAAAAATGTTTACATGTTTCCCTAGTCCTCTTGGAATACCGGCCCTATTTTAACTTGAATAACCACTTCCTCTAAACGTTTCAACTTTCGCTTTCCTTTTCCTTGAAACGGACTGTCCTCCGTCTCACCAGCAGGGGTCACTGTTGGGCCTCTTAAATTCTGCTCCTTGTCAGATTTGATATTGACGGTGAGCTGGAAGACGTTGCCCATTAAAGTCAGATATGAACCGTTAAGAGGAATTCTAGTGCAGTTTGACTAATTCTTCTCACGTCAGAATGTGATACGGATCGATTCTTGTTTCTCTGGCCAGCCAAACGCGACGCAATTACTTCGCGCGGCGAGACCAGATACAAAGTCAGTGTAAAGCTGCGGGTTGTCGCGAATTCGCCCCAGACAGCGCGGACGGCCCACGTTCGCGTGACGTAGAGCCAAGCATCGATTGTCAATAACAACAACATAGCTCATTATAAAAAAAACACAAATAACAAAGAAAATCGTGAACTACAATGGCATTAACTATAGCTGTGTGGATTCTGATTAATCCAGGTCATGGAAATCCGTGTGGGTTGAATCCAAAGCAACTGGACTTCTGTTGAGGCTTGAAGACGTTTAATCTCTCTCCTAAGACGCTTCTTCAGTTCTGAAATAATATATATATATATATATATATATATTTTTTTTTTTAATATATATATATATATTTTTTTTTTCAGTATTTGTAATATATTTACCGTCTTCGTTGTATTTACTCTCCTATTCAAATAGGTTTTATCTAACAAAGTCAAAGAATTGTTATCTAAAATCATGCATAGATATTATACCACCGACTCTATTAGCTGTAAATACTTTCCTAATGTAGACGAGAAATGTTTTTTTTGTAACCATGATGGAAACACTGGAGCTTTTGTTTATTCAAGTCAGAATTTTGGGCTGACTTTACGTTTGTTCTTAAAATATATTTTGGAAAAATATATTCTACTTAAATATGATGACAGATCTACTATTGGTATTGAAATGAATTCCTGAATTCATATTAAATTAGCTTATGTTAGCAGTATTTTAGATCCATGAAATTGTATTTTTCGAAAGAAAAAGAAAAAGAAAAAAATTTATCTGGTTTTATATTCAAACAGATCTGAAAATTCATTGTCAAACACGATTCAATTTAAATAACTTTAACAAAAAAAAAAAAACCTGACCAAAAGAAAAACTTTATCTATAATATTCAATATCCTGTTGGATCAAACAAACCTCTTTTAAAATCTTTTTTTCCCCTTTTTTTGTGATTTATTCTCCTCATTTGTTCCACTGAATACTTTATTTACTGTGGCATATAAATGTACACTTATTTGTATTAATAATAACAATCAATAATATGTTACTACAAATATGTAGTTCCTGATATTTACGAGTTCGCGTTACTTGCGGGAATGATCACATGTCGTGTTCGCGCGAACAAGGCGGCGCGAATGGAGCTGGGAAGAAGTTGGAGCGTGAGCGCAGATTCGGACGTGGTGTCTGAGAGGTGACGTAATGCTGAGGGGATTTCCACACTGGCTCAGCCAATCAGTTCACAGCTTTTGCGGAAACACAAACTGCAGCAAACTATTCTTCAGACTGGAGGAGTTGATCTGATACGGCACATGGCTTCGAGTCTAGCTGACAGTGTTTTACAGGTCGGCATTCCGGCTCAGAGTTGCTTTACACTGTGAAGAGCGATTCCTCTATCGTTCCGAAGAGAATAACGGAAACTCTCCGGGTTGGACATAATTCAAGGACACTACGGCTTTCTTTGATGGTCTTTAAACTCTCCAAATGCGATGAAAGTCATGGACGTCTACAACGGAACCTCTGGTAAATTATAAATAAAACGTAATAGACGTGTTTGTGCTTGTGTACGCGCGGGTCTGAGAGATAGCTGACGTCATAAGCAGCCACGTGACTCGCCAGCGCCGAGGAGCCAACACCCTGAATGCTCATCTATTTAAAAAGATATCTTTATTCAAACAAGTTAATGCTATTTCTCAATTAAAATGATCCCAAAACAAAATTGATAGTTAATGAAATAAGCATAGTTAAAATGAAGTCAAGACAAGTTAAGAAAGATTAATTAAGTGGGTCAGAGGTCCACCTAGTTGACATGTATGTTTTTGTAAACAAACCTGGCTTATTTAATGATGACATTTTTTTTTAAAAAAAGAGAGATTTTTAACTCAATTGTTAAGACTTACAAAGTGCTCTGGCATTCATAATATTCATATTGTTTTGCTAAAATACTCAAATTGTTTTACGTAATTTATGTTTGTAAGTTTTGCATCCTGAATTCTAATTTCGGTGAATCTGAGTCCTTTTCCTAGTTCCCAAAAAACGTAATCAAATCACACATAAACGCCCAAATGTTCAAAGTTTTCAAAAAAAAACACAGTTCTTCATGACATTATTGAACCTTTCTCTCAGACACTGATTATAATGATAAATATAATTCATATTTTTAAAGTCTGACTGCTCAGGTTACAACCACACAGCTGGGTTTCAGTATTTAACTGTAACTATATTAGCTCAATTACTCCACCTGAGTACTCTACTTTCTATTTTATGCTTCTTATTGATTGCATTTTTACACAAGTCAAAGATTTTTTGTTCACCCCTGTGTATTATGGTTTACATATTAAAATTGTAACAGTACATCAACTTCTTCTTACCGTCAGGCACATAATTGGGCTTCAACAAGATTTTAATATGAAACACTGAATTATGGCTGATTCAAAGGTTGTAGTATCTGCATATAGCTCCCTCCAGTGGACATTGGTGGTATTTTGCAGCCAAAATCCAATTTATGCAAATTTTGGGTACATCGGCTATCCTACAGTACCAAATGGAGAATCCTCCTGGTGCTATCCCGCCAAACCTGTGTAGAATAACATAAACTTTGTGGTATTTCAGTTAAATTTGATGCAGTAGTACTTAAGTAAAGGATTTGTGGTATTTCATTCTGACACATTTTTCTCTGTATGTCCTGCAGAGCAAGGACAGACTGATTTTGGTGAGTATGGATTGTTGTTTTTACATTTTTCTCACCCCAAACTGTTTACTGTGAGGTTTTATTAGAAAACTGTGACCTGAGTTGACCCCATGTGAACTTACACTATCATGCCTCTGCGTTCTAATTTAGTTTCAGAAAACTTTATGAATCCCAAAATGGGCCTTTAAAGTTGACGGCCGTCCCAGTTCCTATAAAAGATCAGTAAATGAACAAAAAGAAAATCCACAAATGGGTCTAAGAATGAGGGAGGTGAACAGACTCAGGAGGTTGTACAAGGAGCCTAGTGACAACAACAATAGTGAATCACAGGGAGTCAGATTCACTTAACAGGAACTGAGCTACATTCCCATAATAACTGAGTATTCAGCAGCAGAGCTCCACCTTGAGACCAGTACGTCAGTTTTTACATGACGTTCCTCATACAATCGGACTCAGTATGAAGACTCTGACGTACAAAACATTCCATAAGACTCAACAGAAGTATTTGGCCTTTATCGTATTCAGCGTAGAGTCAAGGAATTCTAACATGTTTATTTGAAATGATGGTCGGTTAGTTTGATTGGTATGAAAATATCCTGTTTATTAAGTGTTAATGATTATCCTCACCCTCGTGTTGGCTTCCTGTAAACCATGAGACTTTTGTCCTCCTGATTCGGTCCTGTCCCATTGACCCGCCAGATGTTAGGATGTCAGTTTGATCAGATATGACATAAATTACTACTGCAATTTCACCAGCGACAGGATTACGATGTTTTGGGTATGGATTCATTATTAATTGTGGGCTCATTATTTGTCAAGCAATAAGCAGCTTAATAATGGCTTATAGATTGTTCACAGCCTATTTAATAAGTTTGTTTTTTTGGGGGGGGATTAATGGCTAATAAACCTTATTTGTATGAAATGATACCTTTCTTTTTAGTAAAAAATAACATTTTTTTTTTGTTGAAAGTAAAGACAAGAGAAACGTATTTTGTCAGTTTTTCACAGACTGGATTATGTGAGGATACTTGTCATATTTCTCTAAACATATAATGACATCTGTTCTATTCCCAGGTCACAATAGACGCCTCAATTTGAGTAAAAACCCACATTTCAATGCAAAACAAATGAATTTTGATTGCAAAGAGAATGGAATGTGTCAAAATCCTACAGTTTTTCAATGGCGCTCATGGCTGACCAGTCCAGACTTCTTTATAATAATAATAATAATACATTTAATTTATAATTTATAGAGGTGGGCTAGTTTATCAGGGGTGTGGTCATTTCTAATTAGTGGGATAAAGGTAATGCTATATCTATAAGCTCTGCTTAGTATCAAGAATATGCAAAGAATTCAAAACCAATTCTTGTATGTTGGAAAATGATGCCATAGCCAGTCCGGCACAGATGTGCTTTTAAAGGTTTTTTTTTTTTTAAATTAAGCCCCGAATACAATCCCTTAAGTAAATCATAATATCATAATGTAAAGTAAATAATGCATATAATGGTATTTGCTTGCAGTTATTTATCGCGGTTGCAGTTCATGCAACATATGGAGTTTAAAAAAGTGTGAGAAAGAATTTCAACTTTTCTTAAAATTACAAAACAAAAACACCTCCGATTATTACATTAAAATACCAAAAAAATATCTAATAAATAAAATAAAATAAATAAATACAAAATAAATACATAAAAAATATAAATTCTAAATAATAATAATAATAAATTCAAACAATAAACTTGAGAAATAAATGTAATTAATACATTTATTGTTATTGAAATTGTCATTAATCTGTACATCTGTATAGACGGATGTGTTTTGCTGTTGCGGTTCTGTTGTCAGACAGACTAAACCTTAATGGAACTCTTCACTAAACTAGGGTTAATTTCACATCGTTTCTGAGACGCTGTCGACCATATTTTATTTTTTTTATAGACCTCATTCAAGAAATCATCAGCGGGCGGCCGGCTGCCTCCCTCCCCGGACCTCCTCCTCCGCCCGCTGACCTCCTCTGTCAGTCTCACGGCGACAGCCACAGGACGCTCCGGCAGAGGTCCTCACCTTCCTCTCAGCCTGTGGTTCTGGCGAGAGGCACCTCATGTCAGGTGAGGCGGGGTAAATAAACAGAACTGGAATATTTGTGCTCCGGTGGTGTCGTCGCTGTTATCGGGGTCGGTCCGTTGCCTGCGGTTTCCTACATTTCCTGGTATGACTGTTGGTGTCACGTAGAGAGGAAACACGCGGGCCTCTCTTTGAGGTGTGGGCCGCGTGATCAAAGAAGGCCATTTTATTTGGATGCTTCCAGGATGTCTCCCTTGTTTGGGATGTTTTCCGGACGCGTGGAGGAGACCCCCCATGTAGACCCTCACTGCGAGGACCGTATATCCCATCTGGCCCATGATGAGCTGGAGAGCGTCGCTGGGGAAGGGGGACGTCTGGCACACCTTTCTTAGCCTGTCCCGTGTAAAGGGAAGAAAACGAATGAATGAATATCCTCTCACCTCCTCTCACCTCCTCTTCCAAAACGTCACCGAACCGATTCTAGACGGCGAAGCTGATTGGACAAATCATTTCTCGCGGCTCTGGTTTGTCCCAGAAGTGCAGCTTTTATCGAAGTGTCCTTGAACCTGACATTGCTCTCTCTGGCAGCTCCACTGGTGTGTGAGTGATTCTGTGATTAATGATCGCTCCTGATGGGCGTGGGCTTTTCTCTGCCTCCAGTGAGTGAACGGATGAATAGCGGCTGGTGTTGTAAAGAACTTTTAGTGGCCCGTCAGAGAAGAAAGCCGCTCGATGTGGTCGTACGTGCGCGGCCCACAGATGGTTTGGTGTTTTGCCCTTACGAGGATTAGTCAAACGGCGAGAAAAGGTCGAACTCTTACCATGAAGCACGTGGTTTACAGGAAGCAGGGAGATCTGATGTGGGGCGATCCGTTCAGACCGACGTGTCGCCACACGGACAGGTGATAAAAATGGGCGGAGCAAAAGTAAACCCATTCTTTATTCAGGTACAAGTACCGTTACCGGGGTAGAAAGTGACCCGTGTTAAAGCGGAAGAATCGATTCAACGTCTTCAATAAAGTACAGGTGAAAAATATACAGATTCTCAAAAAGTTACAAATGTAATATGGAAGTAAAAATAAGTAAATGTTACTAGGTATAAGATTTAATAAAATACTAATAGGTCAAAAGTAAAGAATAATATAAAAGTTTAGAAAAGTATAAATGTAAAAGGTGTTAGGTTAAAAGTAAAAAGTAATACAAAAATGAAGAAAAGTAAAATGTACTATTGTAAAGTTAAAACTCTATAACATTAAAAAATATTTATAAAAAAGTCTAAAAGTAAAAGGTGTAAAAGTGTAATAAGTATAACATTTAAAAATACAAATTAAAATGTATAACAGTAAAATGCACTGATGTTAAAATAAAACACAGTATAAAGGTTTAAAAAAAAAAGTATAATATTTAAAAATACTAATACGAAAATATGGAAGTAAAAGGTAAAAAGTGTAAAAGCTGAAAAATTATAAAATAAAAACACTATTCAAAAGTAGGAAAGTAAAAGATATTGGTGTTAGCGTAAAACACAGTAGAAGCATTAAAAAAAAAGGTGTTCATGTAAAATCAGCTAGTGTAAAAGTTTAAAAAAAGTATAAAAATTGGAAAATACTTAAAATACAAAAGTAAAAGCTACTGGTATAAAAGTAAAAAAAAAAAAAAATACAGTTAACGTAAAAGACGTTAGTATAAAAGTTAAAAAGATTTAGAAGTAAAACATACTGGTGAGAAAGTCCAAAAAGTATAAAGCATCCATTCATTCATTCATTCTTTCATTCTTTCATTCATTCATTCATTCATTCATTCATTCATTCATTCATTCATTCATTCACTATCCATAAAACCACTTTTGCGTTTTTGTTGACGACATCTTTGTGGCCTGTTATGGAGACTCATCCTCTGCATGAAAAAGCAGGAGGAGGAGTGGAAGAACTGTAATCTGACCCTTACTTTCACTTTGCCGTGTGTACTAGCCAATCCAACTGGGGGTTAAAGGTCACATTCTTCTCCCTGTCGCTGCTTCTCGAAGGATCCTCGTCAGGTCGAGTTAAGGTTCTGTTTGCTGTTCTCTGGCTTTAGCTGTTTAGCTCTAGTGTTTGAAGGCTAACAGGTATGAAACCGGCCGACACGCACACACACACACACACACACACACACACACACACACACACACACACACGCACACACACACACACACACACACACCAGTGGCTCAACAGGATATCGTGAAACTTGATCTCATCCAGATCTCTACAGCAACGGTTTGATGAGCTCTCTGCCTTAACAACTGCCATACACCCACCGGCCACAACATTAGAACCAGCGGGGTCGTCTTCATGTTATGGCCGATTGGAAAACACACATCGTCAACAGATGGACTTTAACTTGAAAGTGCTTTTTAAAGTTTTCCATTCTTTTCTTTTTTTCTCTGACGTTTCTTTGTCCGTCTTTTATAAAACATGGAAGGCGGCCCGAGGCCTCTGTGCTGCAAAGCAAAAACACGAGCAGCGACAGCGAGAGGGGGAGTGAGAGCTGGAGTGGCCAACTGTGTGCATTGATAGGAAGCACATGTATGAAGGCAAATTCCGCCGCAACTCCGTTTTGCTGCCTGATTCCAATGCAGCTGTGCAGCAGAATGCTTTACTTCCATCTGCTATGCTGGAAGGATGAATGGATTTTTCCTCTTTACGAACATTCTTTTTGTTGCTACAGCAGTTTTACTTCAGGAAATGATCACATGAGAAATGTCACAGGGCTGAAAACCTCTTTTTTAGGAAATGGGTGCTTCTCAAAGAATGATGATCTATAATGATTGTATAGATCAACCGCATATAAATGAATGATAATTGCCCCGATCTTTAACCAGCTGGAGCAGTAAAATGTGACATATACCTTTAATGCAGTAGTACTATTAAAGGGGAAATATTAAACTCTTTGATCGCAAGTGAACACAATTCCAGGTGTTCTTGAGAAAACTTTTACCGCTGATACTTAAAGTACAGGGTTTGATAGCAGAAAAATGTACTTGTAGTTGAGTATTTTTCAGTGTTGTATTCATTCATATTTCAAGTAAAGTATCTGGAAACGTTCTTCTGTCCTGTATATTATTATGTTTTACATTATTAGATTGTTATGGTGTGTTAACCTCCTCTTACCCCCTGGCCCATACGTGACATAGTTTGCATCTCGCTCCTCCTAGTGGACACAGGTGGTTTTGTGCAGCCAAAATCCCATTTTTGGGTCCATTGTCTATCCATCAGTGCTAAATGGAGAGTCCTCCTGGTGCTGACCCACAGAACTTTGTGGGTTTAATATTCAATTTGAAGCAGTAATTATCAGAGTTTCTGAGAAAATTCATCGATTGTTTTGTTTCTGTTACTGTCATATAATAATGATATATAGTCTTTTTGTAACAGGTAGGTAGTAACACCGAAAATAAAGTATTTGATTAATTATTAATTATTTTTTAACCTGTCTGTAGGCACCGAGGTTATGCAAATACACCTGATGGTTTTGGAGTTATTTTAAGTTTTTTTTTCAGGCATGTGAGGAGATTGAAACAACTAATGAGTCGGATTAATGTGTAGCATTTTACTCTCAGAGCTTGTGAAGGACGGCAGTTTAGGTCAGTGATCCTTAACCAAACATTCAGAAATCTAAGAATGGATCTAAGAAGGAAGAAACGCTTTCCTGCACCAAGGGTAAACTGTAAACTGGACCTAAGGACATTGGAGCATATTTTTACTTTCTTATTTGTGCCTTTAATAGGAAAAGTTCTTCATCCTTCAAGACATCAATGAATGACTGAATGAATGAATGTCGGTTGGGTCACTGCAGGATTGGTACCTCTGGGCCGACGTGTCATCCTCTTAGATTAAGAGATGTTCGTTCACATCTAACAAAATCTATGTTTTTGACATGTACGAAAAAAAGCCTTTAAAATAAAAAAAATCCAATCCAATCAGTATATTTTTCTACTCAGTCTGTTTCGTCCTGAACAATTTCCATCGCAAAACTCTGGGCCTGTCAACATTTAGCTGAAGTGTCGGGAGGATCCTCGCCCACGCATGGTTTTGGGGGGGGGGTGTCACAAAAAGGGTCAGACTTCAGATCATTTCTGCTGTCTTCATGTTCTGGATGTTCTAGGTTCTTCTCTATTGGAAAGAACCCAGAACATCTCTCTCTCTCTAAGGAAATGACACAACCGATGCTCAGCTGTTGTGTCATTTCCTTTCATTCATCTGCACCTTTCAATGCCACCTGTCTTCACCGGGTCTTTGTCTCAAAGAGCTTTTCAACCGCAGGTTTTAATTAGATCCTGTTATTTTTTCCTCCACAGCCAAACCGCGCCTTCCCTCCGTCCCTGCAGCAGCGCTCATGCTCTTCCAGAGAGATGGCTCACCCTCTTCCTCCTGACGCCTCTCCAGCCGGTTCTTCTCGTCACAACCAAGGCTCTTCCTGTTTGCCGGTGTCGAAGACCTCCGGAGCCGTTTCCTCTCAGAACCGGGGAGACGACACAGAGCTGCTGGAGGGGATTCTGCAGAAGCCCCAACTGATGGTGGTGGAGGAGCCCAAGGAGAGAGGCATGAGATTTCGCTATGAGTGTGAGGGGCGTTCAGCCGGCAGCATCCTGGGGGCCTCCAGCACCGAAGCCAACAAGACTCAGCCTGCCATAGAGGTAAACCCAGTACAGTCACAGTTTCCTTTGTTTTGGGTTTTAAAAGGGGCTTGAAGGACAGAAGGGGCAGATTTTCACCTGCGGTTGTTGTTTGGTGTGCACACTTGAACCCTCACGGTCAGTTCAGGTGAAAGCAGCTGGAAGCATGTGGGTTAGTCGAGAG
This sequence comes from Lophius americanus, assembly GCA_037951165.1. Lineage (NCBI taxonomy): Eukaryota > Metazoa > Chordata > Actinopteri > Lophiiformes > Lophiidae > Lophius > Lophius americanus. The sequence continues at coordinate 191,559 of JBBDHG010000299.1, forward strand.
TTTAAAGTTCCCTCAAGTCCCCAGTCAAGGGTAGGCGAGGAAAGGTTGTCCTGCATTAGAGCATGGACACCCTGCTGGAGCCCGATGGGCTGGGTCGGGTTCGGGCAAATATTTGGAAATGACGTTTGGGTTCAAGAGCTGGGATTGGCCTCGTCAGGGATAGCCAATGTCGGGTTTGACCACATTCTGGACATACCGGCGAGCAGCAGCACTCCAGCATCTTTCACTCCACAGGTTCATATTCTTCTCACTAGTGGGAGAATTATTTTTTTTACGAAAAACCCTTTAACGAAATAAAGTTCCTAACCGCCAACGTCTAACTTATATTTGTCATATTTTACTTCAATAATTCCTATTTCACTCACTAGGGGGGATTTTTTGTAAAAGAAAAACAAACAACCCAACCTTTTGAGTCACTTCCCATCTATTTGTACGATTATATCCTAATTAGCTCATGTGAATCCACAAAAGGAGATCTATGATGTAAAGAAGGACGTTGAGATCGTGAGAACTTCCTCCATCATGCATCGTCAGTAAATATCTGTGAGGTGTGTAACGTTTGTGGTTGTGGTGACCGCGGGAAGATGAGCCACTTTTCCTGTCTTGCAGACAATTCAGTTCAATGAAAAACATAATTACTGTACTGTAACTCAAGTAGAAGATTTAACTACAGCTGCATGAGATCTTCTCCTGAAATAAAACCCCTGTAGCATTAGAGAACAAAAAGCATGTTTTCTCCTGCTTGGATGATGAAACGTCTGGACAGAACGGATAAACGGAGGAAAATGACTAATTTTACGTGGTTTGATCAAGTATTAATTCATGCTTTGGTTCCGGCACGTCAACATTTTGATGTGGTGATGATGGGCGCATGAACGCTACGCATAATTCAAAGATGCGAGGCTGTGCAGAAGGAGGGATGTATCGATCCTCTGCAGAGCAAAAGTTCTCATCAGTCAGCTACGTAGGATAAGTTGGAAACATATTCACTGACTGGAACTTCCTGGATAAACAACTTATCATCAACTTATCATCTTAACTTTGTCAAAACACAAACTCTACGTCTGTTGTAGGTGTGGTACATCGTCGCCTGAGCGCTTCAGAATAAAAGAATTCCACACACGTCATCCAAAGCATGAAGTTGAAGTTGATCAAACTATGTAAATGAGTCACTTTCTTCAGTTTAACGGTTCTGTAAAGACGTTTCCTCGCCCAAGCAGGAGTTTCACATCATAGCTACTTTGTGTGGCGCAATTTATCAAGTTATGACTTGGAAAGTATTAAGTTTTAATGTGGAAATGATCACGTTATGACATGGAAATGATCATGTAAAAACGTGACAATGATACCATTATAAGATGAAAATTATCATGTAAAAACATAATAAAAATACAATTATAATGGGAAAATTATCACATAAAATGATAAAAAAATACAACCATTATAACGTGAAAATGATCATGTAAAAACATAAAAATAATACCAGTATAAGATGGAAATGATCATGTAAAATAATAAAGAAAATACCATTAAAATTTGATATTGATCATGTGAAAACGTGAAAAATAATACCATTATAACTTTAATCATTATCAACTATCTATTTATAACTGAGGGAAATTACTCACTTATGTGATTTGAACAATTTTCACATTTTTACCATGTAAATCTGGAAAATGATGAATTTATAATATCTCTTTGATCCTGATATATGTACATAATATTTACCGGCATGTCAGCGATTCTCTTTTGTAGCCAGGAAACTACAATAATCTAACAATAATTATTTATATTTCTTCCTTCGCTGTTGTCTCCGTCAGATTCAAGGAGCCATTGACCACCTAGAAAGGGTCACAGTCACTGTTTCCTTGGTGACCAAGGACCCCCCTCACAGGCCTCACCCCCACTGCCTTGTGGGTAAAGACTGCCCTCGTGGTTCAGGGATCTGCTTGGTCACCATCAAGCCTCTTAACAACCGACGTCACAGGTGCAGATCCAAGCTCTCCTTCCTCTCTCCTCCTGACGCGACACACTTTTTAGGAAATGCATTTTTAATTGTCCTACCTCATAAAGATGCCCTGACAAAGTGTTGCTCTTCCTCGCAGCTTCGCCAACCTCGGCATTCAGTGCGTCAGGAGGAAAGAGCTGGATGTCTCACTTCAGAAGAGAAGAAGCCAAAACATCGACCCCTTTCAAAGTAAGACACGCGGCGGACGCTGGTGTCTCTCCGACGCGTCCACACAGATTCTTCTGTCCTCATCTTCACTCCCTGAAAACAGACGCGTCACCATTTGAATTCTCGCATCCTCTCGTTCCATCAGCAGGCGACTCGAAGGGCATTGAAGACATGGACATGAACGCCGTGCGTCTGTGTTTCCAGTGTGACTTAGAGTGGGACGACGGCAAGAAGGACTCCCTCTTCCCGGTGCTGTCCAACCCAATCTACGACAAGAGTAAGACATGGACCAGCTACATTCAGATAGATCACAGATCTTCCCTCAGTGCTTTCAGGAAGTTTCCTGACTTTATAGTCCCAGTAATGAACTTTGATTGTACATCCTGTTTTTATAGTTCTTGCTCTGCTCCATGTCTTGTGGTCTATTTTCGTTTTGTGCGTGAATAAGAAGGCGGGATGTGGCTGTGGGGAAATATTTTCTTTATCGTGTAAAGCCCTTTTTCTCAATTTCTTATGTCTGAAAAGTGCTTCATAAATAAGGTTTTCCTTATTCTGACGCCTTGCTGGATATTTTTGGTTTTGTTAAAGAGGCCACCACAACATCGCAGCTGAAGATCAGCTGTTTGAACCTGTACAGAGGTCCGTGTACCGGCAAGACGGAGATCTACATGCTGTGTGACAAAGTGCAGAAAGGTGAGAGGAGTTGTTTCTATCTGTGAATATCATTTTCTAAATGTTTCCTTCCATCGCTTCACTCGATTCTCAACTATGACAGACGTAAACACAATCGCCGCTGTGGAAGTGACAGATTTATGGTTTCAGTTTCACGCATCATCGCCGAGCGCACAGTCGGGACTTTCTTTCGTACGGACAAATATTTTTTTCTTGCAAACACATTAATTTTCCGATATGACAACAAAATATTCTTGAGCAGATAATAATAATAACGTTAATTTATTCTGCGTTTCCCTATCTCAATGTTTGATTTCCCTCTTTTTAAAATGATTGTCTGCGACTCTTCCGTGAAACTTTATCCGCGCATCATCTCACTGGAGATGAGCCGTTTGACATTTTAGGATTTCCAAGTATTTATATATCTTTTAAAAAAAATAATCGTCCCGTCAGACTCATAATGTGGCCTTCATCTTATTTTTTGCAACAATTTCTTTCACAGGACACAATGCTAGATTTGAATAAAAACCTTGATTTATGTCACAGCCAAAGGTTGCAGTAAATGCAATGTTGCTCCCTCTGGTGGACATAGGTGGTATTTCTGTAACCAAAATCCCTCTCTGGGGGTCAATATCCCATTTCTGGTTATCCAGTTGTCCTGAATGGAGAGTCCTCCTGGTACTGTCCCACAGAACTGTGTAGAATAACCTGGACTTTTTGGTGTTTCCATCCATTTGACGCTGTAGTTATCAAAGACTTTTTGAGCAAATTCATTGATTGTTTCGCTTCATGCTGTTTCTGAATTACAAAGATGTTAGAGCCTTTTTTTTTCTCCCAAAAGAAAAAAAAATGAGTGAGAAATATTGGTATTGTTTGTGTTTGATCACAGATTACTCCCACATACCGACAGGTAGAATGTAGAATGTAGAAGGAAGAGACATTATTTTACCTCTCACCTCTTTCCACTGACATCAAGGTTATGCAAATATACACCTGATAGTCGTGGAACTCTTACGAGAAAGTTATTTTTGGCATTTAATTCAGGTTAGGCTTGACTTTAAATAAATACTGAGCAGAACAGGGAAACGAACTGGGACACTTATACAAAAAATGACTTTGAACACCTGGAGTATTTCATGCTTGTTTCATTACAACTTTGAGAAACATGCTTGAAGACAGAGACATTGTTGTTGTCCAACTATTTTCCAGAGAGTAAACCACATAACCACATCCTGCACCAGCAGGACAAGTTTATGAAGCTGGCTGAGAACATTGGTTTGACGCCTCATTGTCCGCCGCCACATCCCCTTAGTGTTAACTCCATAACTCTAAAACTGTTTCATGGATCTTTTTCAGATTTTATACCCACAAAGACTGTAGTGAGAGGAAGAACTGGGTTGATTTTGGAAAAGATAAATGCATACTTCTGCCATTAGGCGGAGCTTTATCTCCAAACGTTTCCAAGCCGTAACTTCTCAACTGTTGGTCAGATTTAGTCCAGATTTACCGCCTCAAGGAGAGCTAACTTGTTTTTTTAATCATATTTTACCGTCATGGCTCATATTTTATATTTTACATTATCAATGAGTCACATTTAATTTGAGTAGTTGAATCAAGGGGGATTGTTTGGACAACGCAGAGGATCGGGGGCATTTTGGGTTGCTGTTAGTCAAGACAGATCAAATCCTGCGTTAAGGTTTAAAAAAAAAAATTCCTATATTCTAAAGCGGTGTTCTTCTCTGTCCTGATGGACGTGGCTCTGCGTGTGGTCACTGCTTCACAGACGACATCGAGATCATTTTCAGGCGAGGGTCGTGGAAGGCGAGCGGGGAGTTTGCCCAGACAGACGTTCACCGGCAGATTGCCATCGTGTTTAAGACTCCGCCCTACCAGGACCAGAACATCGCAGAGGAGCGCGAGGTCAGCGTCACCCTGCGCCGCCTCTCTGATCAGATGGAGAGCGAGCCGATCAGCTTCACCTACCTACCACACAACCCAGGTGAGTCCAAAAAGCACGGCGGTGGAGTGTGGCGCCTGAAGGCTCAGCCGTGTCAGTGACAGAACAACGTCTAAAGTGCTCTCACATTATCTGACACCTTTTAATATAGATAACTGCATAACTATTTCTATCCTCCTTCCAGATCCATATGAGGTGAAGCGGAAGAGAAAGATAAAGTCAGACGTCAGCTTCAGGGACAAATCCTGTGTGACAGGTGAGGCTCCAATGTCGTTAATCTAGTTAATTGGTAGTCGTTGTGTCGGTGAGAATGCTCGTCTATATAGACTTTATGTTACGGTACATTATGTTGTATTTAAGGAGGGTTAGATTGTAAGACCAGAACCAGCTACAAATATTCTGTTCTCTATACAAATATAGAGAACAGAGAGAAGGTTGAGAAGGTTGCTGAGAGAGGACATGCTGTTGGTTGGTGTGACAGAGTAAAGGGGAGCAGCCGAAAGCAGAGGAAGGGTTTATACTCTGCATAAGTTCCTCTTGTATACTAAGCACAGAACAGATAGTCTCACCTACAGAAGTGGAATAAATCCACTGAGGGCAAACACCTTCACTGAGGGCAAACACCTTCACTGAGGGCAAACACCGTCACTGAGGGCAAACACCTTCACTGAGGGCAAACACCTTCACTGAGGGCAAACACCTTCGCTGAGGGCAAACACCGTCACTGAGGGCAAACAGTTCATCTACCGTTATGTTATAAATAATGTTGGATGTGAAACATGTGCCTGGTTTGAAATATTATCCAGCTGAGAACAGGGACAAGAATGAATGTCAGTCGGTCATCATATTTCACACGCTAAATGGATTTCCTGTCCTTCAGCAGAAGGTGCACCTGCATTAGCGGACAACTTCCACGTGCTGCACCCTCAGACCGTGACTCCAGACTCCAGACTCGGTGCCGCCCAGCCTGGCTCATCCGGTATGGTGGAGATGTGTTACAACGAGCTCCAAGACTCAAACAGTGGCACCGACGCCACGGCCATCATCAACCAGCTGCTAGAAATGCCTGCAGTGAGGGAAATGTTCTCTGACCCGAGCTTCCCCCTGCCCATGTCCTCTGGGTTTGAGCAGGCGCCGGAAGCCAACCCCGCCTTTGGAAACATGGACATAAACTTCAACCACAACTTTTGCGCCTACCCTCAGGACTTCTCCCAGTACAACGACTTGCTGTTCAACATACTCGTCAACGAGAACAATGTCGCGCAGTCAGACGCGCAGCAGGACGACCCGTCCAGCACAGTTCAAGTGAAGACAGAGGAGGAGCTATAAAGATGGGTCAGGAATCCTGCAGCGCTCCCAAACGTCCGTCTGCTATCTTCAGCTCCTGAGTTTGCGTACAGACACAAGAGTGGTGTGGATCTCCTCTTCTGAGTCTCTGCAAGACGCCAAATTATCTAATTTTCCCAAAATGTTGACCCTCAATTCTTCAGGAGTCGGAGCCCAAAAAAAAAAGAAAAGGTGATGTCATCCACATCTTGTCTTAATTCCTTGCTGGTCAAGGCTTTTCCGTCCAGGAGTCGGTTACATTCCTAACTATTACATGCTGCTAGTATTAATCTTCAGGCCGAAGGTCATGTGATTCTTACTCATGATAATAAAACATATTTAACTTTGGACCAGTGGAAACTTCCTGTTCTACATTAAATCGTCGATGTGGTGAGACTGAAATGAATTTCCTACAGCCTTTGGGGTCTGTTTGATGTTCTCGGCTGCGTGAAGGGATCCTGGGGTAAATTCCCTTTGGTTGTGTCTGCTATAACTCTCCGTAGATGTGGCCCTTAAAAGTAGCTGACTTGTTGGATGTTATCCAATAGAGTCCAGTCCTCGCTTCTTTTCCTCCTGTAGTTCCAGACAGGCATTCAAATCTTTACTTGCACCTTTCACACTAACCGGCCCCCTCCCCCACCCCCACCCCCAGTACTGTAGATATGTCAATATGTTAGAAATGACTAAATAAAATGTTCTGAATACAACTTGAGTTACGTTCTGTTCATTTCACTTCCTGAAGCAATCCCCACCCCCCCATCTATCCGGGCTTGGGACGGGCACTAGAAGAACACCGACCGTTGTAGCTGGGTTTGAAAACTAAACCTGTGAAAAGGAGGGTTAGTGGATCTGCCGATAGGAGGATGCTGGAGGCGGAGCTGCCAGGTAGGGGAAAAAAGAAAGACCACAGAGGAGATTCTGGATGAGGTGAAAAGAGGACATACAGTTGGTTGGATGTTGGGCCTCATGCCTAGAAATGTACTCGTTTCCCAAGGTCGTCCCTGGATTGAAAACCAAGGTGGAAGAACAGCAGCTTTTAACTAGCTGGTCATTTTGACATGAGGTCATCGGGTTGACGTGAGGTCATCGGGTTGACATAAGGTCATCAGGTCAACATAAGGACTCCCTCCTTTGTTCTCTGTTGTCCTGATCTCCTGCTGGGACAATAAAGCAGCAACATCGGAGCCCTTTCCTGGAAATGAAACGACTCTGTCACGTCTGCAACAAGCAACAAACCATTCAGCACCATAACTATGTCCCTGCTTTGCTCAACCCGTACGTGTTTTAAAACTGACACATGCTGAACGGCTGGAGGACTCGAATGCACTTAATTGTGCGAATGCACAATTAAAACCTACTTTCTATTTATTGATACGTCGGTCTCACTTATTGTTACGGGCCGTGATTTTGACATATGTGTTGTAAGCCGTAACAGAAAGGGACTTTGAGTTTGCCTCCTCGACTGAGACTAGAAGCAGTTCAAGAGGAGAACAGTGTGATAGCTGAAGTCTCTGGCTCCCTTTTCTCCCTTTGAAGACTCTAAGGGGCTACAAGGAACCCATCATCCCAGGAGCATGATATTCTAGTGAGAGAATTCTTTTTTACTTGAGAAAAATGGATTTTAAACGCTTTGGTAGATTTTACAGGCAACCCCCGCACAGAAGTTGTTTCAGTACATCGGATATGCCCAAAGGTAAAGTTAAAATGTGACCATCAGTGGCATCAACACCATCTTTAAGACCTCAGAAGACCAGTAGTGAGACACAAGTCCCTCTTCTGATGTCATTAAAAGGTCTCTGCCATGATGCTCTCTGAAACCTCACTGGAAATCAAATAATATACATTGTTGTTATGAAAAAACTTACATAACCGCTTTCCAAAGACTTTTTTTGCGAGAACAAAAGGACTGTTGTAGTTTATATTTGGGGAAAACCTCAAGATCTTGATCAAAATTGGCAAGAAAAGGTTTAATTGCAGCTACTCTGAAGGACAGTTGTATTTTTTAACATCAGTAGTCTCATATTTACAGTCTGTTATTTTGGCGGAATCACATCATTTCGGTGTTTGCTGGGGAATTAATTAATTCTGGATTACAATCAGTCCATCCGGACTCTGCACAGAAAAGCCTTGAGGCATTATGGTATTATTCTGTTAATTTTACAAAATGTTTGTGATTTTACAGTAAAATGTGTTTTCCACATATTTCGGCCACAAAAAAATAAAGTTATTTACTGTTCCTTGATTTAGGGTGATTCACCGCATCTACTGCTGTTTTGGATTTCATCATCTCTTACTATTATACTAGGCAGTTGTTTACTGTAATATTTACTCAATTTTTAGCGTGTGTTACTTCCTCTTAAATTTACAGTAAAAAAAAACGTTCAACTTATTAGCAAGGTCATACTTTGATTTCCACAGAATTAAAATCTTAGCAGTGCATGATTGTGAAATACTGTTTATTTCAAGGTTTACAAGAATCTGAATTTATTGGAATTTACTGTACTTTTATGTAATGACCTTATACCGTAAACATATTTACGGTAGATCTGTTTTTTTCATGGTATTTTACATTAATCTATTCCACAGTCACTTTAATTTTTATGTTGATATTCTGGCAACAGCTACTGGTATTTTTACTGTAAGTTCTACTTTATCTTTTCATCTTTTTTTTGTTTTTTTGTTTTACAGTTAGCCCATTGTTCTGTCCATTGGATCACAATTTAAATGATTATGACACACTATTTGTCAGTTTCCTTTGAGTTACGTATTGTGTGGTTGACACACGATCTTGACGATGAAGAAAATAAAAGTAAAGAAAAGTATTTTGAAACAGAAAGAAAAGTTGCATCAAAGTTGCTGTCGACGCAAAAGTGAAAGCTGTAGATTGGTTGCTGATTTGTTTCTATCAATTCATTTTTTCTCATATTTTTTCATCCCCTTCAGACTTTAGACTTTCACCACCCAAAAGCTTTCCCTTAAATTTTCAGTATTTAAAACTTAATGCCATCCATCTGTGCACCTGAGGCCCTGTTGTTGTGTCTGCGCGGACTCTAGCAGGTGTTATTTTCAGACTCTGCCTGTCGCTGTTGACATGAACACACAGAAAACCACATACACTGGGAAACTCCAAACTGGGCTGGTATCCATTTCCTTTTATCTGCTGTGTTTCCTGTGAATGCTACCACCTTCATCTGCTGAGAGAACTCGCCCAGACATGCCTTCGCTAACAGCTGCTGTCTGCTGAAGGTTGGACAAGTGCTGCCTTAAGAAAGATTTCAGGTCCATTTGTGCTGAAATCAGTCAGAGCCTGATTTGAACCTGTTCTACTCAATAGTTATATTCAGTTAAACCACACATGTTCTACATAATCAAAATGAAGTTAAAATAGCCCCACAGTTTAGTTGTATATGCATCACCTCGGTTTCTGTGGACAGATATAAGTAATTTATTCAGGTAACGTTATACCTGATACCATGTGAAAGTAATCTGTGATTAAAAAAAACATGTCTATCATCGCCAGATTTAATTAACAAAAAAGAAATGAGACAACAACATTATATCACATTAAACCCCAGAAACTCTTTCCTACTGCATCAAATTTGACAGAAATACCTCAAAGTTCACGTATGGTGGACAGTTTTCGGGGGATTGGACCAAGCGGACTCTCCATTTAGCACAGTCGGATAGACAATGGACCCAAAATACGACAGGAATGAGATTTTGGCTGCAAAATACCACTTATATCCAATAAGGGGTATTTTTTTTAATGCAAATCTAGCATTGCGCACTGTAAAAAATGGATCTGTCTGGAAGGAGTTAATGGCCATGTATGAAAAGCTACAGAATAATGTATATAGAAACAATAATGTCATTAAGGTTGTTTTTTCTTTTAAGAAGGATTATGGTTTAATAAGTCTCTTATCAACCTTTTTTGGGACAAGAGTGAAGAGATGGATTACACTCTTGTATAATGAAGTTGAATAATCCATTTTGGAACAGAGTAAAATCAATGAATCTCTGTATTTACAGTTGCATGGTTTCATTTTCATTTTTCTGTTCCCAGGGACCAGCTCTCATGGGAGTCCCCACTGCAGCTGGGACTCCCCTTCTTACCAGAAAAACATGTTGCAACAACAAACTGACACCACTGACACAGAACTATACAAACAGTAGTGAAAGCAGGCGAGAAGAGTCGGTTTGAATATGGATTCATGAAACCCCCTATTTTTGTTTAACAGACCAAACATCATTACACAGCAAAATTTTGCGTTTTGGAATTTCAGTGAATTCTGGAGTTGATTTTTTTTCTCCATCAAGTGTCAATTTTGACACTTTCTGATAAAAATTGCCTTCCATGTTGGAGTTAAATATTAGAATAGATTTCATCAGAGTTAATTCAACTCTACAGAGATACTATTTAGCATGAAACACACAAAAAACAAAGATTGGGAAAGTTAAAGAAGTTTAGAACCACACAGGCTGTTTATGATACAAGGCTTGAAGCTCATTCCGATTTTTTTCTTAGATCATATTTTTTGTTTAGACGTCACACACAGTGTGTCATCAATACAGAAGCAACATGAAAACTACTAACGCAAGTTTGAACGCTTTTATTTTAAAGTAAAAGTGTTTATAGTCAAGATGATAATAATAATAATACAAATACATTTAATTTATGATGGTGTTTAAAGGTGTGTGTTCGTGTGAAACGAATGAACTAAGGTGACAAATTTGATTTACAATGTAGTTAATTTATTTTTGTTTTTTTAATTCTTTTTTCGTTCTTATCTTATTATCTGTCATTATTTATTTATATTATATACTGAGTCAAGCCTTGACTGTTTTTCTGAGCTATTGTCCGATACTTTTTGTCAATAAAGTTAATTTAAATAAAAAAAAAAAGTGAAACGAGTGACTCCCTCCGGCGCAGCGTTGTGACGAATATCGACGGAAGATGACGTCAACATCGTATGTATTCTGATTTTACAGTTCAGACTGAGGTCGTATTGCGAGAAATCCGACCTCTGTCTGATAAATGACCACATAATGAAAAATGCATTCATAGTAGTTTTAACTTACAACTACACTGTACAAGATTAAACATTGAAGTTAAAATTTAAATCTTCTTTATATACCATTTGTTTTTTTTTCACTAACATCTCCAACGAGGAAATGCTTACAAAACAATGTTTTTCCCCCATTTTGGAGCAATAATATTTTTATCCACTGTTTAAAGATAGTTTTATGTTGTGATTTGTTTCTCCTAATGGTCTCGATTAATTTCTGGAATTCCCAGGTATTACTAAAGAGGAGGTTTTCTCCATAATCTGAGGGCTTTCTGCTTATAATGGTGCCTTTAATCATTTAATAGACTTTTGGCTCCATCTACTGGGAGAGAAAAAACAGACAGCCTGTTCTACGTTTACAGGAAATCCTAGTCTGTATTTCAGAGAAATCTTCCCGTTTACCCGTAATTGATGAAAATCACTAATACCAAAATCTAGTACAAAATTACAAATGTAACTCTCACATTTAAAATCTAAATTGAATGCTGTCTTTTATGACCATAGTGTGAAAAATTAACTGATAAGTGTTAATTATGTTAATAACACAGTAGAAATTGAAGAGATAAAACTATGTAACTTGATAAACCTTGCCTTAAAAATGTATTATTCTGTATTAATGCTTGCACGCACAGAATACTGCTCATGTCATTTAAATGCAGCCGTTGCTATAATCAGCCAGAAGCAGATACAGGATATGAAACCTCAAGTTTAAGAAATGGAGTTAATACAACATGTGCATCAACAAGTAAATACATGTTGATGCATTAACATATACACAACATTCTAATCTAAGGGAAACTGTTCAGGATTTATATTTGAACTTTTCATGTTTTCTGGTAGTTTGATCTTTAAGTGTATGTGTTATGTGTGTATAAGTTCCATTTGTATATACATTTTTTAGATACATTAAATATATTGATGTAAATAAAAAGGTACAATATTTTCCACTGATAATCTCAGTGGACCTGTTGCTGTGGACATTGTTGACATCCACTGATGATATTGTCATTATTATCAGTATCATTCCCGATAATATTAGAAATTACTACGACTAGTACTAACCACTGTGGGCTGGGAACAACCAGGTTCTGCAGTCGTGTTATGTTCTGACCCAGATATCTAGCCATCACAACCTTGTCATAGTTGTTGAGATCATAGACTTGCCTACTTCTCTGGCTTCCTACACAAAAACTTAAAAGATAAAAAATGCTCACTTGCTTGTGTAATATATTCCACCTACTGAGAGCTGCCATTATAGCGAGATAATCAATGCTATTAACCTCCCATGTCAGTGCGAATAAATAAATTTGTGTATTGTTTTCGTAATTATTAGAGAATAGATGAGCAGATACAGGTAAAAAGGACAATGTTTTATTTTTTAGATATTTTCTTGAAGGCTCTTATATCATAGCAGGGGTATTAACACAGATGGAGGCATCTCCCTTCATTCCTAAAATGTCTTACGTATGGATCTTCAATTCAAAGGGAAATAAATAAATATTACTCCAACATGAAGTCATCATTTGTGTCTCTTTCACCTTCGTGTTGCTCCAAGATGATGATATGGGGTTAAAACGGCAGGATGTCCGCCGTCATGTACAATCAGTACTGAAAGAGTTTCAGAAACTTGCTGACTCTAACCACCTTCTGAAGAAGCTTGACAGTTCAACTGGATCAGTTTTTCAGTGCGTCTGGTCCCACTCAGAAGTTGAAGGTGTCATTTTTTCTCCATAAGAAGCGGCTCTGAGAGTTTTTGGATGCGCAACTCCTCCACTAGCTTTTCCATGCAGGCTTTGAACATAGGCTCAGGCTCCTGGTGAACGGAGGAGAGTCAGAACCAACATGAAGAATCAGTACGGTACAATTCGAGCAATCACAAAGACAAGTCAAATTCCTTGTATGCCTGTTGTACACATGATCCAATAAGGCTTGCCGTGTTGGGTTACCTTGTGCTCCAGCTGCCTCTGTTTCTCTACAGCCTCCTCCAGACTCAGACCCACCCACTCGGCCTCTTCCTCCGGGATCTCAAACTGCTACTCAGAATGAAGGAAGCAGAGAAACATATTATTTTTTGCTTCTTTGAGCAGTAACTGGTAACCAACAAGATTAGACAAGCCATACACTTCTCCATTGCCAACAAAATTTAATGTGAGTCAGTGAACATATCCAAGCCCACCTTGTATTTGTCGTAGACCGTCTCTCTCTTGACAGCATCATTGGGGTAAAGCTCCGAGTGTTTGCGTGCCAGGCGAAGCAGCATGGCCCTTTTGAGGTCCATCCCCAGTTTAGAGTTCAGGTCTTCTTTTGTTGTCTGATGGGAGTTGGATGATTAGTGAGATATAAGGCTAGATGATTCTGGTTAAAACTCAGTAAAAGGAGTGCACGTATTTACGCATGGCTGTTTCATCACTCATGTGACACTAAGTGAGCACTTTGTGATCACGTTTAAGGAGAATTTATACAACCATGGTGCTGCTTTTGTGGTAAAAAAATTGCATAAGTGTACAGACACCGGCTTTGCACAAGCTTATGATATGAATGAAAATGCTGTAGAGCCATTGTACTACAGAAATGAGATCGCATATACGTCTGACTCAAGACTGCAATCTTTTTACGATTAATCGCCGCGCCAGTGTCAAATAAATTGCCCTGTGGAAAGTGGCCAATTGTGTCACATGAGCTGTGGTCTCTTACTTTAAGGATATAGTAGTCCAATCCAAAGGACGCATCGATGAGATCCAGGGTCCGTGCTGTGACTGTGATGGTGAACTTGTGGTCAAGGATCTCGCTGTACAGCTCTCTCGCGAACAACTGAGGCTTCCAGGTCTTCTTGAGACGATTTGACATCTATATAAATAGACATTTAATTGAAAAAATAAGAGAAAAAACTTGTTTTCAACTGTTTTATTGAATAGTTTGCCAAAAATAGCTAAAAATTGCCTGACATGCAAATAAATGCCAGGCCGGATATAAATCTGGAGAATATAGAAGCTTTGTGTGTGTTAAACGGATTTCACGTCAACGTAACTTAAGAGAGAAAAGAATCTTTCTGGAAACATACTTTGTCATTGTTGGCGTATCTGAAGCCTGTTATCCAGCCCTCTCCTCCCCACAGACCATCCTGTGAGTGTGGAGGGTAGTACATGGGAATTGGAACATCCTGCACCCGTTCCTTCTGTCCCGTCTTTGGATTGGCGCGGTACTGTACTCCTAGAGGACGCCAATGGACAGGGGTGGCCTCTTTCCTCTCAAGCGACTTGAGGTAGTGCTTAGGGAGACGACCATAGATGCCCTGTTTTAGTTTCAAAGCGTCCCAGATTTTGCGTGGATATTTATAAAGAGGCATCTGTTGAAGACAGAAAAAGGAAATTGAGAAAGAGAGAGAAAAGGGGCTTGACAGTTGTTCCCAAGTACTTAAGCTCCCACAAATTCTCCACTTCTATTCCTCTTTTCACACACATGTATTCTGTCTTCACACTACAAAACACAATGTCATGCAAACATCAAAGTCCAAGAAGACTCCTGCCTGACCTCTTCTGTCACCCATCACTATAGAAAACAAGAAGGGGCTGTAAGCCTATCCTTGATGCAGTCCCACCCCACCTTGAACCTAAGCCATGGGGATTTCTGTCATGTACTTGAGTAGAATAGTTAATTGTTTTTCAAGCAATATTTTATATTGCTGATGGCTCACTGCTTCAGGATGATATAACTCATGTGTATTCTTTTGCACTAAAATAATGGGACTAACACCATTACAGAAAAACCAGGTAAATAGAAAAATCAAACCGTACGCAGAGGAGGACTTTTCGTCCAATAACAGCTTCAATTTTCCTAAGCATGGCGCTCAGTGGCAAAAGATCAACAACACAGCTATTCTTCAGTTCATACATTTTCCTTACCGTGTAATATGTATATGCAGACCCCCAGCAAATGCAGGATTAGTTTTTAATTCACACTATGACAAACTTTAGCCTGCAAGGACATCACGCATTCCCCGAGAAAAGGCACAGACGCAGATTTCCGGGTAAATCAGCCCGCCTACATCAACACGGAATGTGATTGGCCAGGGAAGCAAATACCCTATTAGATTGGTGTTCCCTGGCTTGTCAATCAACGAGAATCCCTTTCCGGCAAATGCGGATGTAGATTAATGTTGCTTTTGTCATTTTTCTCTTTATATTATGGATTTATTATTCGTTTCTTCCTTTACGTTTTGATCTTTTTTTGTAATTTTCAAGATCTTTGTGTTTTTTGTGTTCCATAAAGCCTTAAAAAACAGTATCGACAAAATAATTTGAAAGGGATGTGGAAGAAGTTCATTTCTATGAAACTCATGTACTATTGTATTAGTTCCAAAAACAAACTATTAATGACCGACGCCCGAAAGGTGGAATTGAACCACTCTGCCGCTAAGCAGCTACAGGTTTGAAGCCTGCACCCCGGACCACCGAGGCTCATCCGGGCACTGGAATAGAGGAAGACAGAGGTTTATAAACAAGGTTGTTGGTGTAGCTATCTCAGTCATGGTGTCACAGAAATTTCAGTTCCAACACAGGATATCTTGAAGAATACACGTAAAATCTACAGGACATCGCTTTAATAACGATTTGGAGCATTTTTCTATTGTATAAACACTAAAAATCGAAACGCTTTGTGGTATTACCCATATTATGCAAATCAGCTCCATTGTGATTGGCTGTCTGGATATAACCAGGTGGACGCACCATGACAGGTAAGATACATGCTCACGGTTATATCAAACATTTAAAAAGAGAAACAATATTTCATTTGATTGTCCACTGTAAACAAACACATGTTCTTTGGACAGTTCTACAAAACTATAAATGGAAAGATTTGTTGTATTTGAACACTTTTTTGTTTATATTCCTCTTAGTGTTGTTCCGTTTAAGCTTGTAACTGCTTGTCTGTTACCTTTTCATTGCCTAAGTTTAACCTTATTCTTATTATCTTGTCCAGTATTTTCCTTAGACAACTATTGTCTAGAGAAACTATTGGTCTGAGATGTAAAAGTCTTGTTGTATACTTAGAATGACAATGAAGTGTCTTATCTTGTTATAAATACTGTTGATATTTTTTCTGATGTTATATTTAATATTTCATTGGGTGGATTTGATTGCAATAAGAGTAAAACATCTTGTTTGTTTCCGTGGGTTTCTATTTAATATGCACATAAAATCATTTTGCACAGAAAATTAACTCAAATACTGTACATCTATTTTTTTTTGCCTTTGAGAGATTGTTGGTTAATGCATTCTGTAATTTGCATTTTGTTTTATAGGATCAGATGTGGTAATCTTGTTTTATCTTGTTCTTGACTACAAGCCATGATTTCCATCTCCGATAATAAATTAGTGAGGTTATCTGAATCGAACAGATCATCAACAATACATACAATACATATCCTTATTATTGTTGGTGAATTACACCACCATAAATACAAATGATGTGGATTAAACTTTTTTTTTTTTTAAAACAGGTTTTATTTCCATGAATTCTCATTAATTTATAGACTATCACATATTTTTTTTAAATATTTTGTTCATTTAGTCGGTAGCCATAATGCAGTTCCTGTATGTCACTTGTATGGACTCTATACATTTTTTATTGAATAACATCTTTGTTAGCACCATTTTAATGTCAAAAAAGAACATTTACATACAGCATAACATTCAGAAAAATGACTCGAGAGAGATGACATCCATTATCTATTGTTACACTTGTACATGGATATAACGTTAATCACATTATCACGTTAAAGCTGGCAGTCAAAGTGTTTTCGATCACCAGAGCCTGAGGCTCTTCCTTTGTTTCCCCAGTTGGTGGTGCCAAAAGGATTCTGGTCTTCTCTTTTAAGGTAGAGCAGCACATATTGTCAGCACAAGACTTCGCACAGGCGAGGTTGCAGGCAAGGAGGCGAGGAAGGGTGAGATCTTCTCCGTGGGTGACAGGGTTGGCATCTGCACTGCCTGCAGAGGATCCAGGGCAAGAAGCAAACTCTGGCTGAATGGTGCAGTAGTTCACCCCTACACTCTGAAGCACCTTGGTGACCCCCCTCATCAGATCACCGCACCTAGTAGTAAAACTGAAAGTTATTAATCTGGACAAAAAGTCTGTATGAGAAGTGGACAGATTAACATACAAGTCATTAATTAATATTTCGATGAGTATCTTTCTAAATGATGAAAATCCGGATTCTTGCATTCACCACTTTCATCTGTTTGATGTAAATATAGTCATCTGTTTTTATCAATGAGAGTCCAATGAATGCCTCACACAATGAAGTCAAATGCACAAATTAGTTAGTAGGATGAGCAGCGTAAAAATAAAAACTGTTCAGATATCTATTCTAACTTTTAAAAAAAATGAGTACAAGGAGCACGTTTTTTTTGCAGCATGAATATATGGAACAGTGAGGGGCCAATCATAGAGCCCTGTGGGACACCACTGATGATGATGCATTAACAACGGCTATAGGGAAAATCTTACTCAATAAATAGAATTTTGGCATACAATCAGATGTGAGGACTTACTAAACAAAGTTATGTAACTTGGTATGACCTAAAACCAAACAAATTGCCATTACCGTAAATTTAAAGAGTCTAAGATATTAAGTTATTGCCCCAAAGAAATGAAATATGGATATAAATAATTTCTCCTTTCTCTTGAGGGACTATGGAAAAACGTTTTCTTTGCATATGTTATTTCTTTGGGGCATTTATTAATTGAATATCTAAGAAACTTTAAATTTACCGTAAAATGACAAATCACTTGGTCTAACATGTTTTTAACAGGAAATATTAAAATCAAAACATAAAAATATTTCATAATGAAATGTTGTATTTGATGGAGAAAAAAAAAACGATTATTTTTTTCTTTTACAGATTAGCTCGACCTTTTGCTAAAAATTTTTTTGGGAAAATTACTTTACTATTATTAGACTTTTTTTTTCTTGTTTTATCAAGTTACATAATTCTATTCTTCACATGCTTTAATGTACCCCCAAAAATTCTTACTTATCAGATATGACTTTCTCAATAGCCTAATCTTTAACCTGCGGTGTCTCCAGGGCTCCATCCTTGGACCCTTACATTTCGGCACACATGCTGCTGCTGGGTCATATTATACACATGTTCTGTCAAGTGACACACGTTTCTAATAAGAAACAAAGTGTAAAATGTTCTCGACCAACCAGATGAGCTGTTCATTAAAGGCTTAATATATTCAACTGAAAGAAGTACTGGTACTCTGAATATTTACGTAAGCTCTGATACTCTAAGATATTTGAGTTTACGAACTGCAAAAATGTTGGCAATTGTTTGCCTTACTCAATTCTGATCCTGGGTTTTGCTCAAATCTGACACTTTTGACCTGATCTTGTATTGGACATCAGTGTAAACAGATCTGTAGCACACATTGATGCAGACATTTATTTCCTGTATTGTTTGCTGTTAGAAGAATAGTGTATGATGGTTCATCATCTTTTTTGAGAGTAGTCAAGAAGGCAAAAAAACGTTTATTTTTATCTATTAAAATAAACCTGGAACAGTATTTCAGCTTTCGGCGGATCAGAATGAATCGGTGGCATTGCTTTGAAAACCTATGAGACTTCAGAAATCACCAGTTGAAACCTTTCTCAACCTTTTTCCGTTTACCTATGTGCCTGAAAGCTTGCATGGCAGTGCACATGAACCGAAGCCACCATGGAGGATTCAGTTAGCTGCCAGATGTGGAGTTCATGCACACCCCTCACCCCAGGGACGCCCGCGATCTTCTGTCCGAGATCAGATACGCAGATGTGTGGAGGTGTGGCCTGAAGCAGCAGCAGTCCATACCTGTGCAGCTGGAGAACCAGGGAAACAACAGTAAACATCTCCACAGGTTTGGATACCGCTGCACCAAATATGAGCAACACAAATAAACATAGCGTGCGCTGTCGTCCTCGACAGCAGGTGGATATCCCCGAAAAGCCTCCAATCCCCTGCGCAGTACAAGCAGTCCCCCAGATTGAACTCCTCAAATTACATGTGATGGATTAAATGTGACTTTACAAACTCAAACAGTCCATATTCTCTCAAATTATTTCTGTTAAGTCAGCGATATACTCTACGACGGTGACTCAATTGTTAAGATATTTAAGAGCTGAATTTAGACACAGCTTTACTCTTGGTTGGGAAGTTCTGGATGAAAAAACTGTGTTTTCAACAAAAAGCTCCCCCTAGTGGGTAAAATATGAACTATTCTAGTGAAATAATACAAGATAGAGCTCCTTGTGTGGATTCATTCCAGCCAATTTGGACATAAACAGACAAATAGATTGGAAGAAACAGTCCAGCCCCCCCTAGTGAGTAAAATATGAACTATTACAGTAAAATATGACAAATGCAAGATAGATCTCATCAAGTTGATTCATATGCATCACATATAGATTGAATGGGACCAACAGTTGAGAAATTATTGCCTAAAAATATTTGGCGATGAAGCTGACCTTTCCTCTAATCAATCCAGCTCTTCCTCGCACTCAGGTCTAGCTGGGTTCAATATTTTGAAAAACATTCATGACATTTTAAAGCTAAAATGCCAGAAATCTTGACGTCTTATTAGATCTTAGGTTGAAATGACAAAAGTGTCCCAGAATAATAGTCTGTGATTATCTGGTGGAGGTGACTGACCAGTGGCGCTACTGTGGCGATGAGTATTATCACAGCAAGAATGGAGAAGCTAAGATCCAGGTACACCAGGAAGCTACAGGACCCAGAGCCGCGCAGACACCGGGGGCCGATCAGGAGCATCACCAGGCTCTTGATCAGAGCCAACAGGGGGGAGCAGAGACCCTGAATGACCCGGACGGACATCAGGAGGCGGACTGACCCCTGTCTGGAGGATGCAGGACTCTCAGTGGGATATGAGGACTTGCAGACGGGGGAGATATCAGATGCATTTTGACTGTCTGAAGGGGGGAGAACACAGAGAATCCCGATCAGTTCAGGAGTCTGGTACAAGTGTGTTTAGAGCTACAAAGCGATAGATTTTGTGTGGTTTCTTCTTCCTAAAGGGAGAATAAGGGGAGAAAGGTAACAACACAAGAAGTTAAACTACACTCACCTGGATGCCTCATGAAGGTGTCGTCTCTGGGATTCTCCTCGATCTCCATTGGCTGATTCCGATCCGCAGCAACGATCACTCCTTCACAGACCTCGCCCACCTGTCCAGCTGCAGCACGCAAGTCTCTGACCTGTGGTTCTGGGGTCCGAGAGTCCGTTTCAGGGATGATGGAGGACGCCGGGTTACAGATGACAAGCGCTCCATTGTGGACAGAGTCCCCCACAGTAAACTGCACTCGGCCCGGCTCACCCCGACCTTTGTCTTCTTCCTCACCCGAGCCTGCGGTTGTCCAACAGAGGAATGGAAAACAAGCACAGACGCTGTAGGAAGTTCCTTAAAGCTAAAT
This sequence comes from Lophius americanus, assembly GCA_037951165.1. NCBI lineage: Eukaryota > Metazoa > Chordata > Actinopteri > Lophiiformes > Lophiidae > Lophius > Lophius americanus. The sequence goes on from JBBDHG010000299.1 coordinate 212,228, forward strand.
ACACACTCAGCAAATACATCAAAGTATAATCTTACAGGGAGATATTGAAAAATGACGTTTGCCACCTGATCAAACCCACTAGAGGCTCATAGATGTTCCACTGCATCCACACAAACTAGAGCTCCTACAGTTTGGCAAACATCAGTGGAACAAGGTCAAACATCAGATGAGACCAAAGTAGAGCTCTTTGGCAACAAACTGTAAGGATGGGTGTGGCGTAGGAAAAAGGAAAACCATAGGGAAAAGCCCCTCATACCCACTGTGAAGTCTATACAGGTTCATAGGATAGTAATTCCTCTCAGTCATCACCTGTGAGCAGCCAGAAGAGTGTGGTGGTGGCGGTGGTGTCTGGTTTTAGACATTCAGGCAGTGATGTGCAGCGCCCACCCCATCCCCCCGAGCCAGTACCAACACAAGGTCGGGACCTTATAAAAACATAGACCCCAGACTACACTGCCGTCCCCACCTCTCTCCTCTGCTCGGCCGGCTTTCATTAAGTCATAAACTTGTTCTGCTCAAGCCTCCTCTGAATCACAAACCCAACGTAAACTTAAAACAGCACCACAACGATCAGGTGTATTTGCATAACCTTGGTGTCTAGGCACAAGTAAGAGCTAAAATAAGTTATTAACTTTATTTATCAATTGCCCAAATTTATTCTCACGATCTCCAGCTTCTGTTCCTCTTGCTCTGAAAATGCGAACAGCCGAAACGATAGCAGTGGTCGGAAATGAAGATCTAATAAACTGGTGAGACTGAGATTAATCAAGCAGCCTTTCTGTGTTCATTGGGATAACATGTTTTGGTTTAGAACAACGAACTAAAACATACACAAGGGTAGACGCGTCCACTAATATATCCCACTAATTTATTTTCGGTGTCAGTAACATTGTACCTTTTACTACCTTTAAAACAAACAAAACAAAACAATCAACGATTTTTGTAGACCTATAGGTGGACAATGTTCCCAAAATCTTTCCATAATTTAAATTTTAAACCCCAAAGAAGGATTTTGGATGTGCAATACCACCTTTGTCCACTAGTAGGACCTGATCGTACATCAGTGCAGTCTTATGGCTTTGACATCATTTATACATTCTTATTAAAATCTAGCATTGTGCACAGTAAAAAATTGCATGAATGAGTTGAAGATAGATTAAGGACCTGTTTTGAAGAATGAGTTAATAAATAAAAGTTCATAATGAACCGTTACATGGATTTTTCTGCCATTGTCCTACAGCTACAATGTTTTCTTCAGAACCATCCCTATGAGGAAATGAAGAGCGAAACAGATGAAGTCAATTTCCTGCAGATGGAGGAGGATTTATTATGGTATTTGTAATATTACCTCTACGGTTGATTTCAGGGCCATGTTTTTTCTCTGAGGGCTTCTGCTGATCCAAGTTCAGCCAGAGCACCAGAATCTTAAGGAGCAGACTCAGGGCGCTGACCTCCACCAGCAGCAGAGGATGCTGGACTCTTTGCGCCTCCAGGGATGAGCTGATGATTTCCATAAAGTAAGACGTGCACAGAGAAACAAGGACGAGACCAGAAATGAAATCTCCCACAGTCTTCATCCTGTGGTCCGTGTAGGAGAGGCTGCTGTGGAGGGATGCAGCAGAGATCTCAGGAGGAGTGGGAGGTTGATCTGGAGGGGTTGACTCAATCATGGCTGCCTGGGCACCAGGCAGAAGCCGGACGGGTGACCCTGCAGGTGGATTAGCAGGAGGTAACGCAGAGGCGGAGGAAGAGGAGGAGGCATTTGGAGGAAATGAAGCCGAGTCCAAAGACGGGAGAGGATTTTTTTTTGTGTTTGATGTTTGAGATTTTAGGGCCATGTGCAAGAGGATGAAGAGTGTATGGAAACCATCCACCAGGATGATGAATGAGTTGCACAGCTGACTGATGATGACCTCGCACACTAACAGCAGGATGGTCGCTCCCAGCATGCACCAGTGTGCCACCCTCATGCCTGCAACTGAGAACATAGAGCACACATTAGAATACCTATAACATTGAAACCCATGAAGAATCGCTTTTTCCTCTGTGTCGGATGTTTAACATTCGTTTTTTATGATTTCAAAAAACAGAAAGGGGATTTTTTTTTTTATATCAAATTAATAACTGATCGAGTCCACGATGAAGGATGGGGACAGAGAACAAGCACCAAGTTGATGGATCCTTTGGGATTCGTGAATTGGTTATTTAACCAGCTGACCGCGGTGTAGCTTCTCTCTTCAGTCTGTTTATCCATTTTCTTATATTGCTTTTCTTGTGCTGGACTGGAACAAATCCAATCTGGCTTTGGACAAGAAGCTGGACACCCCCTGGACCGGTTCATCACAGGGTCAACACTTAAGAGAAAAACAACCATTCCCTCTCACAGTCATACCTGCGGGCTGTTTAGAGTCTCATGAAAGCACGAGGAGAAAACATAGAAACTCCAGAATCTTCTTTCTCCGAGACAACAAGGAGACTTATTCGGCCAGATTAGCATTTTGTTATACAAACCCAAGTTTTAGAATGTAAAACGTTGGAACCATCTACCTCATATGGGCGTACAGGTGTAGTTCCTCACTGTGTGCCGGACCTGGGATGTCCGTTGTCTCTGAGTCTGTTTATAATATTCATGGCTGGAGTAGTGTCCAGTTTAAGGAGCTAATCATCAGCAGCACTGGAGACATTGTTTGGTGCCGCATCAGCAGTGATGAAGGTCTTGTATCGGTCTGTTGTGGTGAAGAGGGACCTGAGTCATAATACAACGATCCTAATTTTAGCGATCCATCTACGTTCCAACCCTCCCCTATGGTCATGACCTCTGGGTAGTGACGCTGAGGACAGGGATACAAGAAGATGAAGTGAGCGTCCTTCGTGGGATGGCTGGGCGTCATCCTTAAAGATAAGGTGCGGAGCGCGAACATCTAGAGGGAATTCAAGATGGATCCGCTACTCCTTCACCTCGTTGAGGTCTGGCGCTTGATCAGGAGGGTTTTCAGGCTTGTCATGCTGGGAAGAGACTCAGGGGTTGACCCAGAACTCACTGTGGGGAACTATACCTCTCATTTAGCATGAAAGCACCTCGGGATCCCCCAGGATGAGCTGGAGAGTGTTGCTGAGGAGAGGGACATCTGGAAAACCCGTCTTAGCCTGCTGCCACTGCAACCGGAAACCCAGATAAGCGAAAGAAAATGAACAAATGAACGAATGAATGCTTCCCCCGATGTTGAAGGCGAGTTACTGCCTCAGGTGAAGGAGTGTCCTGGGCTGTTGAGTCTGGAGATGGACAGGTGGTTCGGTGTGGTGTCAGCAGTAAGGCCCGTGTTTTGTCGGACCGTCGTCATGGAGAAACTGAGCCAGAGGGAAGTGCTTTAATTTCTCTCGTTAATCTATGTTCCAGATCTCACACCTATAATCATGACGTCATGAGCTTCCTGGCGGAATCAGGGGAATTGCTTGTACAACGCAGGGCATTGGGGGCTTTCATAGATGTATTAGAGTAGTTTTTGCTTTTTTCTTCAATTCTTTGCCAGAAACCAGAAACTGACTGCCTCATTATTATGGGAAAGGAACTAGATGCCTTTAGATTTTTTTCCACTCACCTGTGATTTCTTATTAGTCATCAATTAGTCATAATTTTTTTTACATTTGTTTTATCGTGAGTCATTTGACCAATAATGTGTAATTCAAACAGACATTTGTACCGTAGTATCATAATCTTAACGTTATTTATTTTGGGCGTGAGGGAAAAAGTAAATAAGTGTTCGGCTACTGATTTAAAAAATAAATAAATTAAACCGTGAAGATTTTGCCGTGTCCCATTTTTGACTTTTTCTGTGTAGTTCCTAGAAAATGAAACAGGGGTGGTGAGTCCGAAAACCTGTAGAAGCCTTCTGTTTAACACAAACATTAGCACTTTGAGATTTGATCCAAATGTAAAGTGTGTTATAAATGAAATGCTTTCTTCTTCTTATTATTATTTGATCAGGAGTTAAGAAAAACGATCAAGAGTAACATCAATAAGCAGAATCTGTATTTCCCTCAAATTCTACTCTTTCCCTCCAAAACATAATGGAGTATAAAGTTGTAAAATAACAAAACTAGAGTGTGCTTTTAACGTACTCTATTCTTTTTGAACGCCTTTGTTCTCTAACATATTTAAGAATTCTAAATTTGCAAGTCACTTCAGATTGGTTTCTTTTTTTTGAACTTTTCTACCACTGACTTTGAGTGAAGACCAAAGCTGGTTTACGGAAGACAGAAACTATCTATGCAGACATTCTAGGAAATCAAAGTTTAATACCACCTACACCACTTTTCTACATTCTAAAGTTTAATTACCCCAGAGACGCGGACGGTCCTCAGGCTGGAATCAGCGGTCAGATGAGTTCTTGGATGTGATCTTTGCGGTTGAAAAAACTTCACTCATCCTGCTCCCCATCTCTCCCTCTCTCTGTCCTTCCTCACTCCTCCTCTTCTCTAATCACAGTCATGTGAGCTGGGGAGGGGGCGGGTGGGATCCTCCTCTCCTCAGACACTTTTCCCTCTTTGCATTCCCTCTTGGGAGTAAATTCCACCAGGGGACACATCGCCCACCCAGCCTTCACACACCCGCAGGAAATCACGTGAGGCTAATTTGTACAAATGAAATCCCTTATGATGTTTTCAGGATTACAGACACCAGACCTGGAATTACATAACCAGTCTTATATGTTGAATATATCTGGGGGATTTTTTTTAAAAATTTGAATTAAGGGAAATATAAATATCCTTTAAGAAGGTTGTTTTATTTTGGAACAGGTAAAGTTAGAACTAATGTAGAATACAGATGTGTTACAGTTTATGGAGTCAAACGATTTTGTAGACTGGATCATGAGTCGAAACTGTGTCCTTTCAAAAGGTTGTTGAAATGTAATTTTTTAAATATTCGAAGACTATGTATTGAATAGTATAATGTATATGATGTAATTATGTTTTTGTTTTTTTTACCTTTGGTGATGCAGATGTTTTTGTTTATTCTTTGGATGGTGTAGGATAATAAGGCAAAAATAAACATAAGCCTCACGCTTTAGCCTACTTCCTCTATTTATAATACATTATTGGGTCATTACCACTGGTAATAAATACTTGAACACAGAGAAACTACTCCTTAAATACTTGGTGATATCTTGGTAAATAAATAATATATTATATGGTTACTACATAGGACGTGGTAATAACATGGTAATAACATGATAATAACATGGACATAAAGAAGGATTCTTTTTAAAGTGCAGTTTGTGGTTACTAACTGGGTAAATTATCACGTTTTACTTAACAACGTTTGAGAACCAACATATTATAAGGTTGTGTTTATTGCATGGTAAAGGGAATAGTATGTTAATAATCTTAATTCACCATGTATTTACCAGGTAAATACCTAATATTTCAGCTATAGTTTTTCTTTATTTATCTACTTACTGCTAATAAACATCATAATTGATCTTATCTATAATTTTATCTACTAAATTATCTGTTGTAATTACTCAGTAATATACAATAATGTATCATATATTTATTGGGTAAATACCAAGTATTTCACCTGTTGTTCCTCTGTGTTAACTTATCATACTTTTCAGTAATTCTATAATGATACATCATTATAACCGTATATTTTCTGGGTAATTACCTTGTAATAAAGGGACTGTAAAAGGAAGAGTTATTGAATAGTACTTTTTGTAATCAGTGGCACCTGATGTTAATGTTAATGGAGCCAGTAGTTTCTCATTTTATGAGAATAGTGTTTTGTTTAGCTCAGCATAAATGTTGGAAACAGAAATAAACCCCTCGCCCTCACAGCTGACACACAGCATGAATGGAAATTGCCATATTTCGTAAAGGAGTCTTAGTTTTTCCGTTAACGGTTACAAACATTTGCAACCTCTCTGACTCCACAGATGGTGCCGTGGCTCCATCAACCCCTCCTCCTGTGTGGCGGGGGTCACAGGGGTTTGTTGCAGTCCACTGGACAGCGAATCAACATAACAGATCGGGACTGACACTATGGATAGGATTCTGCTGTTCTTCCAGCGAGCCGGCCCATTCCTGAGGCACGGCCATAAAACCAAGGAAAGTCGCTCTGAGGAAACGTTTGATCACAGGCCTCTGGCCACAAACAGAAAGAGAAGGGTCACAACCTTTGGTACCAACTAAATGACTTTTCTGTACTCCTAAATCTCTTTCACTATAACATTTAATTATCATTTCCAGGGATGATAATTAAATGTTATAGTGAATGTAATCACATTAATAGACTAGACGACTGTAACTCTCTTTTCTTCTTTTAGATTGGGCTCTTTCCTTTTATTTGTCTTGTATTTTATACCTTTATTTAAATGTATGCATATGTTTCTATTTTTCATTTTTGACCATATAGGGGAGGGGTGTGAATCTCATGCCAGGCTTTACCCACATCCACAGAAAAATCACAAAATTCTCTGTTTGTCTATCGATCTCCCTCTCTATCCATCTGATTCTCTCTCTCTCTATCCATCTGATTCTCTCTCTCTCTACCCATCTGATTCTCTCTCTCTCTATCCATCTGATTCTCTCTCTCTCTCTATCCATCCGATTCTTTTTCTCTCCCTCTCTCTCTTCATCTGACTTTCTCTCTCTCTATCCATCTGATTCTCTCTCTCTCTATCCATCTGATTCTCTCTCTCTCTCTCTCTCTCTCTCTCTCTCTCTCTATCCATCTGATTCTCTCTCTCTATCCATCTGATTCTCTCTCTCTCCCTCTCTCTCTTCATTTGACTTTCTCTCTCGATCCATCTGAATTCTCTCTCTCCCTTTCTCTAGTCATCTCTCTCTCTCTTTATCCATCTGTAGCTCTCTCTCTATTGGTCTGACAATCTCTCCTCTCTCTATTTGTCTGACTCTCTCTCTGTCTATTTGATCTTCTCTCTCTCAATCCATCTGATCCTCTCTCCCCCTCTCTATTCATCTGACTCTCTCTCTCTCTCTCTCTTTTTCAACTGCAATTTTGGAAAAATCTCATACACAAGAATTATTTTTGGGAATAAGAAAGATTTGATCTAATCCTAATCCTTCAGACAACAACAAGTGACATAACATGTAGGGAAACATCTTCCTCTGCAGAAGTGATGCATCTATCCTTATAATCCTTAGAGATAGAGATAGATATATCTATCTTATATATCTATATATATATATAGATATATATGATATCCTTACAGTATGAGGATGAGGATGAGGATAATCAGGAGATTTGTGTGACATCTTTAAATGTACACACATAGAACCTGACCTTATGGATCCTTCACAATGAGGGACAACATCACATGTTCCTGCACGGATGAGGCAACAGCCACCCCAGGGTGAGGCGTAATGAAAAACACAAATCAGGAGGCCAGTGTTTTATTTCAACCCGAATTTGACAGTACTTCACAGATAGATGCAATTAAAGTAAAAAATCCATACATGGCTCTAGAGGAATCTTTAAGAACCAGAACTTTTGCAACTCATCAGTGTTTTGTCAGAGAAACGACTTTGAATGAAAACACACAACGGAGGTATGTAAGAATGATTTGGCTCTGGGTGCGATTCTTCTGCAGTACAGATATTTGGTGTGAATGTCACAATAACGTTTGCTCTGATCTCTTAACACACGACCAACGACCGGAGGAGGACGAGAAAAATCGCAATAAAAAGGTTAATTTAAAGCTTATACTTTTTGATGGTGGTGGTGGTGATCTATGGGTAGAAAATTAAACAAAGGGAAGGTTAAGGAGGTAAATAATTCCCCATGTGTCATTCTTTCGAGTGATGGAAGTATTCAGATAATTTACTTGAGTAAAAGTACTGATGCCATATTATGAAAATACTCCACTACAAGTAACAAGTAAAGACTTCCTTAAGTAAAAGTATGAAATGATCTGAAAAATGTGCTTATAAAATGATGAATCACCAACCGTTTATAGCATCTCCGTCCTGTGAGAGTCACGTCTCCACATGAAGCGTTTGAAAATTGTAATACAAAAAGTAGCTATAAGTTAAAAATACAGTGGAGCGTGAAGTATAATTTTTTCGGCTGAGATGTAATAGAGTAGAAGTATATACCAGTATGAAATGGAATTACTCATATTGCGTACATTTACTTCAAATCTGTCCTTAAGTAAATGTAATTAGTTACTTTCCACTACTGTATGTAAATATTAATGAAATAAATCAGCTGTATTTGTTTTTACAGACATTTTCTGCCAAAAATGTTTAACGTTGATCTGCCTGAAAATATAATTTAAATACGCCGACAATAACTCGTCTATAAAACATCTAAAGTAATTCAAAAAGTAACTCCAGCTGTGGGACAAAGTATGAAGTAGAATACTTCCCTCTGAGATGTAGTTGAGTAAAAGAATAAAGTAGCATCAAATGGATATACTTGAGTAAAGTACCTCGAATTTGTACTCAAATGCAGTACTTGTGTCAAAAGTACTTTGTTACAATCCACCACTGGCTCTTTTCAAATAATAAGACATTAATCCTCTGGATAATAGTTCAAACAGGGGTTCATGCACGGAGACCAGTGGACCCCAATGTGGGGGAATCGCCCTTTAAAGGACAGTACAAAAACTAGATTGATGTGTTTTTTAACCGCTGCAACTCTAGTTATTAAAAGTAAAGAAGTTCTGATTCCTATGTTGGAGTTGTTGGACCAATTCTGCAGATGAAGGAGGCTCCATTCTCCCAACATCACAATTCTGGAACTCCACCTTCTCAGAAAATCTGCCTTCGCTGCTCTTTTGGAACATTACTGGGCGGGACTGGATTAGTGCGGCCTGGAATTCCTTCGGAGAATTTCAGTAACACGTACGGAGAAGAGGTCCCACCCTGTGCTCGACCCCTCACCACGGCAACACACCCTCACGTCTGCTGCAGCGAGGGTCCCAGCATCTGAGGGCGTTGAGGCGGAATCACTTGTTTAAGGCAATAAACAGATAATTAATACAGGTTGTCATGGGAAACAAACTTCATCAAATCAAAGTTTTACTTTGCTAGGACTTGTGTGGGTTACATCCCAGAGAATCCATGAATGGAATCACTGGAGACATGATGGAATTAAAAAAAGGACTTTTAGAGTTCCTCTACCAGGTGACTGGAAGCTGTATAGAAAAATAACAAAGGAGTCCAACTATCTATGTTTTACAGCGCCGGGTTACAGCTGATGGGAGACAGGAATAAATTAAAAAAAAATATATATATATATTTTTTTCGATATTGTACTAATTAGTCATGTGGAGATTCTGATTTTTGCAAAACTGGTCTGTGATCAGTGGTGGAAGAAGTACTCGGATGTTTTACTCAAGTAAAACTACTAACGCGGCACCATGAAAATACATCACTATAAGGATAATTTGTGTATTTAATACCTTAAGTAAAAGTAAAAAATTGATATCAGCAAATTGTGGACAGTAACTAAGTACATTTACTCAAGTACTGCAGATTTGAGGAACTTTCAAATTATATAAGATGGTTTTGTGGCACTTTTCATGCTGCCTTAATAAATAAAACTCTTATTACTCTAGACGTAAAAGGTGGAAGTAATCCAATTACTCTATGCTGTAGTTTGGTCTATAAGATCCTCATAGCTTGAGAAACCAGGCATCTCTAAAAAGTCAACTTTTAAAACGATCAGAGGTTTTTGAAGCAATTTTGGAAAAAAGAAAAGATTTAAAATTGTTCTGAAAAGTCACACGTCACTGCATAGACTAATAAAAGTAGTGGAGTAGAATTATGAAGTAGCATCAAAGGGAAATACTCCAGGAACATACAAATGACTCAAATATGTACTGAAAAGCAGCACTTGAGTAAATGTACTTAGTTACTATGCACCGCTCTGTGTTCACATTAAACGTGATCATAAGGACCTCAGAGATGAAACATTTGAAGTCATCTTCCTCCCCTTCCAAATATTATTTGTGCTTTTTGTCTGCAGAGATGTTTCATGAAAGCATTCAGTCGCAGCGTTTAGTCATTACATGCAGTTTATTTGAGAAGAACAAATTTTCGCCATATATATCTTTGTGATTACCAGCACATTTCAATTAAGTTAACAAATTATCATTTAAAAAATCTAAAAATTAAAGCATAACAAACAATGAGGGGGGGCAAATATGTCTGTCGTGTGAGGGAGCAAAAAAAAAAAAAAAGAAAGGGGAAAAAAAAAAGAAAATGGTGATGAACCTTACTTAAGAAGAGAGAAACGACACAACCGTCCATGTCGGCGTGAGGGAGGAGTTCACAGCAGGGTGAACCAGCTCTCTGCATGAACTATTCAACATTTCATGTTCTACTGTCGTTTAAAATCCAGTACAGGAGGTGGATTTGAACTCAGATGTCGAATATCAGTTCTGGCTCCACTTAGGGGAAACAGAACCACCAGCGCCCCCTTGTGGCCTCAGTTACATCCAGCGGGGTAGTGTTTCTAAAACAAGGATTTGCTGCCTCCTTGTGTTTGCTTTAATTACTGCAACCATTCAAACATATTAACTTACAAAGACCCCCCTCTCAAAAAAAAAAAAAAAAAAAAAATCCTACCTAAATATTTTCTCTAGTTTGAATCTGAAATATACACCGGAAAAAAAAAAAAAAAAAAAAAAAAATGTGGCTAATATTTAAAAGCAATCCTCAAAATGAAAAAGATTAAATGAGAGGAGAAGAAAATAAATCTCATACAGTTATAAAACAAATACAAAAGAACCGAGCAGCCAAAGAAAACACAGTGACGGAATCTGAGACGCTGATTTTGAAGGCAACATGAGTGATGGAGTGGAGCGGTGAGCCGATACCGAGTACCAGTGGAAGACCCGGGGGACAGTAGGGCGGAGGGGGGAGATGAGGACAGAGGAACACAGCACTGACTGCATGAACAAAACCATAACAGTGTTGAATGTGGCAGAGAGTCTGAAAATTAAAGATGACTTCTCATTTCTTTTTCCTGTAAGTAACTCTAATCAAAAGCAGGCATCTTCTTGCTTCTCCTTCATTCACCGACATTCCGGCCTGTTGGAGCTGGGATCAAATTTGACTTTCAAAAAGAGCGGGAGGCATGCAAAGTAACGTGGCTGCAGCTCCGAGGAGGCTGACCGGAGATGGACGCTGATCCCTGAGGGGCCAAAGTGAGAAGCGGGTGAGAAAGCAGACGAGAGGAGGGAGGTCACTTTGGCAGAGGTCCCTTAGAGTGTCCTTTCCTTTTTTCCCCCCAAGGAGGGGGGAGAAGGGGTGTGAGGGTGGGCACACGGACATAAAATGTTGACATAGAAACACACACGTACACATCTTCAGCTTCCTTGGATAAAAAAGCCTTTTACAGTGATCCACCTGAAGAACAAGTGTTTAGAGCCAGCAGCAGCTCTCATCCATCATCACCACCGCTGTCTTTGTCATGTGACATGACAGAAACTTTAATTGCTAGTTATCTCCCCAACTACTACGGTAATCGACACAAGTGCAAGATACGGCTCTGAGAACAGTCAGTGTCCAGTCTTTGGTTAGTGTAAGATTCTCCCTCCTGTGTCCCCCGTCTCTCTCTCTCTCTCTCTCTCTCTCACAGGCGGCTGCTTGTTTGTGAGAATCCAAAATCCACTAAACGTAGTGAAAACGGGGCGATTCCATCGTTTCTCCTCGCCCCTCCTCCTCCTCCTCATACAGAATGTGGGTGTGTAGGATCACGTGTGTCATTGGCTGATGTAGTGTGGGTGTGGACGATTCCTTATGTGTGACAGCCGAGCCGCTGTCTGTTGTGGAAAGGTTTTATTGGTGGTAGAGTCAAGGAAACAGCAAATATGTTGAAGGGAAATCGATTGTGTGGTCGAGGCAGACGAACCGTCTGAGTGCCGTTTTCTCCGGTCCTCACTGTGGAAGGAGAGAGGAGATAATTTAGTCCTGAACACAGAAGCAAACAGTCCTAAAGCAAACAATATCTAGCTGGTAATTGATGCATGGCTCATGTTTGACCACTGGGGCCCCCGTCAGTAGGTGGGATACATGAGGCGGCAGGAACAATCACATGACTTCAGTTTGGACGAGAAAACATCCACAGAAGTTAGTTACACTCTAATCCCCGAGTTAGAGTCGTCACGCCGTCCTCTATCCACCGCCAACATCGTCTTCATCAGAACTGGACCACGGAGGAATGGAAGAAGGGGGCCCTGTCTAATGAATCACCTTTCCGTCAACATCGCGTGAAAGGCATGTGCTTTGTGTGGGGAGGAGAGGGGGGACCAGCAGGCATAATGGGAAGAAGGGAAGCCAGGGGAAGAGTCAGAGTTATACTGGGAAACCTTGGGTAGCCCCCTATGGCGGTGTCTTCTTTCAGCAGGATAATAGACCCTGCTATGGTTCAGGAAAGGTATGTGAAACACAACAACAAGTTTGAGGTGTTGACTTTTCCTCCAACGTCCCAAGAGCTCAACATGACAAACAGGTCCAATCCTCAGAGGCCTGCAGCAGGGCAGCGTGCAGCGTCTCGGTGGCAGAGACAGCAGCACACCTTCAGAAGTCTGCTGGACTCCATGCTTTGAGTGGTTGAGGGCGTTTTGTTGACAACAGCGGGACCCACACAATGTAACGCAGGTGGTTATAATGTTATGGCTGAATGGTGTAAAAGACTGTGCAACAGCAACTTACACCGTCATGCCAACAGATGGAGCAGATGGCGAGCATCACTGTGAACCCATGTGACATTTGTAAGGGAAGAAGGGCGTTGCATTGAAGGAGGGAAGAAGGGATTTTTACGGCGAACGGAAAACATCGCAGTAAATGCTGATGTGGTAATGTCCTCATCACATCTGCAGAGCGCCAGCATTTTATCTCACAACCACACTCTGGTGCAGAATTAAGCTGTAGTTTCATTCAGTGTAAACTAAGGCGGTGTTTGTTTGAGGCTTATGATGGCCAAATGACACACGCTTCTATTTACTATAGATACTCGAGTATTTTAAGACTTACATCAAGAAAATCCACTGGTCCTTTTCTCCTCAACTCGTCCATCTTTAAATCTCAACACTCCTAAATTTAGTACTTGCAGATGCCAAGTCTTGTAAAGATTTAGAGGCAGTTTATGGAAAGTCTTTGGTTAAATGGCAACAGACTGTTCCAACATGAAATGTAATGAGAGAGGCTGAAAACAGAATTTATCTGCTGTTGCCTAACTTCCTTTCACTATTTATTGTTGGTTATGTTATGTTATTGTTTTCATTCATGTGTTATAATCAATGCTCAGCCTTTAAACTAACATCCTCTCACAAGCCATACATACATACACACACACACGCATATACACACACGCATAAATACACACTCACACGCTTAAATACACATGCATACACACAAGCATACACACACACACATGCATACATAAACACACACACAAGCATACACACACACACGCATACATAAACACACACACGCATATACACACACACGCATAAATGCACACGCATACACACATACATACACACACACACACACGCATAAATACACACATGCACACACACACATGCATAAATACACATGCATACATACACATGCATACATACACACGCATACATACACATGCATACATACACACACACACGCACACACAAACACACGGTATACATACACACACACACATACACATGCACACAAACACACGCATACATACACGTTTCTGCCCTCTTACATGTCATGAAATCACATTTTCTGTTTTAACACCCACATTCCTTATAATTAAGTATTTATTATTATGAAACATTTAATTATTTTGCCTGACACGACTTATTTTACTGTTTTTGTTGCTTGTTTCTTGTACTTAATGTTGTTGTTTGGGTGGAGGCTTTAAATGAGCCCACTAGGGTCTTTGCTGCTGAAACTATTTTGATTGTCTGTGTAATTTTAATTTGTGAAAACTAAACCACTTGTGATTTTATTGAGCATAAACATGAATGCTTACCTCACAGCCTCAAGGGGCTTCTCGCCCCGTCTCCAAACTGGCCTCTAGGAGGAGCTCCTCCAAGTCTTGTCCACAGCTGACACTCACTACACAAATAGACGTACAGCAAACGTCATCATACAGGGTCTTCACACCCGAACCGGCTGCACGTGTAAGTTTTCCGGTGACGGCCGTGACTTACCGTGCTCCATCACACAGCTGCCAGGCTTGGGGTTTTCATTTTCGAGAAGATGCAGGGAGAACTCCTGCTTCAGGCCGTTGGGCAGAGCTGAGCCGACGACCTCGTCTTCTGGAACGTCTGCGAAACACTCATCTTCCTCTTCCTCTGAGGAGCTCTCGTCACATGAATTGTCCCCTTCAACGAGGGAGAAGGATACCATGGAGGCAGGTACAGAACCCTCCGAGTCTCCTGCCCCAGTACGATCCGACTCCTGAGCTTCACTCTGAGCGACAGGTGGCATGTGCTGGTCAATCTCAACAGAAAGTTCAGCAAATACTTCCTGCTCATCTGCCTCCGTTTGCTCTTTTAGACACTCCTCCTCTTGGCTTGGCTGGCTGCTCTCAGTCACATGGAGATCTTCATTTTCTGACGTGGTGTCCGGTGCGCCCTCCAGCGCCTCCTCCTTTACCTCTGTTTGGGTCTTGGTCTCCTCTGATGCAGCTGCGAGCTCATTCTGAATCTGCTCAGAAGCCGACACTGACGGCTGCTGCTGCGTTTCTATCAAAGATGTACTAGTCTGAGTTTGACTCAGTTCACACTCTAACGCTGTGCTGTCAGGAGACAGACTGTGGCCCTGATCCTCGCTGTGAGCTTCCTCGCTGTCTCCTTCATCCTTTCCTCGGGGGCAAGTGGTGCTCTCTGTTACCTCACTTGATGTGGACTCTAAAGGCAGGAGCGGTGCTTGTTGACTTGGATCAGCCCCCCCGGGGTCTAAAGTGCTAGCGGCCATCTCCAACGGCGGATGACTGGCAGACAGTGGCTCTATGGTGTGGGTCTGTGCGGGGGTCTCTAAGTGTGCCGCAGGACTCTGCTCTGTCACGTTGGAGTCTGTTGAAGGAGCTGCTGAGCTCTCGCTCACATTCTCCCGCGTCAGCTGCGTTTGTGTGGGTGTTTCAGACGAGTGTGTCTGCTGTGCTGTGGGTGTGATCACATCTACATTTTTCTCTGAAGTCCCTTTAGTCTGACTGGGGGCAGCAGATGTGCTCAGCTGAAGTGGTAAGGACTGCTGCTGCTGCTGCTCCGGTGGGCTCTCCACTCGGGTAACCATGAAAATTTTATGACCCCTCCCCGGACTGGAGACAGATATACAGCGGCCTGGGGATGGAGGGGTGCCGGGAGGAGCTGCAGATTCTGTGACTGTGATCCCGGAAATGGTGTTGGGCACACCGGCAGGCGAGGGCGACGGGGATGAGGACGTAGTATTTGAGGCAGTGAGGGGAGGGTCGGAAACCCCTTTCTGGCTTAGAGGAACAGTCAGGTTCAGGTGAGCGGAGGAGCTTGACGTAATAGAGGACTTTGTTACCACCTCTTCTTCCTCCTCATCCTCCGTGTCCGAGTCAGACTGCAGGTTCAATCGAGGGACACTCGTCTCAGCACTTGCTGCCGATTGGCTGTTCGTCTGTCCTTCGTTAATCATCGCTTTACCTTCTTCTCCCTCTTTCCCCGCGGTGTGCCCACTCTCCTCCGAAGCCGGCTGCTCCTCCTCTTCTCTGGTCCCATCCTCCGTCGCAATTTCAGCCATGGACGCCGACAGTCTCATCTTCTGCTCCGTCTCTTCTTTCTCCTTAGCCAGGATGAAGTTCCTCTTGCAGCCGTTCTGGATCTCAGCCAGCAGGCCACGCTGAGTCTCGATGAAGCTCTTCACCTGAGTGACAAAACCCCCCCCCCCATGAAATTAAATCACAAGAAGAATGTCAGAAAACAACTCCTACACTCCTTTATGACCCAAGACCTTCAGTCTTCTGCTTTAGTCAATAATTATTCTCGTAGTTGTTAACATGTCATTCTGATGCAAGTTATTAGAAGTGTGTGTTGTGAAAGGGTGATCATTAGACGCATTAGATACCCGAGGACTGGGCCAAGCTTAGTTCTTTGATTTAACACATTGCGTAATATCAGTTGGTATTGCTCACTAGTCACTGGAGTTCGGTTGGATGTAGTTTTGGTAGAACCACAGATCACGCACAGATGGCGAAGATTTGATTTCATATTCTTTTGTTTTCCAGCCACCATCAGGTTTTTGAGACTCCTCTTTTGATTGTGCTACTCTCTTTGTTTCAAACGGCGCTTGTTTGCCCTTTGCCCCACATTTGTTCATTCGCCTCCTGAGGTTTAACTCACTTGGGTCGCTTAATCAAAACTTAGGAATCAACTTTAATTTCGCCAACAACAACTGGGCTTTGCTTCCCTTTCCCCTAACCAGCTGGGTCGTAACATAAATCGTCACAACCCTTTCTGCAGACCACCAATCTGAATGGAGCAGCGTTTTTAAGCTCACTAAAATAGGAGTAAACAGTAAGTAACTGGATCTACTGTGTGGAAGGATGGGATATAAACGGATCAATTCAACCCAAACAAACGTGTCCATTTTCAGGGAAACTTAGGAATCAATCATCTCACACCTCCAGTGATGTTTATGGACAACATTGGAGGTCTGGGACATAAAATATAGAATCAGGTTTCAATTCACTGCTTCTTTCGGCCTTAGGATGAAGGAGTTGTTGACCTGGACTAAACCAAAGTAGATGACGTAAATGTTCATGTAGATACCAAATGTAGGATTAATGTCTGCATTTGTGTCTGACTACATTCCCCAGAATCCTCTTCCCCAAGCTCACAGTTTCTTTCTTGGGCTCCCTGTCCAGGTCGAGACGCAGCAGAGAGGTGTTGACTTTCAGGGCGAGCGACAGGGCCATCAGTCCTCCTGTCTTGATCTCATTCTCTCGGAGGTCGAGGCGCAGCAGTCTGGGGCTCTCTGCGATGAATTCAGCCACCGCCACGGCTCCTTCAGCACGGATGACAGAACGAAACATCAGAGGAAAAGTCCACCAAACATGAGTTTATTGCATGCAGGGAACTAGGTCCCACCTTCGCAGGACAGTTTGGTGGAAGCCAGGCCAAGTCTGAGAACAGAGCGGTTGGAGATCAGTCCATCTTTCAGCTTGTGGACCCCTTCGTTTCCCACAGAGTTATGGCCAAGGTTCAGAGTCTCCAGGCTCTGGGTGCAGGGCTGCAAGGACGGAGAAACGAAAGATTTATAATAATAATGAACTTTATTTGTAAAGCACTTTTCAAAACAAAGTTACAAAGAGCGTCTGAAGATGAAAACAAGGAATTAAAAGACAAAAACAATGACAGTAAGCGTCAAATGTTAAAAACGAAAGCGGCAATGAGATTGTGTGCTCAGATTATTCAAATGCTTTCTTGAGAAGACGTGTTTTAAGAAATGTCTTAAAAGGTCGATGCTGATTCCGCAAGCCTCAGCTCCTCAGGCAGGGATCTTCGGAGCTGAGGGGTCCTCACAGAAAAAGACTGGTCACCTCTAGACCTAAGGCGGGACTAAGGAGCAGCTGGCAGAGCTCTGTTGGAAGATCTGAGACTGAACCCAGGCTCATGGGTCGGAGCAGCTCAGGAATGTATCTGGGAGCTAAGCTGCTACGGTTTTAGAAGTAACCAGCAAGAATTTAAAATCATTATAAAACTGGTAACCAGTGATCCAGGCTGAAACGGTCTTGTGTTCGACTGTTTATTAAAACTCGAGCTGCTGCTATTTGAACAAGCTGGAGGCGTTAGAGTGATCTTTGGCTTCAGCCTGAATACAAAGACTCAGTGGTAGATGTGAACATCGTGACTCCACCTACTGAGATACAGCCGCACCATTGTTCGTGTAGTTTCCTGCTAACAAAGCGGTGATGCTGCTTTGATGAATTAAGGGACAAAGCTGCAAAAACAGGCTGTTCTGCCACATCAAACAGACATCCCCTCATGAGCAGAGTTTTATCGAAGCGTCACATCTTCACCAGAACTCAAACATTTTTACCAGAAGGCTTTTGGCAAAATGCTGTCTTCTACTTCAAACGTCTGCATCGCTATTTATTTGCTTGGCTATTGATCTTAGTTTTTATGATTATCATTTTGGGTAAAGTTCTATAAATAATAATTGTAATAATTTCTATAATTAACAACTTGTGAGATGTTTAAGACACTCATAAATATTTGTTTTTGTAAAATCTTTGACCTGATCAATAGATCCTGGTCATATCAGTCCAGTTTCTTAATACTATTGGCTATTCATTTAAAAACATCTACTTTTTACAGTGATAAACAACATTATAGTTCATTTATTCATGGTTTCACCGATGATCAAGATTAAATAGAATGGTGTCACGATGAAATTAAACAACATAAAAATAAATATAACACGCTGGAATAATGGATTCAAATGAAATATGCATTTAAAGTATGAGTTAGAAGTGTGTCAAACATGAGCAGCACTGATCATATTGAACGAAAGGGAGACACTCCGATAACAAAACTAATTTCCTGTCTGAAAAACAGCACGGATAATCTGAGAATAACGTAAACAAGAATCCTTCTGTAGTTGCTGAATTCTAACCATTCAATATTATTATTTATACCTTGTTTGTCCAACTTTACGTGCTTTTAGTAATATGACAGGATCCCGATTACTGACCCCAGCAGCAAATCATTTTTGGACATTGTTTCAGGCTGTAAAGATGAAGAGTTCTCCAAATAAACTCAGTGCTGCTGAAACAAGCGCTGATCAGCCTGAAGACCATGACTGTCGTCATCAACAGACAAGACATGCGACCGGTGACGTTAGTATAAGATTATCTGCAGCAGACTGTTGTGAAATTAAACCAAGAAGAACTGACAAACGTTGAGACACAGAGAGACGGATTGTGGCTGCAAAAAATGCCAAGAGTATTAGAGGCGTGGAAATGTTCAGTCATACAAGACGATGTAACACCAACCTACACAGTAGATTAAACTCTCCCCTACACACCTGTCAGTCTCGAGTTTACACAAGGAAATGAGGAAGTAGGTCCTTTGGTGAAATGCAAATACGCGTAACAAAGACACAGTTAATGCAGAGCTCTCAATCTTGTGTTATACATAATCTCTTCCACATTAAGTGGCCCATACGCTGCCAACACACTACTTCTGCTCACATGTTGTCTTAAGAAGAGAGTCTTGAGTTGTTAGAGGTGTGGCTGAGTGCATCCTGCTGGCAGCGACTGGGCAAACAGCTCAACTACCCGTTATTACTGCAGTAAAGGTGACGGTTGTACGTCACAAATCATAATCATAAATATCAGAACTTTGAAAACGCCAAGAACACAGAAGGGCTCTTGGCTTGGTGGAATTTGTTTTTTGTGGAGCAGGAGATACTGGTAGTAATGGTCAGCTACTGGGCTTTTGTTGGCATTAGCCTGCTTTTCAAAAGGTGGGTGTGGGTGAATGGTCATGAAGATTTGGGATCCTGAAGGGGGTAGAACTGCAGCAAGCGGTGTCTCAGATCGCGACTGCGCTTTAAAGGCACGTGTGCTCCTATGATGAATTAGAGCCATGTGGCCTATGAATTATAGTTGCATCGATGGATTTAACCGTCACATAATGACGCCTTAAGCCATAAAGAATGATCCTTAAGTAATGGTTCACTACTTCATAAACACAGCGGCGCAAAGCTGCCCACATGCCAGTTTCGAAATGACAAATTCCTTCTCGTAAAACCACAACTTTATGATCGTAAAAGTATGAAATCTTTCTGCGGTAAAAGTATGACTTTATGAGAGTTTTTATTTTCCCTGTTGCCTAAATACTCCAAACTGTTGAAATCTGCAGACCACTTCCATTTTACTGACATCATATCACTTTTTTTGTAAACACAATCTTCCATTGTCAAGCTCACAATCCGGCTTCAGCATAAAGTAACTGAGTAAATCAAGGAGGATGTGAACATGTGAGGCGAACATGTGACGTTACCATCAAAGTCAAATTTTCGTCAATTGATCGTTCGGTCTCGTTCTTTTTTGCACTTATGGGTAATGAGCCCAATTGGAGCCAACTCCAGTGGAATATCTCAAACGGCCCCAGTGGGAGCAGAACAGCGACTCAGAGACAAGAAGAAGAGAGCGGACCACTGACTGGTTGTTTTGTGTTCATTTCCCGATTAGACCCATCCATGTCCAAAGTCGATTAGTGTCAACTGCATACATTTTTATCGGATCCCCTGTTGAAGTTGTTCTATTACCAAGCCCGGCTTGAGCTTCAGCGAAATGTGCACATGTTGATGTCATCCGAGGTTGAGGTAAGGAGATAAAGGTGCAACAACAGTAGCGCTCTACTTCACGGATAGAGTAATGAGGAGGAAATTGAATTATCCCTGCCTCAACGCTTGTACACACATCTGACTAATGCGAGACTGGCTTCATTGTGCTTGTGTGGGTGTGTGTGTGAGAGAGAGATAGAGAGAGTTAGAAAGAGAGAGCGGGTACCAGTGCGGCGGCGAGGTAGCCCATGCCGTTGTGTGTGAGCTGATTGTTCCATAGCACCAAGGTGACAAGTCCTTTCCTCTGTTCTTTCAGTCCTTCGCAGACGTAGGCCAGACCTGTCAAAACCAACCCCACGTTAAAATATGACAAATTTAACAAAAACTTATCTCAAACAAAACTAAATATGAACTATATTCAATTATTTTTTTCAAAAAAGGCCCGTTTGATTCTTCACAACTTTTTCCTTTGCTTTCTTGTAACTATACAGTATTTTGAACGATTCATATTTTCAGTTTGTTAGTTTGAGAATTTCTCTAAGAAAACCACTTAAAACAATATGAATAAGCTTTATACGTACATAGTTTAGGCCAAAGTTTAAAGAACACAACATAATATCATACCCGTAATGACTATCATCGTCTTAGAAGACTAGAAGGAGGTTTGGGTTTTGTACACATCTATTGTCCACTCAATTATAGACAAAAACCACTATGTCATTGTGGAAAGCTAAAAAAGCTCCCCCAAAAAACAAAACATTTCTACTCCAAGACAATTGGACGTTGATATAAACTATTTAATCAGTCTTTTAGGAGCAGATTTCCAAACAGCGTTTGTTCACATAAGGCTGTAAAATCGCATTGAACAGCACGCAGCTGTGTTTGATGGTGATGGTAATATTTGTTATCTCTGTCATCAAACAAAACAAAGACGGGTAAAACTTAATTCTATCATAAACATAACTTGACTTGTCTACTATTTCAGAAGACAAATCCCTCACAAAGACTAAAAGGACTCTTCTGAGGTTGTCGTTAACAAGAATGTAAGCAGCCAGTGAGGCTGCCACATGTGTCGGTGCTGCGTACCGGAGTCCAGGATGTGGTTGTTGCGCAAGTCCAGGATCTGGATATTGTAGTTGAATTTGAGCAGGTTGCCGAGCTGTGCCGAGTCCTGCAGGCCGTTGAGTTTGTTGTCTGCCAGGTACAACTCCCGCAGGTTCATATTCATCTTCAGAGCCGTGGCTATAAATGACCATAAAGACAGGTAAGTGAAGGAAGAGAAACTGAACATGAAGAATAAGGTTTATCCGACACGGGAGGTTTGGGCTGAAGAGGGAAAACCCCGTCTCTTCCAACTCTCTACCCTCCTGTTCGTCCCTGGGGCTCCGCTCATCTTACCCAGTAACATGAGCGGCCTCCCAGACAGGCCTGCATTCTCCAGGTGAAGAACCGCTAGGCTGCCACTTATCCTGAGCGCTCGTGCTACAAAGGGAGCCGAGTTGTCCAGCAGGGGAGTGTTGCGTGCGTCGAGATACTGCAGGGAGCTCGTCTGAGGGGGAAAACACAACAGGGGCACATTTAATTAGAAATACTGGGATGAAAGTGCCCACATCCTAAGCTGAAATCACAACAGCGAGTAAAATAATGTTAATGTCATGATGAGAATAGATAGATAGATAGATAGATAGCCTTTATTAGTCCCACAATGGGGAAATTGCAATATTACAGCAGCAGAGCATGTTACAGAGTAAGAATAACACAGAGTAAGAATAACACAGAGTAAGAATAACATCGTGTTATGTGCAATTAAAATAAATTAAAATAAATTAAATTAAAATTAAACGTTGTGTGCAATTAAAATAAATTAAAAGGTAGATGTGTGTAAGTGTGTGTGTAGTTGTTTAGGTTTGTGTGTTGCTAACAGTGCTGGTTGTGGAGTCTGACTGCTGCAGGAAGGAACGATCGGCGATATCGCTCCTTCACACACTTGGGGTGAAGGAGTCTGTCGCTGAAGGAGAATGATCGTTGTGATATAAATGAGCACAAAAACACACACCAGGTAGAATAATTATACAAGTTAAAAGTGGATGTTGAGATAACGTTGTCTTTTTAATCAAACACACGTATAAACATCACCTACATCCTCTACCTGGATGCCTTTTATCTTCCTTCATAACACAGTTAACCTCTCATTACCTGTGATCACAGCTGCTGTAATACACTTATGACAACAGAGGTCTTCATCAAATGAGGAGATGTGAACGACATGTTGGTGAGTAGAACCGCTTTTCATCTGCTTAGCCATAAAAGACCTGACTGCATGCGCGGACACTCACTTTAAGAGCTATTGCACTTTCCAGTAATGAATAACTGCAAGTTTTAAGTGAAAAATTAAGAGGCAAACAAGTTACTAGTAGGCCTATCCGAGTGTGTGTCGTCTCCAGGCACTTTTGCATGTGGAACAACAGGGAATACCTGCTGGTATGAACCCTGAACTAAGGACAAACTAGCGTCTCACTCACTCATAATTATACCTTCCTTTCATAAAGATGTTCTGTCATTATCACATGCAATCGGAGCATGAGTTTTCCCTCTAGGTGAATAAAAATAAAATTGAGCTTGGAAAACCAATCAACAGACGACAAAATGAATAATGATAATAATAATTGGAAATTATATGATGTGACTGTCTGCTACAAATAGTCAGGAGAGGCAACAAACCTCCACCAGAACATCTACAAACTCAAAATAGTTAATTCACAACATTTCATCTATTACTATATAATAGTGTAGAATAAATAAAATACCTCACTCCTCATAGACACAATCAAAAGTGTCCTTTACATCCATATCTGCCTTTTCTGACAAATACTGCTTGAATGCCTGGAAAATTATTTGTATTCCTAAAAGTAATATGGGATGACTGATGAAGTGCAGGGTCAAAGGGCATGGGGAACGGGTCCCTTATGTCCGAGTGCCGACAGAAACCAACAGGGCTGCTCGACATAAGTTGAGTCGGAGATATATGAAAAAATAAAGAAACCAACAGAAAAAACAGTGGGGAGGTTCTTCCCCTGGACAGGAAGCTATAATTACAAATTTAGGCCAATGACTTGACTGTAAAGTCTTAACCTCCATATGTTTCCATTTCACAAATTCCCAAATCACTTTTGGGGAAATTGAGTTATATAGACTTTGTATAACTTCAAATTGCTTCTTTTGCCTAACAATCAGTCTATCACCAAAATGACTTTTCATTTATTCTCATAGAAAGACATAAAAAGGCAGAAAAATCTTTTTCTTTACCAATCTATAACCAGAAAATGTTTCTCATCTAAGCCTGAAAAAGGTTCTTGCGTCAATAATCAATTAGCAAAATAATTTGGTTCAGAGTTACTCTTTGATTACACAACTAATATTTGCAACCCTCACAGTCCTAAATGCAATTATTCAGTTACATTCAAAGAGAAATCTCCATAATATTATTATGCATGAAATGTATGACACTAGCCGCTTTGTCCTTGTTGTCATTTTTCATCTTTTTTGAACTTATTCCTTTAATGAACAATATTAATGCAATGATTTGTAGTTATTATATAAAACAAAAACACAAATCATTTTATATATACATATGACTGAACGGATTTATTTATTGCACTTTACTAAACCCAATACTACTTGCCTGTACTTTTGTTTTTAATCTTTTCTAATCACTGTAGCCCTGAAGAAATGCATTTTCACGCATTCCACGCTCTCTCACCTTCCTCATCATATGTGCGGCGGCCTGCCATCCCCGTGTGCCGATGTGCTTGTTGAAAGAGATGTTGAGATGAGTGGCTGACTCGTAGTACTCAATCATGTCAAACAGAGCTGATGCACCCTGGGAAGCAGAGAGAGGGAGAAAAAAATCAAAATAGTACTATATATTAATGCTTGGAGCAATTCTGATTAAAATCTAAGGCTTTAATACAAATACAGTTGGTGTGAAGAGATGAAAGGAGATGCAGGCTAGAGTACGCAGAAGGCCTCAGGTGGGGGGCATGAGACATCCGTCTATGTCACTGACAACTTTGGAAAATAAAAGAAAATATAACTGCAAACACCAATTTTGTGGTTTCGAGACCTTTCGCACTCAACGGAAGGAAGCGAGTGGGACTAAATTAAAAGCCAAAAGCAAAAAAACAAGTGCGTCTCAGGCTTCTCAAAGCCAAGAAATGCCAATTTATATAGTTTATTTCTGTTTAAAAAGGACTGGGACTAATCACAAAGGTCTTGAGAATTCACAAAGTCAGTGGCTTTTAAATAACTATGAAATCAGACTGTTCCATTTATCCCTCCTTCATTACATTTGAATGTGGCTCTGCTCAGAATCTGGGGCAGGATGTCTCCAGCTAGTCTAATCTAATCAGGATTGATCAGAGGCGTATTGACTTATGAACCAAAATGTAATAGGCCACACTCTCTCCAACCAATCAATAAAGCTCTTCAAGGATTTGGTTAATACTTGCCTCGAGAGCTTACTCGTCATATTTTTAATATTCTGTCTGGATGATTTGTTATTTTTGGCGACAACTTTGCTCAAAACGCTGCAGGCTTCTCCCCAAACTTGACCTGAAGATATCTACCCAGATTTGCCCGGCCAGAACAGATCTTTAATCAGTTGGGGGAGAAATTGGGAAGAAATAGTCTAATCTGACCAGATGTGAACGCACACAGAGAGTAACGGACTATAGATGAAATATGCAGGTGATGATTCAAACATTGTCCTTCGTGGCCAAAACTCACAATAACTAACTAGTAGTAGTTTTACTCAACCACATACTTAAAGAAATCCTGCTGTCACAGCAGCTGTTTGTGTCTGCTGTGACAGACAGTCGACTTCTGCAGAAGTAGAAGATGATGACGTGAGGAGATTTTTAGTTTGTCTTAAATATTCCTGCTCCTTTGGACGCCATATCATTGATTTTGGTAGTTTCACAAGTTCATACAAAAGCTCCCTCGCTGTAGCAAAGCTGGGAAAATGTCTACCTTCATTCCATGCTGCTGCCACCATAAAGAAATGCCAAGAGTCAACAGTCCAAGGTGGAGCTGTTACTGCGGTTAAGTGACGCCTGTCGCGGTGTGGAGCTCATTAGGTGATAACCTCCTTTTTTTTTTTAGTTTGTTTTTATTTCTTTGCTTGTGAAAGCTCTAGGATTAAGTGTTCATTCGTGTAGTGGTTCTCTTGTGTAGTGTTTTTTTTGTATTTTTGCCTGCCAATGAGCACACAATGCTCCCGCCCCGAAAGCCTCTCCCTGCTAGCGGTGGGCCACAAGGCAGTGACTCAGTGTGATTGGTTCTGTGGCAGGTAACATTCTAAGGCCCGACCACCAGACACTCACTGCCACAAAACCCTCCAAGGTGAGCGTTTAGAAGGGAGCCCAAAGTTCCTTTGTGGCTGATTCTTCTGGGGCCCCATTTCAATTCTAAGTTAGAATGAGACTAAGATGGAACGGTTTGTTTATCCACTGTTGAGGCAGATGAGAGCTAATAAAACCAGACAGGCGGTTGCATAACGTCTCATGACCCTTTCCCCTTTGTTCGGTGTGTGTATAATGATGCAGTGTGTTTATCTACAGCAAGGGGGAAGATAAGTTACATCCAGTCCAGTAGCTGCCGGCATATTGAGCCCATGTCTGCTCCTCCCTGCTCTCCTCAAACCAAGACCAGAAACAATTTTTTATCCTTTCCTCAAAGTTCCACCAAATCAGGACTCTTTCACTTCCTCTTTTGTTTCTGTTTTTTTTCGAACCACGCCTCCTCTCTCCTTTACTCCTCTAGAAACATTTCTTCAATTATTATTATTTCTACTTTCAGTTTCTCATTCTATTCCAGCCCAGAACAAAACTCTGATCTCAGATCTTGCTGAATCCCTCAGCTACTTCAGTCACATTTTCATGGTGGTTTTACATGTTTGCTTTGAAAAGTGTATAGATCGATCAGCCACAACATTAAAAACACCAGCCAAATATTGAGCAGGTCCCTTATTGCCAAAACAGCTCTGTGAGCCACCATTGCTGACACCTTTCAATCATTACCGACATTAATCCCTTTAGACATTTTTGCTACAGAAGCTGCTTCGTGGGAATGGACAACAACCTGGGCTAGCTTTTTACACATCTATCACCGAGAAGCGTCTTATATTATAACACTTTGGTAGGTGCTAGTAGGAAGGTACTAAAATTGCTATTTCGCTTTGCTCCATTTCTTAGCAAATTACTGTCACTAACTGATAAACGGTGGATTATTATGAATCTATTCCTGTCAGTTGTATGCTGGCTAATGACTTTACCTATACACGATACTTACAGAATGGGGGACTGACTGAGGCTCTGAGCTCCATAAAATCTACAAATATGTTGAAAAGTAACAGGATATTAGGGCCCACATACATAACATTAGGCAGTTAAAGGTGAATGACTGACAGGGCTTTTTTCAACAGGAGTAAAATACAGAAAAGTATCTGCGTTGACCCTCTTTAACTTGACCCTAAAGAAACATATCCCCGTGGGACCTCGTGTATATATGTGATAAATGGCACAACATATTCAGGGCTTTGCTAGAGAGGAAATGGTCAAGGCCTGGGTCCCCCTCTGCTCCACACTGCAGCGCCGTCTCTATCTGTGCATGTCTGCAGTCTAAACGTCCCTAATGATGTTTACAGAAGTAGACATCTGGAGAAATCAGAAAACCCATAACGAACACACCACATCCCACCAGTGAAGTAAGAGAGAAAAATAGGATCAGAGTGTGACTAAATGCAGAAAGCAACTGGGTGAGACATACAGACAGGCGTGACTTAAGTACAGAGGCTGGAAATATTCTAGCTGCACCGACAGAAATGAGAGAATGGAATGAGAGAGAAAGAGATGATCTTCTTACATCTTCATCCAGGTTGGTCTGCTCCAGGTCTATCACTTTAAACTGGACCCTCTTCAGAATTTCTTCCAGAGACTCACATGCTTTATAATCCAGCTTTTCACCTAAAGAGTAGATGATTGGCGAGAGTGCAGTAAACGTGAGAATAATTTGTAAAACGCTTCTTTTGGAAGCTGTTGGGTGACAAAGTTCACATTAATAGAAGCCATTGTGGACTTGTTCTGGTACCTACCTTTCAGATCTAAGCATTCATTTCGTTGCGACAGGGCTGTGAGGTCCTACAGAGAGAAAAAATAAAGCATTGTCAGTGAGAATTTAGTTTGTTTGTACCGCAGATAAGCAAAACTTTGCTTTTCACATGTTGGGACTTTTTAACACCACAGATGAGTCATTTCAACAGATGAAAACTGGAAAACACTCTTGAGGCTGTGTGTGAGGCAGCCGGTCGCATTTACAATTCCACTCTTGTAGCATTTAGAGAACATCCATTAACCAAATAGTGAACGACATGTCGCAGCTAAGAATACCGACTTGGTGACAAACTAGGCCTGCGTTGTCGTAACCGAAAGTAAGGGCATACTCAGAAGGCCCCAATCCACTGCGTTGCACATTCAATCCCCACGATTGAACCAATCAATTAAATATGACTCATTAATAATCTCAATCTGTTCATACAAACTCAACCTTACTATTTCTATCAAGTCAGCAATGTGCTGTAAGGTCAGATCCCATTGTGACTCAACAACGATGATGAATGAACTAAATTCAAAAATAATTAGACCCAGGGTTCAGATGTTAAAGATGAGAAAACTGTTTTCCACAAAAAGCTCCGCCTAATGAGTAAACTATGAACTATTAGGATGAATTAATGTATTTACACAGATAAGATCTCCTTTGTGTAGATTCATATGGGCCGATCGGACAATAGGACATTCGGTTGGGAAATAATGGTAAAATTAACTGTTTTTTGTACCCTAATGTGTAAAATAGGAACAATTACAGTCAAATCTGATAAATATGAGTTAGGTAGGTCAATTTTCACTCAATAGGACCAATGGCTAGAACATTAGGTCTGAAAAAGTTTGTTTTGGAGAAAAGAACTGTCCCTTGTGAGTAAAAGATGAACTACTAGAGGAAAATATGTACAAGATGGATCTCCTCGAGTCAATTCATATGCACCAAATTTATTGGAGATAAATCTCCTCCTAGTGGTGGAAATATAAAACGGACCTATCCCCGCTCACTTGGTGATCTACTCACCAAGTTCTATAAGGGGTAAAAAATTTGATGATCCATGAAAGAGTTTTTTCAGTTATGGCGTTAACACTGCGGCAAAGCTGACTTTTTGGGGATTTAATAAATTACATATCATGCAGCTACTTCGTAAACGCCTGCCTTTGGTCTGGTGATGGTGAAAACTGAAGCAACAGCAGGACATATTTGGTTTGCCTTCATAACATCCTTTTTTTAGTCAGGGGCGCAGACGAAAGTGCTGAGTCATCAGTAAAGTGTAAGATGTTTTTTTAAACAGTGTCACAGGTTGGCTGGTTGCAGCTCAGAGCCATTAAATCAAGGTAAAACATGTTAAAACTACAGCTGTCTGTTAACATACATGTCCAACATGACAGTACCTCCTGTAATGTCGCCTGACAACACAGCATCACAAATCAAAAGGTGGAAAAGACATTTAACCTATTGCTCTTGTAAAACCACCCAAACACAAAACACAGAATGCCGCCCCCCAAACTATGTACCACCAAATCCCTCGCCCCTGCTCAGCCCATTCAGCATGAACTCCATAACCTCTGCCCCCGCGCCACACTGCAAGGCATCATTTATGTTTGTGTGCTTGAACATAATGATGACAGTTTAGTTGTGCTGAGAGTAAGCGGCCTCCTGCGTGACTCAACAGATCCCAAAAAGATGTTACTGTTATGTAACAAACGCCAGATGTGAAACACTGCCTTTCCATAAAGCAAAAAGCAGGAAACACTCTAGACTAAATACAACTGTGGGAGTTATAAAAATAAATCAGCTGAGCTGAAAGATGAGAGACCTCTATTCACTTCAAGTTGAAAAAGATACAAAAAGAATAATAGCATTTTTATCAGGTGATTTAGTGTAATATTGTTTTATTCAGAATTATTAGACTTTCTTCAGCATCCACATGGTGGATTTTAGCAGCAAGGCAATCTTTAGCTATGATTAGTATGGGCAGCTGTGAGTGAGAATGGGTTTATCCGTGTAAATGCCTCTCTGACGGAGCAGCAACAGGCCAAAAATAGTACAAGATACACAGCCTGCCTCCGTACAAATGCTTTCATAGATGTGTGTGTGTGTGTGTGTTGTGGGTGGACTGCATCATGCATGCGATTCCCTTTTTGATCTTATTCGTTAGATTTGATGACCCTTGCTTTGCCTTTGTTATATATCTGCACTGTTTTCATCAGTGTGCAAAACTAACATTGATTTTACATAGAATAGAATAGAAAGAACTTTTTTTAAGCGCTGTGGGGAAAAAAGTGACAAGAAAAAAACAATAAAGACATTATATATATATATATATATATCTATATATATATATATATATATATATATCTATAAGTATAGATCTATATATCTCTATCCATCTACCTATATATATCCATATATGTCTTTATAGTATATAAGTATAGACATACATCAAATAAAGGTAAATAAGGTATAAATATAGCAAAAGAGACCAATCTCGAAGGAAAACAAATATAAATTAAAAATAGTACAATGCAATGGGTGGACGTTTAATTAGTGTGTGGTAGACGAACGATTGAAGAAATTCTTCAAGTTTAAGAAATATGACATCTGAGGAGTTAATGGAAAGGAGCAGGTGGAGATTAAATGAGAAAACTAGAGAACTCCTTCCAGACGGCCTTGCTATCAGAGAAAGATGTGAGCAAACTGACATGGTAATCAACCAAAATTCAAATGTGCTTAAAAGTAGACTTAAGTTGAATCAAAGATGTTCACAAGAACATTGAAGAAGCTATAAATTGGATGCCTTACTTTGTATGAATTAATTCTCACATGCCTCCTTTGGGACATAAACAGACGGCGGTGTCAATGAGAATTAAAGTACCTGCGTACTTTGTGAATCATATCAATATTTTATAATTTACTTTTAACAGACTTACAGTATAGTTCATTTCTTCAGATAATACAGCACCAGTCTTGAG
Source organism: Lophius americanus (assembly GCA_037951165.1). Classification (NCBI taxonomy): domain Eukaryota; kingdom Metazoa; phylum Chordata; class Actinopteri; order Lophiiformes; family Lophiidae; genus Lophius; species Lophius americanus. Next base: position 242,641 of record JBBDHG010000299.1, read on the forward strand.
GGAGACTTTCTGTACATTCTAAGAAATCAATTCAGTACACTAACTAGGTGTGAAATATTGTATAATATGGATCCACTTGTCCCTGAGCGAATCGCAGCAGCAGAAATGTGACACAACGCTACCATGTGTCCGTGCCTCAAGCCTACAGCTGTAGCTACTGTAAAGCAGGCATTCAGCATGTAGGTGTTACATAGTGACCCTTGCAGGCCCTATAGGGCCCCTGGCAAGCCACCACGTGTACAGTGCTGCACGGCTTAATAAAGAAAGCATTTAGAGGGAAGGAGGAAAATCAGCGGCTGAGCTCCTCTTGCCAACCGCGTTTTCACTATATCAGCCGTTTGGTCTGACTGGCGAGTTTATGTGGCTGGTTACGGCAAGGATGACTAAGCAGTTAATGAGAGGCGAAGGACTCAAGACTATAGAAGTAGGGACGGCCAGACATTGAGAGCAGGACGAATCATGGGAAAGCAGAATATGGTAAAGGATAGGAAGGGAGAAGGTAGTCCACTCTCAGTGGAGATGTACCCAGACTATAGAAAGGAATATAGATCCCAGCAGCAGTTTAGCACAGGGATGTGCTTTTCTCCAAGTAGCTGATATGTTTGACCAACGTCTTCCCCTCGGCTGACCGCGCGTGTGGTCAGCTTTACAGCGTTTCTAGATTCACACGTGTCTGAATGTGGAGCTCACTTCACTGCAACATCATCACTCACACAGGAAGACACACCTGCAGGCATGCAGATCTCAGCTGAAGAGGTTGTGTTAAGGCTTTGGGAAGAGTCACAGTGTGAGTACGTAAGAAAACAGAAGGAAATGCTCATGTGCCCTTGTTACAAAATCAAGTCCTCCATGAGCTCATCTGAGCTGAATTGCTTTGCTTATTAGAAGTTTCCCACACAAAACCAAGCAGAGAGAGAGGCACCCAAAGGTTTGCATACATTATATGAGATTTTAAAAAATCAATTTATGATGAGGGGTGAGTTTATATTTTTAAACACAAGAGAACACAGGGCTTTATTCACAAGAAATATAAGTTTTTGTAACTTTTTACCATACTGCTTGCAGTCATTTTACTCTAAGACAGTGTACCTGGTAATATTTAGGATGTAATTCTATCACTATGTAGAGCCCCTGGCTGTCACAACTGGACTAGATATAGACAGAACCAGTCTCTATGTTTGGACACAGTTTGCCATCAAGTGAACAGTAAACTATTAAATTTGTGATTAGAAGCATTGATGGCGTGTTAAGGTCAAATTGACAAAAATTAAACAAATGGACATTATGAGATTTATTTTGTCATTTTAAGAGTATTAAGTCATAATTGTACAAGAAAAAAAAGTCCAATTCTACCAGAATAAACATGTATGTAAGGAGGCTTCCTTCGTTTTACAAGAAACAATGAAATATTCCATCAAGGTTCTGGATCCTTAAGAAGTAGCACTGTGGCAAACCTGGCGTCTCAAACGGCGACAGCAGAGCTGCAAAGGTCCCGATGCATCATGGAATATGGACCCATAGGATTCATTAAAACGGTATGGCTTAGGCATCAATTATTAATGATTATGACATTTCACTACAACTGGCAAAACAGCAGTCCTCATTCATCGTCTTTTCTCTACCATCGTTTTCAACATCTCAGCGCTTTCTCATTGGATGATACAAAATAAATATCATTACCCCAGTTGTTTTTTTTTATTCTGAAAGAAAAGAGAAAAAATGATCTATTCTAGAGAGACTAAGTTTGTTTGTCAGATATTTAAGACTTTGCTGAAAACTAATGCAGCACAGTGACGACTAACTAGCCTCTTAAATATTGTTATGTTGAGTTTTGGTTGAGACTGTTGTAGCGAGGTATAAATAAAGTTAATAGATACTAATTACATCGCATTTTGCTGGCAAGTTGTCTAATACTTGTACCAATGGCGGTAGGCCATAGTAGATTTCTTTCTGCTGTATCAGGCCGTGTGGGAGTTTGTGATATGCGTTTGTGTAAGACAGAAGCTCACCTGTATCTGTTTCAGCACTTTGGCTACGGGTTTACAGTTGAGTTTCTGACAGGCCTGTTTGTAGGAAGAGAGGATCTCCTCTACCGTCACGTTGTGAGCTGCAAGACACAGAAAATAAAAAGGGTTTAGACTGCTTTTGTTGTTTTCTTTAATCATGACAATCGTACACAAACGTCAGAAGAAAGCAGATGAGAGGAAACATTACAACTACGTCCCCCGATACCCTTCAATATTATCTAATACGTTCTCTATTTCTATATCTTTCGGAGATATTGTAGCTACATAAAATACATTTAGATGAATCAAAGCCACTAATCCAATTCAACTAAATGCTCCAGTTTAAGTGCATCAAAGGCTTTTTTTAAAAGAATATTTCGTCAAATGAACCAGGAAGGTAGGGACACGATTCAAACATTTTTTATATCCACTCAAGTACAAATAGGACACAGTTACAACGTGACCCAGTAATAGGTTGGCTATTATTTAAATTTTATTTTAAGTGGTTCTGCTCATATTTCACATGTTGTCATATCATTAGGCTGACACTGAGGTACCACTGCGAACAGTCCAACAAATTGAAATTGTGTTTTTCTTGACAGTCATAATTCATAAAGCAAACAAAGCATCTAATAATGATGATCCTGCATATCAGTCAAGAAAATTCCAGTGCGGTTTGATTATCAACGTGATGATAACCAAGATGAGGACACACTTCAAAAAAACCCTCTTCAAATGTGGTTCGTGCGTGTCTCTGCCTCGGGGAGCTCTTTCTTGATATAAAGATTCCCAGATTGCGACCCCTAGAAGGGCTCTCCTACTTAAGTAAACAAAAAGAAAGTATTGTTCTTGGTACGTATGTGTGTGTGTGTGTGGGTCAGGCTGCTGCCTCCCCAGACTGTTGAAGGAACTAACTCCAATCAGACTGGGCAACAATCAAACTCCATCCCCTGGCTGAGATTTTGCAGAAAGAGGAAGTGAGGCACTCATAAGAAAGAATTAATACAGAAACTAGAAAAAGAGAGAAAGAAAGACCGTAAACCCCCCGCCAAGGCACAACAGTACACAAGGGTTAGGAAAGATTCACGCAGATTTCTCAACTCCGACATACTCTCCGAGTAGGTCTGAAATACTCCTGCACCTTCCAATTCAGCATCTCTGTTCAGCCCACTGGTCACCCAGCTCCAACCCCAAAGGAACATCAAAGGACTCAACGGAACTCTTGAAAATGAGCCCCAATTCAACCCCCCAGAGAAAGATCAAAAGGATCAAAGGATGTAATAGCCACATTGTGACATCAATACCTACGGCTTAATATTTTATTTTATTTTAAATCCTGCGAAACACCTAATATGACCAAAATCTAATCACCTCAAGGATATGCCAAAATCAAAATAAGGGTAGATTTCATGCAAATATATCCTGTACTTTTCCGTAATCCTGCTTACAAACAAACAGACAAACGCACATGGGTGAACACATGACCTCCTTGGTGGAGGTAATTAATTTAAAAAGAAAGAAAAATGTGGATACATACATGCATTTACCTTAGATTTGACTCATTTTAGACTTTATGTAGATGTAATGCTTTGCAGGAAGATAAATACATTTGCAGTATTAGGTCCATGACTACAGACAGAACCTGAGCCAATCCTACTGTACTAATACCCAGGGCTGTAATCTGAATTTGTGCGTCAGTCAGCATCTTCGCCCAAGTGAGAATTTATCCACGTCACTCTCAGTTGCCTCTATCTCCACTCCTAAATGTTTAAGCAATATCAATTTTTAGTTTCACTGAAATTCTGAAGTCGGGGGGGCTGGAGCCTAACTCACTCAGTAAAAGGAAGCAGAACTCACTGGAATAACTGGTAATATTAAAATGTGAAAATAATTGGTATACATTTGTATTCATGTACTAACAGGTTTTGTATTTAGACAAGATGTCATCAGCAAAGCTAAGTGCGGATTCAGGCCGATCGATTGGTCTATACGTTGGTACAAACAGGGGCTAGAGTGAATAAACTGCCCACAAGACAGGGAAGCAGTTAAAAACCTGCAAGGGCTGCCCTACAAGTTTGACAAGCTGTGTTCTTCAGTCTCAAAAAAGTTTACTAGTCATTTGAAGGATTTTGATACTCCAAAAGACCAAACAGTGGTGAGTCTGAGGTAATTCTGTGTAAGACTAAATTAAAGAGTGAGTCAATGCCACGTGAATGCAATGCTAATGGCCACAACACATCTTTTAACTTGTTTTGAGACCCAGACCAAACATCTACTCAAATAGAAAGAGGTCATGTCTCCCCGGCTGCGCCTTCGCGGACTGAATGTACATGTTCACACATAAAAACTCACTGGAAGTGCTTAGATAAGAATATGCTGATTGATAAGTTCTGTGACAGGCTACATAATAGTTCAAGTAGGTTCAGAAATCAAATATGCATACACATGCTTTCAGTCCGATGTCTGGAAAGTTATGCATTCACTCATGGGTCGGTTTGTGAAAAAGTAATCACTGTAAGATTGTGCACACAAGCCTCCTCCAATTCCTCCAAATACTTGTGACCATAAATGGTCACAGATTTAACACCAGGCAGTAGAGATGTAAAAACTCACCCATGCATATTGGAAATTGCTTTTAACACAAATGATGAAAGTACATACAATCGCGTGACCCTTGATCAGTCATAACGTGCTATGCGCCGGTCGATAGCCGGATTCTAACATTACAAATACTTGCCAAATCTGTTCTCTCCGTTCTCAACAGGAGGCTTTTGTCCTATTACGGGAATATAGGCCCTTCTTTTGTATATATTATTAATAACTTTTTAGTTTTGGAGAAAAACAATTAAACATGGTAGACTGTACAAACGCAGGTGACAGTACAGCACATCTCACTAACTCTACCATCTATTGAATGGACAATTTTTGTGCTCTATTACAAGGAAGGTAAAAATTTCGGTCATTTGTAAGGTGGTGCGAATAATCTGAACGCTGATTTTTGCGTTTTGGTTTTACTTGAGTCAAAGTTTAAATACCATACTATGAAAACCCTACAATACAAATACTGCATTCAAAACCTTAAGTAAATGTATTCAAGTATTAAAAGCAAAACGCATTTAAAGTAGGAAAGCAAAAGTACTCATTGTGCTGTGAAATCGCTCATCTACCTATGGCTTTATTATATTTGCATTACTATTACTGCTGCTTTAATGAGTGGTCCTATGTTAGTTACCACGGTAGATTTAAAAAGGATAAGGTAATGTAACTACTTTGTGATGTTCAGTACTTTAATCTGTCGGATCACTATTGCCTGTTCATGGTGACCTCTGTCCTGTGAGAAACAAGCACCCCGCGAGTTAAAAACACGCGTCCTACATCCTACTACTGTTTACAGTTTGACAATTTATAGCATCCTGTTTTTCGTTTATATGCTGCAACTGTGTTTATGTTGTGTTACCAATCCTCCTTGGAGTCACATGACCTGGCTGAAGCACTGACATCGTGTCTTTGAAATGCTGTTGTCCGGTGTCCAATGGCAGTTTGTCTTCAACTATTCTAGTTAAAGTGACTATAATTTGTGCCTCTGGTAAAATGAAATGTTAGTTTTGTTTTCAGAGCTAGAGTGGATCTGTAAAGTTCATAATTTTACTTTCATTTTTATTTATATTTCACCCTCTAAAGGTGAAGCAGCTGGGCCCCGAATTTGTGAGACAGACCAACAAATTGAAACGTTCTGTATTAAAATGTTATTTTGACTTTCCTTGTAGGCCTGTATCTATATGCCAATTAAATTGTTTTATAGAGGAGATATAAGAGATGCACATTCATTAAAGTGGGCTATGCATATATTAACAGATAATAATAATGTATTCATGTCTGCTTAAGCCTTAATTGACTAAGACATTAATTAAATGACTGAAGATAGAGACAGCCTGGTGATGATGGTATCATGGTAACTTTTAAAAAATATAAATACAAACATTCAGAAACTGCTATGAAAGGAAGGTCAGTGCCGTCTCTAACATATTTTGATGGCAAAAGGCTTTACCAGGCTCACAACATTTTGGAGCTTAATGTAAACCACACATGCTCCACTCGTAACTAAACCCACTGCTTTGCTACAAGGAAGCGAACGCCGGGTTTTAGTGGCCGAGAATGAGAACTTCAGTCCCAACCTATATGCCTTCACCAAATTTCCCCTCACTAATTACTGCTCTTCAATGAAACCAACAACCATGTCGAAGTCGAACAACGCCGTTTAAAACTGAGTAGTCACGAGGTCTTTCATTACCTTCAAGTCTTAATAATTATCACACCAATAAGAGACTGTATGCTCAGCACATACAGCTACACACCGATCAGCCATTAGATTAAAACAACCTGCCTAATATTATGTAGGTATATTATGTAGGTCCCCTATGTACCGCCAAAACAACTCTGCAATGCCCCGTGTGTTCTGACATCTTTCCATCAGAACTAGCATTACCTTTTTTCAGCATTATGTGCTAATGGCTACTGTAGGTCTTTGGGCTGGCTTTCGTTCCCCATGCACATCAATGAGCCTTGAGCAACAATGACCCTGCCGCCTCTCGTCTTACCAAGGCCATCACTGTAGTAACTAACCATTGCAGACCAGGAAATCTCTACAATACCTGCAGTTCTGGAGATGCTCTAACCCAGTCGTCTATCTATTGCAATTAGGTCCATGTCAAACTTAAGATCTTTAAACTTGCCATTTTTTTTTCTTCCAACACAACACTTTAAGGGGCGAAATGTTCACTAAATGCCTAATATATCCTTCCTACTTTTAACAAAATAATTAATGTTAATCTGGCTTCCCTTGTCAAACGTTATAATTAGGTAGCAGATACGAAAAAGCTGCTGAACCAACTGCCACCTGCTGGTGATAGCAGGTTCTGGTAGAAAATAAAAGAAAACATTTTTTTTGACAAAACATTAGACATTCATACCAATCAATTATTCCTAATAAAATGAATAATCAAATATTCTAAAATCATTGCCCATCCCTGGTTATAATCTCATGGCTAATCGTTGTATGTAAAATATGTTCTTACAAACGCTGCTTAACAGGTTCTTAGTTTTGAAATGCCACTTTATGTTGGAGAGAAGTTGAACAAATAGTTAATGCGGTATGCATCACTTCTGCATTTTATCTTAACCCAGCTCAGTTGGTTGGTTATTGGGTGACCAATCAAAAGTGGACATCTTGGAGTACAGGGATACATGCGCCTCAGGCACATGGAGATTTTATAGACCAGTCGGCATTTGAAAAGTTAAAAAGCTACATAACTTGTGTGTTGCACTCAGTCATTCCAGCTTCCATGGTTTCATTAGGATAAATAACTTGCAAATAATTCCCACTCAATAAAAGCATATTCACATTTGCGCTCTGGAAACAGGTCTGTGGATTTGATCTACATAATTGCTTGTGCTGCCAGTTTCTTGCAAATTTGTACAGTACAATATGTTTGTTCAACTGAACACTGTGTCCTTGGAAAAGTGTTATTGTGCAGAGTCGCTGTGACCAAGTGTGTGTGTAAACACTTCCTGTGGGAAAGGCAGGGTTTGGCGGTGGGCGGTGGAGGTGATGAGGGTCCCCTGTTTGCGGCACAGTATTTCCTTAAAAAGGTAATTCATTGGAGAAGGAGGTGGATAGGTGAGTAAGAGGTTGGACCAAATCTATGTTTGATGGGAAATAATCTATCATGGCTGTCCTTAAATTTGATTCTGTGATAAACAAACAAACAACAAAAAACACGATGAGGGTGTGTAAATAGGAAATGCTGAATAAAACAGGAGGAAGGGAAAAAAGGAGGGAAACACTCCGAGTTTATCAGGATTGGGAAGTGTGAGCTTCAGGTTTGCAGAATCACTAAGAGCAGAGGTCCAGCTGCCACCTGCAATTCCTGCTTCATTCGTCTTTGTTTTATTGAACTAGATCCAGTTATGCTGGCACACGTATGGAGGAAGTGGCGATGATGAGGTAGCGAGGAGGAGTGGGGGGTTGTAGTGCTGCAAACGACCTCTCTGAAATAATGAAAAAGATGAAGAGGTGATGATGACCCTTGAACACATGCATTATGTTTTCTAATCCCAACTGGCTCGGCTCACATCTCATGTTAACACATGATGTCAGAAGTTTAAGCTGTGACTCAGAGGAGCATGTGTAAACAGTGACAAGTTCAGGAGGGTCGGACCATGATGTCACACACCCAAAAAGGTTGACTGACAGCCTGAGAAGAATTCTATAATGATAACTTGGCTTAGGAAAACCACATAGCTGACAAACAGTAGATATTGCCCCACCCTCCATGCTGTCCCTGGATAAATAATACCAGGCTAACTGTTGTACAGAGCACTTAAGTCCCAATATCAAATACCTGAATAAATAAATCTGAATCATTGAATGTCAAATGCATGGAAAAAAATAAATACATAAATCTGGGACTGAAAATCAAACAGTAAGTAAAAACTAGAAAGAAATCAAGAGATAAAAAAAAACAACAGCAGGTTTTTAAGGGTTTTCCTGGCATCCCTCACCCCAGCAACATGCACCGGCTCATCCTGAGGAAGCCCAAGGCTTTCCCAGGCCAGATGAGGTATATAGTACTTCCAGTGAGTTTTGGGTCTCCCCGGGGTCTCTTCCTTGTGTGACGTGCCTGAAAACCCGCCAAAGAGCACGGTAATGCTTTGCCTCTGCCTCATCACCTATCATCGCTCTAGGTGAGCCCAAAGGAAATGGAAAAAGGTCTGACCACAAGATGCTTGCCGATTAGGTCCCTTTCGAAGACTGGCTCCAGAATGGTGCCCGGGCATCGCTACTCTGGGCAAGGAGTTGCAGCTTCATTGGTGCTTACTCCCTGGGGTTTTCAAATTGCTTTTCGTATGACCCCCCTGCTCAGGCCCCCTTTCCTTGGGAGACCCTATCAGGGGCTAACGCTCCAGACCACACTGCTCTCAGGCTCACAGAGGAATGAAAAATCCCCACCACTGCTTAAGGTAGCAATTTCTTTCGAGGGGGTTAACTGGAAACAGAGAACTTTTAAATTAATATCGGTGATCCCAGTTGGGAAGGTGACTGTTGGAGGGTAAACAGCCATCAACCACTATCACACCAGTATGACAGAAACTGGCAACAATAAACTGGCAAAACTGAAAAGTAAGTCAACCTGTACCGAAAACCAGACAGAACACTTACACAACAGGTAGAACAGTAGCCTCATAGCACTATTGTTCCAGGTCAAAATCCTCCCCCTTTCTGTGAATTTGCATGTTCACCCTTTGTTGTGTGGATTTTATAGGTACTATGGCTTCCTTCCAACGACCAATAACGTGTGATGTACTCTTAGCCAATATCAGCTGTGATAGGCTCCAGCTCCCCCGCAACTCATTGGAAGATAAGCGGTTAGAAAATGAGTGAATTTACGCAAAGTCACACCCAGAGATATGAGTCCATCACTGGGGGGTCTGAGGTCAGCTCCACTTCCTCATATTCTTCACACACAACAAAAGAAATGTAATACAATCAAACATACTAGCTCTGATCATAGATTCACTATGACCTTGGAAAGGACACCAGATTTCTTTATACTAAAAATCTCAAATAAAAAGGTGGCTGCTTCAACTCTGGCCTAAAAAATTACAGCTTTGCTGCATCATTACTGCGGTGCAAAGCCTGCTGGATTGGTATCCAGGGAGGACGAGGTAAAACGGCAGAAAACAGGGCAAGTAAACTTACCATAAATTATAACTCAATTACTTAAACTGAGGAACCAGCTGACCCGCAACAAGTACCGGCACATATGTTGAGAGAAGAGTCATGTTTTTATAGCATGAACACTTTTCTTCACATTCTGGCACTGAATGTGAGCAGATGTTCAGTAAGTTAAACCTGCTGCCTCCCTTCCACACCTTAACTTTAATGGACTTATGAGGTACGAGATCACCTCAAGCATCAGGTCATTTTAAGGCAACGCTGACAGATGAGCGCAGGTCAGAAACTTCCCAAACCATATCAATTTGTCCTGGTTGCCATTCAAAATAATGCCATTTAATACAACTTCACTTTCTCCACTGCTAAACTTGATTCAGTATCTGGTTTCAGGGAGCTGGAGTGACGCCCGGTGCACGATTGGATTGGCATTTCGGCAACACCCAATGATCTCCAATATACACCATGTAAAGAAACTATAGCGGATAGTCAATGTTAGATTTCGGGGGAGGGGGGGGATCTGTGCCAAACAACTCATGACAAATTCAAGAAGTTTTCAACATCTTTCTCAAGTTCTTGTGTTTCACTCTTTGCTCAACAATTGTGGGAAAAAGTGAATACAATTCCATTCAGTCATACACTGAATGAACTACTTCTTTATTCAAGCATACAGTGGCGGTCTATACATGTGACGTTATTAAACATCACAGTAATTTGTGATATTTGATTTCATTAAAGCACAAGACAATTTAATTTTCCATGCCATCTTTTGAATGCTGAGTTATTGCTCATTTATCTCTTTTTCTAACGTTGTTATAAAGACCAGCGTTGTCATGTGTAGCGAGGGAGAGGATATAAGCATAGATAACCAGATAGAAGATTCTGAGTCTTGATTTTGTGTTTCACAGGTCTACACAGTCGGGCTCAGACTGCGAGCGGAGAGGGAAATCTTGTGCAGTGGCTAAGAGTGTGGTAGACACTGTTAGACCGATTGTTGACTCAGTCAAGCTGATGCAGATAAACACCTGACCTGCCGCCTGCATACATCTGGTGCGGTGTGGACCGTGGGGTTTCAGCCCAGAACTGTATTACATAACAACGAGAAGAGAGGACTGCGTTCAAAAAAGGGCAGTCAGATTGTTGACTGCCCTAGTCTATACTCAAAAAAGTAGCTATGAAGCAGCTAAACAACTGATGGCCAAAGAATTATCAGAGTGACGGGGCTAAATTCTTCGAATTATATAAAAAGCGAGGCCTCTGTTGAATGTGACCGGCACATAGAATGAGTCATTTAGATGCCATTCATCAAATTAAAATATCTACATTACAATGTAATAAAAGACAAATTGGAGCTGACATATTACATGCTGCAAGAGGAGCAGTTCAAAAGTGGTGATACAACAGAGAATAATAGACCCAGAGCGCTCGGCAACACATGGAGGCCATGTGTCCAACTGGCAGAGCTTTAGAGATTAAACTGATGTGTTTCAGCTATTAGCCCACATCTTTAACAGTCCTTGTGCGTTTCATCGCGCTGGTCACTTCCTTCAGTTGAAAACATTCAAATCTAAGGGTGGGCTGTTCGTTGGTTGGACTTGTATATTGTTGCTGTAAGATTAAAGTCCTGGACACATGAAATTATGCTTATTCAATTTGATATAAACTTAACATTTTCATGGGTTTCAAACGCACTAAACATTCATGCCATGCTGCTTAGTTGGTGTTTCATTTCTGTTTTGGACTTCTTCCCATATCCATCCTCCCAAAATGGTGCCGTTTGAACAGGCTCCAGAGTATTAAGATCTGAAAACACAGCCGGGATGCTTTACCTTGGAAGAGGAAGAGAGGATTTTTGGTACACAATTACTGTCCCAGCCTTAGTTTCCAGTTTCCTAAGTACACTTAGTTTAAATTACTATAGCCTGATAAAGTCCCATAAAAATCCTTCACAAATGAAAGTCATGTTATTATTTTGTTTAAATGGTTTAACAGAGATATTGATTAGACAGTTTGATCCTTTTAGAGGATATAATTTGTGGTGTTATTCAACTGTATTGCATAATACAAACTGGTGTCTGATATTTATCTCATCCTCATTAATATAAACTACATGGCTTAAAAAATGAGTCAGCACAACACAACGAAACTCAACAGCATGAAAGACTACAGGGAGTTTGTATTTACTCAGTAGAGGTGATGACTGAGAGCAGGGGAAGGTCGAGCAGAGGTTAAACTGATGGAGTAGGTATGCGCCCTTTTCAAAAGCATGTGTTAAATACACCTGGCTGACAGTTGAAAAAAACTTTATCAAAAACACGAGAATATGTTTTAATGTGACAGGGGTTTAACAAGTTAACAGCAATGTATAAAAAAGTGTGTTATATGCCCAGAAAAGGATGTGAGAATCTTGGTAATGGAACACATACGTACTGCCCATTCCTAATTAATGTGCAAGTGCCAGAGTTCAAAATAGCACCCTTCTTCCAGTCGCTAGTCCCCTTTTCCTTCACACTAGTGTGCTGAGGGTGGTGACAGCAGCGTCATTCACACATGACAGCTGGTTGCCAGGACGGTCAGGCGTGAGGCAAGGTGAGGCAGAACGGCAAGGGCTGTAACTGTAAGGAGTGGGTAAACACAATGACGTGAGAAACGCATAAAATTTAGAGGGATGTTATTGTCCGTTTGCAGCAGATGTTTAAACCACACCCTGAAGCTATTCAATCTTCCTGCAGCAGCACAGGTATGCAAGAAGGAAAAACTTAACATAGCAGATTTGATGCCTTCTTTTACTGTGGCACGAGAAATGGCTTTACATTGTTAGAGTTTACTGTACAAATATCCCAGAATTCATGCTGATTTACTCATGCTGTTCAATTATGAGATATGTCGGATTTAGTGGCATCTAACAGCAGACTCCACCCAACTTCATGCTCTGGGGATGTCATGGTAACATAAATTTGATGTTTAATTGTTGTACAATTAAATATAGAATTTGATTGTTTTTCTTGAAAAATGTGAAGAAGAAAACCCCCCACCCTATCTCATAAACTTAAAGTGAAAAATAAAATTCTGAAATGCCTTGGCTGGTGGTTGTTAACAGCCCTTTCATGTTGTTCTGACTTCCAAATGAGACTTTTATACATAGTAACTTCAAACTATTGGCCTTTTATGCACATAGGGCTTCAAATTAGTAATCCCAAAGAGTCACTAAATGTGCTTATCTAGAGCAAGTTGAACTTCTACTTAACCACATTAGTTGGACGTTAATACAACTCCTTTCTTTATTTTCTACCTACGCGCTGACAAATTAGACTATACGTCAGATCTAAACACTAACCGAGTGTGCACCCACAGATTAGCTCATTGGCAACAAGTTAGTTTTGTTTGTGTTTTGGCAAAAATAGGGATTTTTTTTTGTTCTGTTAATGCAACATTAACTTAACAATGATTTTAAGAACTGTCAAAAACCCTTCAACATTATATAAAAAAGTGTTTTCTAAAATCTAGGACCTAAAATTCTAATAATTGGTACATTTCTTTTTTTGAGGGCTTTCCAGAAACCCCGGAGTATGTTTTGATGTCTTTGGCAATAAAACTGTGTCTGACATATCAGGGCAACTTATCAAACAGAAGCCAGCACCAGTACGGCGAATGAAAAAGTGAAACATTAAATTTCCATTTCTATCATCAAGTTAGACAAATAGACATAGGCTAATGTGGATCTAAGCAATTATTTACATTTCTACTAGCCTACTCACCAGATGCTGGTGCTAGATACAGACTACAGTTACTATTAGTTTTAGCTGGATGGTAAAGTAGCTGAGAGATATCAGCGTGTATCGCTTCATGTTTACATTTTTGGGTGTAGGCGAGAACATTTTTAACCAATTCAGTCACCATGACTTCTTACCACTAAATTAGTATCATTTCATGAATTCTACGCACCTAACAATAAACAAAGATTAATCTGGATTCCTTGGAAAATTGAGCGTAGACTATCTGATGGCACTTCACATTGTTAGTTTGGCAAATATAACACTAAAATATTTTTAGCTATATTTATCCCAAAGGGTTGAAAAATGCCTCTCTGTGCTTTTAAAAAGGGAGTCAGATGATTTTCTTTTTCTCTATTGACCCTAGAACCCAGTACCAGTCTGTCTCTGGAGCAAAGTGAACTTAATTTCTAATTCCTAAAAGCCTTTGTTCATTCCGTGAACGGGAAGCATTGCTTATCAGCATGTAACTTGGTCTGTAGCCACAACACATAACATTTCATGGGTCACATAAGCTCTACAAACCCGGGGCCAAGTGGGGCTTTGGTCAAATGATATGAGATAGAGGCAAACATAAGCCTGAGTTATGTTGCTTGCAGGATCAACAGTTGTGAATGTGAATGAATTGTGTGCACTGAACTCTATGGGACACAAAGTTGTACGACAGTTAAGTGGTACTCCATTATTGTTTATGTCTGCTGTGACGAACTTGAATACAAAAATCTACTTTTCTGTACTTAAGAGAGTTTGCAGACTCAAAGTCTGATAGAATTTACAATATGACATGAGCACATACTTCAAGTATGAACCAGTGCTTTTCTAATGACATGCATTGCTGATATAAGCCTGAGCTACTTCTAGATTGAGACGAGCCATTCGGGGAGGAGGAGAAGCAGAGGAAGAGAAGCAAAAGGAGAAGGGGAAGCAGCATGGCATGTTGGAAAGTACAGGAATCTCAGGATATGATGTACTTTCTAAGGAGGCCTAGAGCGAAAGAAAAAAAGCATCTTCAAGTCTCGGCAGGGAGGAGGGAAACTAGTTGAAAAAATAATTTATCCATCCATTCCATTCTCGCATAGCTTCTTCAGGGTCGGGAGCCAACCCCACCTGACACTGGACGAGGTTCGATGTACACCCTGGACAAGCTGCCAGCTCATCACAGGGCCAACACATACAGACAGACAACCATTCACGCTCTCATTCACACCTACGGGCAATTTAGGGTCATGCAAACTCATAGTGGGCAACATAGTTGCCTCACAGCGAGCACCACTCTGTTCTTCTAAATAGGTTTATCAAACATTGTTGATTGCACTGTAAACTTTACAGCTAAGTTCTACTACTAAAAACAAGCTCTCTGCACAACAGTCTACTTCCACTTAAACTACTAGTACCTAAAGGTAAAAAAATGATTGTACTGTACACAATATGAATTCATTACCAAATTTGCATTACAAAATATGCATGCTGTAAGAACTGTGTGAATCTGTATCAGATGCCATCTACCCCAGGCTAATCTGTGAGTAAACCCAGGACTTTATTGTAATGGCATTCCTCTAGACTCCATCAAGTTAACTCCTGTTCAGAACTAATTCCAAGACAGAAATTACACAAAAGTTGCTTTGCAAACATTCAACACCCGCCAGCTTCTCCCCTCTGCTCTCACATTGTGCGAGAATGAAGCTCTGGGCTCCGTGAACTCAGTTCACTAGTCTAGGATTTCTGGGTACCTGTTTTATGTCATGTGTCAGAAACGTGACACTTATTCAGGGGATAAAGGGACTGGGTGAATCATGGAGTTGTCGTGGTACAGTGCTCCTGGCGAAACACGCAAGCTTTTGATATTCAGATTTAATCCATTTCCTAGACTCCATCACACTTTTTCAACTTTAATACGTATGCAAAATGTGTAACTGTGTCGAAATCAGCAATCATTTATCAAGCATATAATAATTATCGGGCCATAACATGCTTTTAAAATATTTCGAGTTGATGAAAAAAAAGTCTAAAGCTTAATTAACATTTCACATGTAAGTACAGACCGCTTTCAAATGACACATTCTTTCCATAACAAACACTGTACAGGACAGCTACTGTTCTTACAATCATAGACACCAGATATAATAATGTTCCCGTCATGATAATTCTGTTTAGACTTAGTGTTTTATTTAACCTGTTCTGCTCATTATTTAATTTAAGTTAAGCCTCACCTGAATTACATACCCAAAAGACACTTAAAATGGCTGCACAACTATCTGGTGTATTTGCATAACCTTGGCGTCTGTGGTATGAACTAAAAATAATTTTATTTGACTGGCTGTGCCGTTGTACCCGTTAGTACTGGAGGTCCACCGATCGATAGGACGGTGAGGCCTACTTTGATTATATCGCCAATAGGACGATCAGCCTCACTTGAGGTCGGTTGCACGCATGCGCCGTACACGCACACAAAGCGCGAGCTGCCAAGGCTTCAAACATCTCAAAAGTAAACCAGAAAACACAAAGCTCTCAATTTGTAACATCAGTAAGGACAAAATAGGGCATATTTTCAACCCCCGAAAGCATTGGGTACAACAAACTTAATCCAATAACTTTACTAAAATTAATTGTCCCGAGAAATATAGCAAGTTAAGCTTACGGTAGCCGCTCTACTAATGTTAACTGGAGCTCAGAGCCAGCCAAGAGCCCGATGTATACATGTATCTAAGCTGTTACTTCTATGTCATTTATGGTTTTAAAACTTAACAGTGGAAGCAGCGGCGGAAAGACCTTGAAAGTGTTCGGCATTACAAACTTAATCACACACTTCAAATTAAATTATCCCAAGGGACAGCAAGTTGAGAGTGCTTTAAATCTAATTTGATAGAAATACCACAAAGTTCATCTTGTTCTGCACACCGTGTGAGTCAGGACCAGGAGGACTCTCCATTCGGAACAGTTGGATAGTCAACGTACTTAACATATTTCAAAAATAGCATTTTGGCTCCAGAGAGGGGTTCGGGCTGCAAAATAACACCTACACCCACTAAGGGGGGCCACACATACTACAAGATTTTGCTGTGACATAAATAAACGTTTTAGTTAAAATCGGTGACTGTGCCCAGTTTTAAAATAAGTAATAAATGTACAGAAAATGTTTTACACGAGGATCTTCTGAGGACTCTAAGACCACTGTCATTTTTTTGTTAAGAAAAAAACTGCTATTACAGAACAAATACAATACAAGAGTCATCTGAAGATGACTCACCCACCAAAACACTGTAAAACACAAAATGCATCAGAATATGACATAATCCTCCATTACTTTGGAGAGACTGGAGTTTTGTGTTGTTCCCAACATGTGCGTTGGAGAGGACGACCAACATTTGGAGTCACCTAAAAATAAACTTTTGACCAGAAACAAAAAATTCTAAATATTAAAAGGCGAAACTACTAATTAATAGGGTTGCACGATAAAGCTGCAACACAATAACAGCCCAGAGTCTCCTTCTGTAGTAAGTGATGAAGTTTGAGAAAACATGGAGAAGATCTGAGACCATTCCTCCCAACAGAAACTCTCCAACTTCAGATTATGAGGTCCACCCTTATGGATTACTCAGTGAAGTACATCCCATTTTTTGGTCAGGTGACCTGAATGCCCATGGTAAAACCTTTATTTTGTTATCCCTGAACACCTCTTGGGTTTATTTTGAGGAGTGCTTCAGATCATTGCTCCTGCTGCTATTTGAAGGGAGTTCGTGGTACCATGTATTTTATAAAGATGTCCAGGGTCCTTTGCAGAAAAACAGAACTACACCTCATCACAAATCAATCACCAGACTTCAAAGTGGGTATGAGGGGCATTTTAGGATCTCCTAGGGGTACCAATAATTGTAACACTCATCCGCAGAAAAATATTTATTTTATGTTAAAATGTAATCTTTTTTTAATTATGATAGTTGAGTAAAAAGATACATTTTTGAATAATTTGAGTTAAAGATTATGGGTATACACAATAGACATTTTTTGTAAGTTACTTTACTTGTTTTAAAAAAAACTAAAAACAATTAATTCCAGAGGGAACTGTATTGTTGGCACTGCTGCAGTGCTAAGTTTACTCACACTATTTTAAAATATATGCATTTTATCACAAGGAAGAATTTCTGTAAAGATGAGAGGGTAACATCAGATTTCGCTGCTGCTTAAGAAACTGGGTTTCTTATATAAACAAGAGTAAAAAACATCCTGCATGAGCTTCCTTCAGTGGTGTTTTCACAGAACAAACAGGAACCGAACGTTGGTAAACGGCACACCTCAAGGAGTGGTTATAGGATCCACTCTCAATATGGCATTCAGTTCAGGACACTGTTTATAATCAGCTTAAGACTCTGTGGAGGCCGGGTCCAGACTAGGATATGAGGGTGTGAATTGAATAGTTTTCTGTTTTAAAAAGGGGGCGGGGTCACAGGTGCAGTCTGTGGAGTTATCATGTCAGACATAATCTTCATACATGCCCAGCAGATAAGTAGAACAATCATTTACAACTCTAGAACAAAAAAAAAAAGAAGTCATACCGTGTCTCCAAGGGTCCTTCGGCTCCACTGCTCCAGAGACAATATTCTCATCTGAGGGAAAGGTAACTCGTTTGCCACTTGCTTTGTGTTTGTCATTCCCCTCCTCCACTGTGGGGTAGAGTCCCGTCTTGTCTGTGGAAGATGCCTCTGTGCTGATGGTCTGGATTGCATCTGACATGCTCTCAGCAATGTTGCAGGCTGGGACATCCTGAGAAACGAACTCTGAGTCCAAAGTATTCTCCGGAGTTGAGACGACGTTAGTGGCGTCGCCCTCAAGCACACCGCTCTCGTCCAGACTCAGATCCACGCCGACATCCATATCCCCGCCATCGTCCCCTTCTTCCAACACAAACTTTGCAGCGTCCTTAAGTTCCTTCATTTTCTCCAACTCAATATTGCCTTTGTGCTGTTCGTCATTAGAATATATTATGTCAGTAGGATTTACTACCATAAGGGTGTCTTGGGCATTACTATTTCTATCTCCATTGGCCTCATCTATTTCCAGTGTGTTTTGTTGCTGGTGGTTGTCCTCATCAGCTGCATGAAGGTTGTCGGTGAGTTGAGGCATCAGGTAGGTTTCGGAGGCCTCTGTCGGCTTCCCTTTGTCACCGTCTGCTTTCAGTTCAGAGATACGTGGGGTGACCTCTCCTGTGCTGTTGGCAGTATTGTGATCAAGATCGACATCCACGTTGTTTTTTGTCTTGACATTGCACAAATCTAGACACTGCTCTTCGATATTCATGTTTTCATTTCCAGAGGAACTCAGTCTTTAACTGTGCCAGACAGCCTAGATATAGAGTTTATAAACAAATCACAAGGATAAACCAAGAAAATATGTGGAAAATACACCTGCCCTGGTGCTTAAATGACTAAATTCTGTTCAAGCGCAATTAGAATATTCTGTTATCTTTCGACTGGTCTGGTGTACTCGATCTGAATAGCTAGCTCAAGTGCAAGTCCACACAAATATCTTGTGACACCTGTGTGAAAAAAAATGACCGTTTCAGTAACCATTCCTGAGCCACACCAGGTAACTTTGCTGTGCTATCACCTTGGCAGGGACACTTAATCTCTGCCAGCCGTGTTGTGTGGCACCAAAAATTGGGAAGCCAAGAAAGGCTCACTGGTCGTCAACACCTTACCGACAGCATTAAAGCACACGTCACTCAGGGTGCCTCCATTGTGCGAGCTAAGTCAGCTCACCGCCCGTAACCTAACCGATTAATCTGAACGTATTCGACGGGGGCTAACGGTAGCTAGCTCGCTAAAGTTGTTGTCCAACAATGACGTCCAGGCCCGTGAACGGTCGCAAGCTTGCTTCTCTGCATGTGCTCGCCTGTTTGCCCCCGATAAAGTCCATTACAGAGTGTCAAGAAGATTTCCCCCTGGCTCCTGTCTCGCCCTCTGTCGCGGTGCAACTCCGCTCACATCCGAAGCATCGAGCAGCGGCTGCCAGAAAATAAAGCAGGCGTCACACTCCGGGCAATGAGCATGTTTCGGCGGCTAACGTCAGAGCAGGGAAACCAACATCTGTCGGTACTACTAGTGCTAAATATCATGAAGTTATGACGATATCCCAGCCGTGTCAGTTTCGGAGGTCTCTCCCTATCCGGGAGACGTACGTTGGACCTGTTTTGGTCTAGCGTTACCATTCGCTAGCTTGTTGAAGTCTAACAACTGTTTGTTGTTCACACGTCTTACGTCAGCACGTCGGTACCCACAAGGCTGCATTCAGCAGCGGCGGCGTTCAAGAGAGTTACGAAACCGACAGTACAGACAGCGTTTAGTTTGCAACAAAAGTTAATTAACAAACACTATGTTTACGTCATGACCCGACCCACAGGAGTGGATTATTGTTGCATATTCTCTTTTAGAATAAATCAATAGATCAATTGAATACTTTATTGAGGAAACAGCTCATGGATAGGTCCGTAGCAAAAATAAATACACGGTAGATGAATATCAAAGAATAAAACAGAAGTTTATTGTCGGCTGTAAAGTAAAAAAATATGTGGAATAAAATGAAATTGTAGATTTAAATTGATGTACATTTAAATAAACAAGTAGAAACCAAACTATTAGAATAAATTGCTATATAAATGAAGATTGGAATACAACAGAAAAATGTAGAATATTAAAGTAAAAATAGCAAATTTAGATAAAATATACTAATGCAGAATATTAACAAATAGTGTAGTCTCGAATAATGAAGTCTGATGTGCATTTAAGGAAAATCCTGGGTTGTTGTTGAGTACTTGCTTCCATAGGACAGTGCTTTAAATTATATCAAAAATGTCTGAGTCTCAAATCATTCACTAAGTCTTTGCTATAAAAACACATTAAACTAGGAGACAACTGTTGTAAACTTTTTCTCCTTACTGTACCGTCATCACTGCATTTATCAAAACGCTCCAATAAGCGGTAAACGTTTAAGCCTCCCTTTACAAATATTAGCCTTATTAAAATCACCCTGCTGCTGGCCCTCCGTAAATCCTTTAACCAAGACCTAGTTTAGGAATTTTCTTAATCCAGCCTAGTTTTTGGACAATGTTTAGTTGAGCAACCAACCAACTATCTGAAAGGCGAGTACATTGGTGGCGCTAGTTTACACTCAGTATTTTACTAATGACAGTCCTCAGAGTCAAACCACTTAGGAAAACTTTAGACAGCATTGCAGCTTCTTCCTGGAATAATTTACATACAGGAACTAAAGCTGTCAGAACTCCTTATCCTGGGGAAGTTTAGTCTTATCTTGGAGGACCAGCAAAATATACGATTAATCATTTGTAGCATATTAGTTCTATATACGCATTTGTTTCCAGTCTATTGTAATCTTTAAAACCGCAAAGTTTTAACCAAGGAAAATAAATATTTTAATGCATAAGTTGGAAAGCTGCTAGAAGTCAAAGTTTGGAGTGTTTGATTTTTTTGAAATACAATTTCTCATAAAGACTATTAATCACTTACATTCCTCTAAAACCAGTAAGTTCCCTTTGAAAAAATTTAGGAAATGAAACATTTCTGCAGAAATACGTCTCTTTCTAGCAACTTCCCCGTAAAGACCGGTGCTTTCAGCATCTTGCTCAACAAGCAAAAAGACAAGGCAGATTTATAAGTAAATATATTTAATATTATAACATTTGCAGAACCTGGAACACTAGAAATTTAAAACTCCTGAGACTGAATATCTTTGGCCGACATGTCCTCTCTAGGTGCCTTTGTCTTCTTGGGGAGGAGAATTGCCTGGATATTTGGGATGACGCCACCCTCTGAGACTGTGACATCTGCTAGCAGTTTGGTAAACTCTTCATCATTTTTGATCGCCAACAAGATGTGCCTGGGAGCGATGCGGAGCTTCTTGTTGTCACGGGACGCGTTTCCTGCCAACTCCAGAATCTCAGCACAGAGGTACTCCAGCACGGCTGCGAGGTACACTGAAGCACCAACGCCGACCCTCTCTGAAAAGTGGCCTTTCCTCAGCAGCCTGTGGATGCGGCCAACTGGGAAAGTGACGCCTGCCCTGGTCGACCGGGACACTGAGGTTTTTGATTTGGATGGAGCTTTTTTCCCACGGCCAGACATCTTCGGTCTGGGTGGAGAAAAATACATATTATATACACAGAAGACAAAAACACATGTTTTCATGTACAACTAAATTTGGGCCGCCTCAGATTGACAGCAGCTACATCAGCTGAAGATAAAACTGATGGTTTAAAGCTAATGGAAGTTGTTCAAACGTTACAATCACTGTCGTCTCATAACAGACAATTTAACACAACAGGAACTCATTCCTGTTACTTATGGAACCTCCTCAAATTTCACTCACCGCTATTCCGCACTTCTTCCAGAATGAGGCAGCAGCCACACGCTGGCACCCACAACACTACATTTATGGGAGAAAGCAGTGATTGGCTGATAGCTCACACCTGAAGGCACTCACCTTACATCACCTCTATTACGGTCCAGAGGTTCTCCATCCAAACTCCAGATCAGAAGGTGGGGGTAATACAATCAAACGTTGCTGGCCAACCGTCATAAAAATTAAAAGACGAAGAAGAAGAAGAAGAAGTGGTTCTCTTTTTTCAACCATGTAATTTGGAATTATTGATTTATTTTACAATTACTGTCTACAGTACTTCTAAATATATGTTTAATAATCCATGAAATTCATTATGTTATAAATTATACAGATCAATACATGTATAGCTATTAATTAATTTCGTTAAAATTGAATTATTTATTTCATAAATGCCTTTACAATTACAATTAATTTTCAGAATGAATAAAAGAAGTATCAGGCAGTCAAAAATAAGTTAGAATTCCTTATCTTCAGTGCTTTGAAAATATTTTTCAGAATTATTTTTAGAATGTTTTATATTTTTTGGGAAAAAGGTTGAATTCAGTTTCATGATTTTATTATCAGAACTCTGACTTTAATTACCATTTAGAAATAAATGAGGGAAAAAAATCAATGTGGCCTTAATTCTCTTTCATACATTTAAAATGGGAATACTGATTATGAATATAAAAGTGGATACAAATTTGGTTTTCTGGACTTATATTTGCAATTAAAAAATTTAAATTTATTGTAATAAAATGAATTATCGAATTATTCATGACTGACGTACTCCCTGCAGTACCCCCAAACTACCACTAAGGGTGCACGTTCGCCCACCTTAAATAAGTATGTAAAGAATAAAATAGCAGTTAAATGTAGTATATTAATCGATAGGGTTAGGGTTAGGGTTAGAGTATTAAAACCATGTAGTATGTAAACAGAATATTAGAATAAAATTGTATATAAATGTAGAATATTGGAATACAATAGAAGATAAAAGTAGAGTATTCGAATTAAGTAATAGATAAATGTAGAATACTATAATGAAATAGTATAAATTAATTGTATGAATATATCATGCTAGAATAAAATGCTAGATAAATGGGAAATATTAGAACTAAATAGAACAAATAGATTAGAATAAAATAGTAGATAAATGGAGAATATTGGAAAAGGGGAGAATAGTTTAGCAATATGGATTAATTGTGTGGCTGTAAATTTTGTGACTGAATGAATGTTTGCGTGAATTGTTGTTTGTCTTTATCTGTTGGCCCCATTAGGAACTGGCAACGGGTCCAGGGTGTACACCACCTCATGCACAATATCAGCTGGGAAGCTTCTCTTGTGATCCTGTACAGGAAGAACATTTAAAGTAGAACAGTGATGAGAAAGTGATGACTGTAAAACTGTAAAAGTGTTCAACACACGATTTACTGTCTAAACGTCATGAACTATTTGGTGGGTTTGATAGTTTCCTTGAGTGTCAAAACATCTTTTACTGCAGTAAAAGTAGCACTACTGCAATTTAAAATAGAGTACAAAGTACAACACCCCGTCTATACCTAAAGTGGAGCAGAGTTATAAATCTGAATGAAATTTAAATAAAGGCACACGCCTGCATTTAGCACACTGTGATTCCACTCCATCAACAGCAGGGGGCAGCATGAACACATTCACCCAGTTGGAGTTTGTTTATAATTTTTTGACTCTTTTTTAACAGACATGAGTCATTCTAATGGGGGCATGAATAAATCCCCAGTAAGTAGAGCCATGATTCTTCACTTTATCATCACTGAATGATGGCGTCTGCCTCCCTGAGTGACTGATGTGCTACCAGCCTGGAGAAGAGATGACTCATACAACCGAAAATAGACTAAGGTATATGAGATTTTTCATGTTTGAGGGCCTCAAAAAGGAACCCACGTCAACAAGTCTATATTTGATTGCCCCATTTTTGCATATTTATATCCCCACTTAGTCGGGGATATTATGGAGTAGTCATCGCCGCTGGCTCCGGCGCCGGCGCTACTGCTGCAGGTCCTTCATGTTAACGTGACAACTCCAGATTTATTTCATGGATCTTATTCAGATTTTATCTCCACATAGTCATTACTGCGAGGAAGAACTGGAGTGATTTGGGGAAAGATAAATTGCATATTTCCTTCCTCTAGAGGGAGCTTTAGCTCCAAAGGTTTTCGGACCATAATTTCTCAACCACTGCTCGGATTTAATCCAAATTTGGTGCATATGAATCAACTCAAGGGGATCTATCTTGTATAAATCATGTTTTACTCTAATAGCCGATATTTTATTCAAGATGCGGAGCTCTTTTGTTAAAAACACAGATTCTTTTTGGACATAGCTTCACAACCGTTACTCTGATTTATTCCAAATTAGGTGCTCTTGAATCAACTTAAGGAGTATATCTTGTACGACGCAGGGGACTGGGGGATTTTCAGGGATATACCCCTGCAGATAGCGTAGGTGGCATTTCAATCATTATATTTTTTTATCACAGTGTCTGCAGTATATGCTGTTGAACATGGTTAGTCTTTTCTGAAGATTGCCCCACGTGTTATTTTGTCGGGTCTGAGACTGCTTTAAAAACTGTTGACTGTACTTCCCCACTGATTTATGTGCTCAATAATTGGAAAAAAATGGAATTCTCATTTTGGGTTAAGCGAGAGAGCCGTCCATCACTAGTTCTTTGGATTTGAGAGAGGGCTTACCCAAAAAGATCAGATGAAATTGGAAAGAAGCCTTCAGATCCTGAACATGTTTTTCTGCTAATTTTAGGTATATAGACGATATTTCCTGAACAGGGAGTCTTCATCATATCATTTCTGCTATTTTGAAGGCTGAGCCAGAAAGTAATTGTGCTGAATATATAAGAACAAGGATCTTCTTCATGCCTGGTAAATGATATGGAGTGGTCCCATCAAACTACAGACCAAGCTGTGGTTTGGACCATAAGGGTTTTATGTTATTCATCAGTGGTTAAAACACCTGTTTGTGAGCAGAGAACAGTCGCAGATTATGATCATGAGCTAAATAAGCTTATGAGAATTTGGATTGATTAACATACAGTGTCACAATAGGGCAGAGCGGTAAGCATTGTTACGTCACAGCAAGAAGGCTCTGGCTTCAAATCCGCCGGAGGTCCTCAGGCCTTTTTCTTCCTTTCAAGGTCCAAAACCATACAATGGAGGTAAATGGGTGATTCTGTGTGTGTAGGTGGGCCCCACCTTTCAGCCAGTGTCAGCTGGCAAAGGCTCAAGTGACCACAGGATAAGTGGCTGCAGAAAATGGATGGATTGATTGCATGTTCTCCCCGTGTCTGCATTGTGAGTGATCCAGCTTCCTCCCACAGTCCAAATGAAATGCAACAAAGATAGGGCCGGGATATTCTCCAGTCCCCTGCAAAGGATAACAGAGAAATGGACGGATTGGCGTTATGGAGTAGCACGTATAAGTTAAAGGCTCCTATTAGCGATTATTAGTATAATTGAACAGACTTTTAAAGCAGTACAGTTATATTGGATCTGACAGTAACAGGTATGAACTGATGGAAAACAAAGATCCTCTATTTAACAGTCACAGTGTTGTTCGAAATTATTTTTTCAATTTCTTTGTGGAGGTAATTCCAGACTATCTGTTAACATTCTGGCTTCCACATATAGATGCAGCCGGTTTTCGTCCTGTGTGCCGTTTGCCTTCTCCCCATGTGGTGAGAGATGGAGCAGAGATAGATAGAGAGACGGTTCATATACACTTTAAAATGTGGCAAGGGGCCAAATTAAGAGGGGACCTTACTCGGAGGTTGTCCTTGGACAGATTGGATGTGATTCTCCTCAACATCTCAACATCCTCCCGACACATGGAGGACAGGCCCGGGTTCTCGGGCCGTCACGGAGCAGTTTCACATCCATATTCCTGCAGCCTGACTTTCAAGCATGTAAAGCGTACCAAGCAAGTGCAGGCACCGAAGCGCTGCAGAGTATTGGAGCGTGAGCTCCAGTATTTCATCACCAGGGTTGTCATCATTGAAACAGAGCCCTTGTTTTTGCTCATCTCTCCTGAGAGTCTTCATCTGGATAAAGTCTGAGGCCCTTCTGTATTTATTAGCAACAGTAGCTAGTAACACTGAAAACCTGCAGTCTGTGCCCACTGAGCAGAGGAGATAAAAGGGAGGAAGTCACAGAATGGTCCAAACATATGATTACACTCAGAGACTGAAGGCAAAACCAGACACCAAAGCCCTTAACAAGCTTTCTTCTATGTTTGCAACCTGAAAATAATTCAAATTAGACAGGGTAGCACTTCCTTGCCTGCCATTTCTCTCAAGATTGATTGGTGCGTGTTCAGGTCTTTACACCAGACAGGTGGACGGGTAAACACTGAATGTCTTTCACTCACACACGGAGGCCTCTTCTTCTCCTCCCTCAGCAGTCATAAATCTGGAGCTGTGGCTTTTAGGAGGATTTTGCTGCTACTTTGACTCCTCGTTTTCCCCTTTCCCCAGCTTTATGGACATTGCGCCTTTTCTCCAGAAAGCAATTTGTCTTCTGCGTGAAACAAACCCAAGGGTCAGTGACTAATTTCATTGGCGCGGCCAGGTTTGTTCAATTACATATAGGCTTTCAGATGGAAAGAGTGGTTGCCCTTTATTAATTATCGAGGAGGGCAATAACCCCACTGGAAAAAAAGAAGACAAATTGTGTGAATTTATTCATCGCTAATGTTCATCTATCTCAACAGATAATGGCCAATTAATCATCGACCACTTTCCCTTCATTCATAAATTCAGAAGACAGCGACATTAACCTCATATGGTGCCGTGACAGCTGGAAAAATGTGCCAAGTGCATCTGGTCCCTCTTGTAATTCTTTAAGTTAATAAAGAGCCAATTAGTGTGAGGTATCCACTCACAGACACACACACACAGACACACACACACACACACACACACACACACACACACACACACACACACACACACACACACACACACGCACACACCAATGGAACAGGAGAGTGAGTCATTCTATGAGTGGTTCAAATCGACATATGAAACCTCAGAGGGACCCTCAGTGCAGCAGTGGAGCCCTGAGGACCTGAACACCATGTAATACAGGTAGTGGAATGGACGTAAAATGGTACGAATGCTTTGTTGCACTGGTTCTCCTATAGAGTTCAAACGCTGTACCTTTGAACACTTTTGAACCTTTTTGTCTGCTCCTTAGACGAACATTTCTGTACCTCTAAAGGCAAAAATTTACCTTTACATACATCTCAAACCCCCATAGAGTTGGTGTTTAATGAGGTTCCGTTGGAGACACGTGCATTTTTTTTATTGTTTTTTATCAACACATTTATAGTTTTTATCCAATTTATTTCAAGAACCAGCCGTTAGTTCACATCATTTTTTCTTTAAATCTATGTTTACGAATATAGTTCTTTTTTATTTAAATCTATTGTTCTGCTTGAACAAGTTCCACGACGAAAAAGCTTTACATGCTAAATGTTAATGTGCTTCACCAAACTAAATATGAGGTATGCAAATAAACTATTTTATACTTACGATCAGCAGAAGTTACGAAAGTAAAAACTTGATGAAGAGAGAAGCAACCAGAGTTTCAGCAATGCTTCGTCTTCTGCGCCGACAGCAATAGCATCCGCTAAAATGGCCCATCCAATATTTCCACCTAACATTTACATATTAATGCACATATGTACATTTAACATTTCCATTTAATTTTAGAGTACATTAACTAAATGTAAATATTTTGATTTAACATTTAACATTTACATTTCGAATCCACATTTAAATGTAACCTTTACTTTAAGATTACCTTTACGAAGTTGGATTCAACATTTAAATTTATTGAACCGTTAAATGTAACATTTAAATGTAACATCTACATTTAGTGAACAATTGAATCTAACATTTAGATCTAACATTAACATTTAGATCAGATATCTAATTAACATTAAGAAATTTAATTTCACACGTTAGTCGTAAGAAGGTACGTAAGACTTAGTCTTTGTATTAAGTATTAACTATTATAAATTATTTGGAGCTAAATGTGTCAAAAGAAATATTGCTGTTGAATGTCATGTGCTTCTTTACAGTTAGCGTCCGTTAGCTTTAAGTCGGTTGCCTCCTAAAAAAAAGAAATGCCCCGAGAAGGTCAGCAAACTTACTTTAAATCGACAAAAATGTTTTTAAACATCTACTTAAATCCTACTCATTCTTCATTTAGTCGTTGTATTTGTAAGTTTTCAGTCATATGAACAAAAGTTTAGCCGACTAGCTTCTTGCTAGCATAGCTAGCGCATCTTCTTGCCCAGCTGGACTCGTCCTTTCTCACCTCCTGACAAAAGCCCGTTACTCAGTCTTTGCCTCACTAAGGTAGAATATTACTTTTACACAATGTTTATTTCCAAAATCCTTCTTTTCGCTCACTAGTTGAGGATATGGTGAAGTTTAGAGGTGTATAGAATAGATGATCCCTTTCCAGTTGTTTTCCTCCCTCGTGCCGTCGTCCTCTCTCCCCTCATCCTCTGCCTCCTCCGATCCATCCTTAACCCTCCGCCGGTCTGAAGCGAGTAGATGATGGCTTCCATATGTCCATCCCACGTGTCACTGGTTTCGCAACAAAAATCATATCCTCTTTTAAACATTATGAAAACACTGGGTGAACCTTGGGAGATATAAAATTGGGGGATATGCCTGTGAACACCTGTGTGTAGGAGCTGACCAGAAGAAAACAACCGCCGCCGCAAATCCGCCGCCACGTCATTAGAAGAAGGGGGAAGAACGAAGGACAAAGAGATTTTCCATCATCCACCCAGCCACCCATCTGTCCACTCCACCTGTGCACAACTCCTATTCTCCCCTGCTTTTAATTCCTCCATCTGTTTTTCTCTTTTCCTTTTTCTGTCCCTTTCTTTTCAGGCATAACTAGTGTTGGCGCTCCTTCCCATTATTCCCCTCTGTATAACTCATTGTTTAATGCAACCCACTTCCTGTGCTCCCTTTCTGTTTCTTCTGCTTACACTTTTGGTACCTCATCATCCAACACAAACACACACACACTTCTTTAAATATTTATTTCCGTGATGTGCTCTGGGGAGTTTCCTGTTCCCAGCCCTCCTGCTTCCCTGAGAACTGCCATGTCGGAAGTGGCATTCCTGGCCGAGGTTCCTCTTCCCCTTCTAGACGGTCAAATTCCCACCTTATAGAGGCCGCCATGGGTGGAAAGACAATAGGAAAATGAAGAAAAGGAAAGTTGTCATGGAGGTTACCGCTCATTTAATATTCCTATGTTCTGGATTCTGTTACAAAAATGATCGCCATAACCTTTTCCCACACGTTATCCCCCCGTTTTACTGGACAGCCGGCCCCGTCCCGCCTGCTTATAAACCTCACGCATTAGTCTATTTCACAGCTGGAGGTTTCTTAGAAATTATCAAATTCTTTTGACAGAAAATATTCCCGCGGTGTCACTCGGGATGTCATGGCATGTTTTCCCCCGACATAAACATGCGAACTGGAATCAGATCAGACTGGAAAATGTCGACTTTCCTGAGCGGACAGCGGGAATAATACTTACTTTTTGATTCTTTGAGCACATTTACAAGATTCACACGTTGAGAATTAAAAACTGTCGGGAGGTATGAGTTCAATGGAAGTGGAACCTCTCCGGTCTCTGCTGGTTCGAAGCCGTGCTACCAAAAGTTCAAAGAGGGGAAGCGGAGGGATATAATTAACATTTCTGGAACTCATTTGGCGTTCATCATTAAAGCCAGGTAATGCTAAGATGGAAGTGACTCAGCAATTTGACTCAGAGCCACATGTATTTTGAAATTATGATTGGTTTCCTGTTCTCCTTTCTGCCTTGGAGGCATCTACAATCTGAAAGCAAGGAACTGTGCTATTAGCAACCATTAAACAGGAACTAGTCACACACACATTCGTACATCAGTGGGAGAGGCTCGGCTCAACCTGCTTATCAGGACCAGAACCCATTCACAGGCACACACCAATGGAACAGGAATAAACATTCAAGTTGTTTCCTAAAGGACATTTCCATATGTAGACAGCAGGGGCTCGGCGTGAAAAAAACGACTCATAACAGCTCCAACTGTAGATATTAAAAACATCGAAAAACGTGAGAACATCTGAGCACTTCCAGCTCTGCTTCATGTACTTTGGTCAGAGCCACCGTCTCTAAACCATCCAACAGAGCTGCTCCCGCCACCATCTAGGAAACCTTTCCCTTCACTCCTGCTGCTACTCTTCTGTCACAGATAACTCCTTAAACTCCTCTCCACCCACTCCACCCTGCCTGCACTCGCTTCTTCACATCTTTTCACACTCCCATAGCTCTGAACAGTTGGCCCCCATCATTTAAAGTCCTGCACCTTCTCCAACTCTACACATTGTATCCTCACAGTTCCACCTGCCTCCCTTTTATACGCACACATTCATTTCTTCATACCTCTTCTCTCCAGGGCATACCTCCACCTCTCCATCTTTTTATTCCACCTGCTCCCAGCTCTCACTTAAGATAACAATGTCATCTGTGAACATCATAGTCCACGACGGATCCTGTGTGACCTCATCCCTCAGCCTGTTCATCACCATAGCAAACAAGAAGGGGCTAACGACCTGTCCTTGGTGTAGTCCCACCTCCTCCTTGAACCCATCTGCCCCCCCTACTGCATACCTCACCACTGTCATTCTGCTCTCATACATATCCTGCACCATGTAGGACCTACAGTCGGAATAGGCCCACAATAATCCTCCAACAGATGGAATATTGACCCAAAACACTCACTACAATAAATAAAAGAGCAGCATATACAACAAAATGTATGGTAACTGTTACTTAAGAGGGGGTTACATGGATTAAATAAGTATGTAGAAAAAAGCAGTAAAATCTCACTCCTAATTTAGACCTGAATGTTTAGAAGCCTGTAATGTATCAATTAAGATTTTAACCATGATGGCAGTCCTGCTGTGGCTGTCCGTACTGTAACTTTTAGCATTTAACTGCAATGTGGAAATACTGGAAATTTCTTTTGCTTCCCATGTTTCTCTTTTCCGTGTTGTGCCTTTTTACTCGGTGACGTTTGGTTCTAAACATTCCCACGATTTCAGTTTTTGGATTTTGGATGAAGAGGGAAAAAAATTATCTATTCAAGTGACAATGCCATCTGGATGAAATACAAATATAAAACCCCGAAAGTATACAACAGACAAGAGAGTGGACCTTGTTTCGGTTGGCAGTTTTATAGACATTTATTAAACAGTGTATTAGTGGTCTACTTTTTAGGCAGGGGATGTTTTTTGCGACAGGCTAGCCAAGTTGGCAGACGGGTTGAATGGTGATATCTTCACCGCTCTCCCAAAACATCCATGATCTCCTCTCTTGAGTATCCTCTGACAGTTTTGAATGACATAAGACCCACCCTCTAAATACTGGCAACCAATCAAAAACAACAACTCTGACATTTGGTATTTTAGTCGCTTTAAGTTGGAAAAACAGGCTCACAAAGTCCATTCAAAAGGATTTTCCTTCTCTATCATCAGTTCTCTCTCCATCCTCTTCCAAACAGACAAAGTTAAACAAAAGCTGATCTTTCAGGACAGCTATTGAGCAATAAAACTTTTACAGAGATTGTGCAATAGCGCCACAATGAACAATCCAACAGCTGCACAATTTTGCTTCGCTGTGTGATTTTAAATATCATGTCAGTGTTCTGCAAGCAAAACAGACACGATGTGTATCTGTTCTATCATTTTATATATGCCTCTTCTCCGCTACATTTATTCAGCTCTGTTACTGCCTTCTGCGCCAGTTAGAGGAGGAGCAAAAATGTTTTTTTTTAATGCCATTTTATCGTTTACATGGAAGAGTGAGGCACAGTAAAGCTGCAACAGAATAGGTTGTATAAAAAAGGGTCAGTGTTAGCTTCCTGAACTTTGAAGTCTCCATTCGGTCAGATTTCTGCTCTTTAACATGGAAAAACATGCATATTTTGTGGCGATTATCACCGTGGTTGACTACTTTACTCAACATGAGCAAATAGCTTGATTAGAAGGATTTGAGTTTACAATTTTAAATGCTGGCGTGACAATTCCTTCGGTTTTGCTGTTACCTCTGCTACGACGCTCTGATGCATGTAGCGCCTGACCTTCTTGGCTTATATCCTGTATAATCATAGCAGGTTTGCCCTTCTATTCATCTCTCAGTTTCTTGCTCATTTTCTGTTCTGCTCCTCTACATTTCAACCCTTGCATTTTATAATTTCCTCCATGTCCCTTTTGGTTTTCATGATCTCTCCCTTCCTGTTAATACATATAAAAATAACCTGTTGCAGGATTGGAACACCTGTGTTGACAGCTGAAGGCCATTCTCAGATTAGTGCTTGTTAACGTGCAGGTCTGTGAATATTTGTGTGTTTTAGAGGGAAAAAGGAGATGCTCATTCTGCTTCAGGGTTGGTTTTCTCATTCGGGCCGCTAACAGATTTGTGATTTATGTTATTGGGATGCTGAGTCGTCCAAAACAAGCCTGGAAGAGGAATAAGGGAGAAAGAAAGATGAGCGTCGGGGGTTCAAGAACCTGCTGACTGTTCAGATGACTTTGAGATATTGATTGACGGTTAAAGATTACCAATGTACATGTGGCGTTATCACTTCACCTTGGAAAAAGGGATTGAATGAAGGGTGAATTCCGGTAAGTATTTTTGTTATCCCCATGGAAAACATGTGGGAGAATTAACCATTGTCTGAATCATTGTAGTGACTGTGAACTACAAATTAAACAGCATGATGCTCTAACTGAACCATATCTGATAGCCCTAAGATCAATCACTTCATGCAATCAGGTAAAAGACAGGTATTTGAGATACGTTATGCGTGATAGAGCTACATCAATGATGGTTTCAGTGTGTGTCTATGTAGTGTGTATCCCTCATAGCTGCTGGACCTCATTTTAACTACTTTATTCCACTAGATACATTTTACTGCCTCTTTGAATATGGGCTGGTTACGTAGTCTGACAAAAGCCTGTAACTGTAGCGTCATCGAAGTTATGTGAGGTTATCTGGAGGTTATCTGCTCTAAGTCTCTATTTAAAGGCTGTTCTCTGTCTTCTGGTTCTTGCTCATGGTACAGTGTAGATCTGCTCTTTTTGACAAATGCCTTGAAATAACATTTGTTGCGATTTGGCATTATGTAAATAAAATTGACTTGACCTCTTCTTGAAAACAATCTTGGACTAACCCCCTTCCACAGCACACATAATTATCGGAACAGGCTCTGTTGATGTACCAGAAGCATACTGGCCGTTCCTCTCTTCCTTCCTACTAGCTGTTGTCGCCATTAGCCAAATGTATGACACATCAGATCAAACACAAACACATACACCTGATCTTGACTCAGACCAAGTTTTGGGAATCTGTATTACCATGTGGCGGCTTGTTTTTATTTGTAAAAGGTACCTGCTTCCAGTAAAGCTCTGGGCTGGACATCTGGCTGATGGTGGAATTGTCTGTAAAACCTGGGGTTTCAATTAAAGTGCAGTTTGTATTCTAGCACAGCATGAGAATAAATGGCATTTTAAAGTGGTTTTCGAAACAAATGTCCTTTATTTCAGACATAGTCTGTCCCGGGTCATGGCTTTCTCTCCCATGTCAATCTCTCTCTCTCTCTCTCTCTCTCTCTCTCTCTCTCTCTCTCTCTCTCTACAGAGAATTCAACATGTATTTTGTATGAAATCATTGTATTATTTATTTGAATACATATCATATATTTATTTATATGATTATATCACGTAGGACTCGGATGAAACTCAACAACTTCCGTTTTACAAGGTTCAATTAAGTAGACGCTTCAGCGTTTGTTTGTTTGTACCTTTGATCGAAGCTGTGTGGAAACTTCAATTTCTGTTATAGTTCACATTGTTCTGAACTCAACTGGTATTAATTGGATTCATTTGATTAAAACAAAAAAAGGTATTTCTTCAAGTACTGAGTAATTCTGTTGGGCAAAGTTAAATTATTTGGGTTAGATAAACTCAATTCAAATGATTTGTGTCATTTTACCTTGCAAAATTAGTTGGACCAACCCTACAAAATAAAATGGAATCTATTCCAAGTCGAACCAACCCCTAAAACATTACATAAAACATTACATTGACCAAGTAGTACATTAAAACCCTTTAATCTCTTCCTCAGCTGTTCGGTTGAGCACTTTTGGAGTCTTACTTTGTTGTTGTTTCTCACTGAAAGATGTGTTCCACTTGACTGAACCTGTTTATACTATGACCCAATGGGAACATGTACCTGCTAAATAGCAAGGGGCCAATAATGGAGCCCTGAGGGACACCCCGGTTCCATTGAAGAGGAGGGATTAACCATGGCTATTGAGGAAGTCCTTTTATATAAGTAGGATTTTTTTTTGCCATATAAAAGCATGTGAGGACTTACTAAACTAAATTATGTAACTTGCTACAATGACACCTAGTCTAGTAAGGGTCCAAAAGTTTTCTAAAAACATGGTTCATGAAAAGGTTGAGCTAATCTAATTCAAAATTGATTTCCCATCAAAAATAAATTTTATCATGAAATAATTTGAATAGACTTTTTTTAATTGTTCAAAACATGCTTCATCAAACAATTTGTCATTTTATGATCACTTTAGAGTGTTAAATTACAATTAAATTGATTAAAATTTAATGAATAAATGCAAAACTTATCATTTTTCCCATGTGTTTTTTCCGGGTGAGGACATTAAAGGGTTACAATAGACCAACATAGCTACCTAATATTGAAAGAAACCCATCTAATCATGAACAAATTCTTTCCATAATAGTTATTTTCTTTTTCAGTGAATCTGAGTATGGCTGTCTGACTCTCTTGTTGCAGGCATGAAAATTGATCCATTACCAAAGATACTGCTGCTCTGCATTCACCACAAGGACACAATAAGAATTGTACCATTACTGATGTCAGGAAGTCCCCAAAAGTCACAAAAGTGTATAAGTTGGTGCTGAAACCTCACTTTGGTGAAAGCACCTGACACAACTTGTGGACAACAATGAAGGAGATGAATTCAAAAATAGTTTGAGACGGGGCCATTTTCGAGAAAACCAAGCTGTAGTCAGAGAATGTTATGCCTTAGGTGACATTGGTGCTCTCTGGCCCAGTGACAAATCAGGCTACATAGACAGTATCATAATATACGGTAATGGTATTTAAGATAGACAAAAGATAAAACAATAACAGCCTCACCGTTAAAGTAAATGGAGAATGACGGAGAAGACTGTGCAGATAAGTAGAGGCGGAGAGCATGGGTGGAGGCGGGCCGAAGAAAATATGAGATCAAACCCGAGTCTGTGGGGAAGCAGTAGCCTGGGCCGGATGATTTCACAGATGTTTTAAAGGGCTAATCTAATCTTTATGCCAGGCCTTCCTCCTCCCTCCTCTCTCTCGTTCTTTCCCCTCTCCCCGTCTCGTTTTTTCTTTTCTTCCTTTCACTTGGAACAGCTGTGGAGCGTGTTGATGCATCTCAGGAGCATCACATACTGCTGCTGCGGCTTGGTGGACGGCCCAAGTTATTCGACTTCCGCGCCTGTTAACAGCCCTGTTTTCAGATTCCGACATGTGAAATTACAATGAAGGAGTCTGAACCGGAGAAAAAACACGCTCCCAGTCTTAAAGGGTGTTTGGGGTCATGATTTTTCTTTCACACTCTGAAACTTTATTGGTCCTTCATCGGTGCTTCGAGGCTCTGATACAGGAGGAGGGATTGTATTGATGTATAACCACTCTGACTTTAATCAAGTTTCTTCCTCGTGTGACTATTTTGTTTTAAGATTCTCTCTCACTCAATAAGGGAGAATCATTTTGGAAGACAGTGGCTGCATCGGAATAGTCTGACATCACCCCGACATCCACATATGTCCTTACACAGAAGGTCATCTCGATTTGGAGAATTTATCAGCAAACCAATCTTCTTGTTTCAGCCTCCAGATACGTTTATGCATGAAACAAAAACCACTTCCAGGAAAATTCTCCAGGTCACAAACCTGAATGGAAATATATGTCCAGAAACTGATGTTTGAGATTCACTGTTCTGTTTAAGTTTTGATTTCATCTCTTTCTGGGTTTAAGAGATCATACCCACATTACTACCGCTTCATAATGCTTTTCATTTTTTTATTATTTTTTTGGTATATCACCAAAAAGAGACATTATAGAATCCTAGTTCACCTAGTTCTAGTTTCTTGTGGTCTTTTGCTATCCTATGATAAGGTGATCCTATCTCTTAGTCCTGGATCCAAATCTGCTTTACAGGGATGTGTCAAATGCAGAGGACTAATCTCACATTGAACAATGTATATACATTGTATAAAAAAAGTGATAATAAACAGTAAACATTATTATTATTCAGTAAAATATAATGTGGATTAATCTGTTTTCATCAGATTTCACTCCTTTAAAAAGGCCAATGGTTAGTGTGTTAGTGTTAGTCGTGTGTGTTAGTGTGTGTCCACTCACTGTGAGAAGGTTCTGGATTTCAATCCGGACCTCTCTGTGAGGGTTCCCTCCAGATGCTCTGGATTCCTATCACAAATGAAAAAACATGCAGAGCAGGTAAACTGATGCCTCTAAATTTCACCGTGGGGTGCATGAGCGTCCGATGGGCCCTGTGAAAATCTAATAACCTCTGCAGGGTGTATATTCTCTGGAAACTCTGGGTTTTATCTGGCCAAGGGTTCAATGTTCCGCTCTCTGCGGTCTTGGCACCTCTATATATGTATATTTAGTGAATGTATCGTGTTAAACCTGCTGTTAAAACCCTATAATATCCTTACCAAGGAAAACAAATGTGAACAAAATGATGTCTTTGCGTATTTCACTTCTTAGGGGGAATTTATTTATTTATGATCTTAGACCCTCTAAATAGACTATAAAATGACAAATCCTTTGTTGAAGCATGTTTTTAAACTGTAAAATACATTGTTTTTGGAAGAACCTGATGATATTCCACGATTAGATTACTTCAACCCTTTGGTAAAGGATGTTTTTAAGAAAAAACTAAACCTTTTTGACCCATATTTTTCTTTTTCTGTTGTATTTTGTTATCTTATTCAACAAACCTTTTAATATGCCGGGAAAAAAAAAATCCTCCTTATTGAATAGGACTTTGTCTATAGCCATAACTAATACCTCCTCCTCTGTGGCCCCTTTGACTTGTGGTGTCCCCCAGGGCTCTATCCTTTGGCCTCTTACTGTTTTGCATAAACATGCAGCCACTATGTCATATTCTAAACCGATTCAGTCACATTTTTTCATGATACAAATAGTGACTCATAATGTTCTCAACTAAACAGCTGAGCAGGACATTAAAGTTTAATGTGATGTGATTCTCTATGTTATCATCTCAGCAGCATAATATGATGTTTCCGGACACATCTGGATCGTCTGCATTGATTTCTAGGTACTCCGTGTTTTACATCACTGATTGTGTCGACCGGATTATTATTTGAATCCAGTTGGGCGTGATTGTGTGTGTGTGTGAGAGAACACAGAAGCAAAAATGCACGTTGTTGTTAGCTCTAAACTCCCCTACCCCACACACTATTTTTTCCTCCCCACCTCTGAAACAAATCTGACCCTCACAATGACGAATCCAACCTCCAATCAATCAAATCCTTTTTCTGTGTGCGCTGCTAAACATCTGGAGAAGAGCAATATCCCTCAAAATAAGCCTTTCGTCTTTCTTTTTTCCACCATCATTCGTTTCCTCCTCGGTGTTTTTCCCCTTTCGCTCACAGGCGGTGTGGCCCGCTCTGTTTCAGCCATTCTGTCTCCTCCTCTCTTTCTGTTATTGTCAGTCGTAGTAACTGGATGTGTTTAAGCAGATGCCGGTCTGAGTCTTGGGATTTCAATGGTAGTTTCAGTTTAAGGCGGATTATTTTTCACAGGGTTGGAAAAAGCTTCAGAAATTTAGGAATAATTCTTGTACATTAAAACTTCAGTCTTTCATATTTATAATGAAAAGAATGTTTATAGAACAGTCGACCGATCAGACAGGTTTCAGTCTCTGGCAAAAAGTGAG
Source organism: Lophius americanus (assembly GCA_037951165.1). Taxonomy (NCBI): domain Eukaryota; kingdom Metazoa; phylum Chordata; class Actinopteri; order Lophiiformes; family Lophiidae; genus Lophius; species Lophius americanus. Next base: position 280,680 of record JBBDHG010000299.1, read on the forward strand.
ACATCATTTTCTAGAATGAGAATTGTTGCAGGTTTGGTCTTGCATATCATTTGTTGCTCTGACAAGGCCATTATTCAAAAACTATTGTGTTGTTTTTATTATTAACAGTTAATGTGGTCTAGCTGGATCCAGGTTAGTCATCAGCAGAGACACAGAGACAACAAAGGCTAACGATATTGTACTTCCTGTTTTCACTTTGACCTTCTGCACTGAGAGGCAGTAGGAATGTGTGTGTGTGTGTGTGTGTGTGTGTGTGTGTGTGTTTGTGTGTGTGTGTGTGTGCAGCTCGGTGTGTTGTGTCTTTTCAAACAGAAAACATACGAATCATCTGTTGTCCTCATTCAAGTAACACTGTCTTAATCAAAAATAATACCTGCTGAAACTCCTGTGAATAGGTGGGTAAACGGTTTGTACACCCTGCAACAACTCTTGTCTTTGATCATCTCTGTCTTCCCTGTTTTCATTCCACAACAGCTCAACATGATTTGTCAGCTGATATTTTTGGTTCAATCAGGAGAGACGGAGAATAAAGTACAGATTAACGTTTATCACAACAGATATGTGATCATCTGTATGTGAAAGTATTTGCCGCTCAGACTCTTTGTGATCTCAGGGTATCTGCTGATATAGCCCCATTTGGAGACTGGCGGTGGCGGCTGATGACTATGCTGAGACTAATGAATGATGCAGTTGCAGGATTTGCGAGGACTGAGCGGACAAGTGAAGTTGGAGGGTGAACATAGAAGCAAAATGAAAGAACTAGAATGATGGAGTTATTTAAGTTGACGGTGCTAAGATAATAGTTTTGAGTTTTTCTTTGAGTTAGCTGCTAATGGCTACTAGTTGCTAACTGCTTTTCGCTGCATTTAATTCTAATAATTACAGATTCAGGCTGCACACATAATACGAATTATGCCTTTTTGCCTTGGGTTTATATGGATGTAATGGATGTATGATTCAGCTCGATTACTACCCCCCCTCCTGACACACACACACACACACACACACACACATACACACACACACACACACACACACACACACACACACACACACACACACACACACACACACACACACACACACACACACAGTGGAGTGGAGACGGATACAGCAGCCCTCAAGAGGGCTTCAGGGGTCAGAGTTCTGGCTTGTGTCGATCGGCTTCCGGTCTTTGTGTCTGGCATTTTCAACACGCTGCACCTGCTTCACTCAGCGGCCCAGATGTCCAGTTTTTGCTTATTGAATTTCAACATACGACCGTCTTTGAAGCTCTGCGGTGAAATCCAAGAACCCCGCTATCTGTTTTATGCGTTCCAGATTGAAACCACCAACTCAGCAGCAGCAGCAGCAGCAGCAGCAGCAGCAGCAGCAGCAGCAGCAGCAGCAGCAGCAGCAGCAGCAGCAGCAGCAGCAGCAGCAGCAGCAGCAGCAGCAGCAGCAGCAGCAGCAGCAGCAGCAGCAGCAGCAGCAGCAGCAGCACACAACTGGGAGATACGCTCACATCTGCTACATTGATTTAGGACACCATCATTTTATCCTGCGACACACTGGATGTATCAAACAGCAATGCAGCGCACTTAAGGGGTTAGCATGATTGAAGCCGTTTCTGATACCGAAAGGGGGATATTTTGCAGACAGTAAGGTTGTGTGACCCCCGTCGTATATCAATGACATCTTTTATGTGTTATCAGAAGGCATGCTGTATTGTTTTGTCTTGGCCAGATTCAAATGTGTAGAAATGGAAGTTTTTGAATGGAAATGAGCAATTTTGTCAATGTCATAGCAGGTAGGCTGCACAGTTCGGCTTCTGTGCATCACTCGACAGGGGACACTAAGGACGAAGAGGATGCTCCCATTTGTGACTCACCTCAGCTCCTTCAGAGCGAACGTGAGGAGAGGCAAGTCGGTCCGTGTGTTTCAAATCATGTTAATATGAAGACAAATGCCTACTAAATTAACTAGACCTTTGCTGCCATCCCAGAACGAGAGGGCAAATCCCTGAAAAGCCCCAAATCTTCTGTGTTGTAGAAGCACTGAATTAAATCTACCCTTAAAGGTACTATGTACTATGGATATAATAACATCATATCAACAATTGTAAGTTTTATCCTTTAGTACATATATAGTAGAAAAAATGATCATATAATACATATATACGATACAAAAAAGTAATATATGTAATGATATTATTCTTATTCTACTAAAAGATATATCATGACACAGATACTAAGACTCTTTGGTCTTCCCTTTTTTCTCCTGCCTGGTAGCTCCATCTCCATCATCCTTCCACCAGTAGATCCACTATCTCTCCTTCTTCACGTGTCCAATCCTTCTCAATCTGTCTCAGAGGTCTAACCTGGACTCTTCCTCTTATGCCCTCCTTTCTAATCCTGTCCCTCCTCGTCTTCAGCTCTGCCACTTCCAGCTCTGCCTCCTGTCCTTTGGTCAGAGCCACCATCTCTAAACCATCCAGCAGAGCTTCTCTCATCACCATCTTCAGAAACCCTTCCCTTCATTCCTGCTGCTACTCTTCTGTCACAGATAAATCCTGACACCCTTCTTCTCCCTTTCCATTCTGCTTGCACTGACTTCTTCATATCTTTTCCAAACACCCCGTTGCTCTGAACAGTTGACCCCAAGTACTTCAACCCTCCACCTCTCCTCCTTGCATCCTCACCGTTCCTTCGATTCACAAACATCTATTCTGTCTTGTTGTGACTTACCTTCATTCCTCTTCCCTCCATACATTCCTTCTGTCATACATATCCAGCACCAATGTAACCTACTTCCTCCCTTGTCATTTTATCGTACATCATCATATAGTACAAGTATTTAGATATAGTATACATTATTGTTATACTACATATATAATATACACAGGAAGGTAAGTAACACTACTATGTGAATGCGTTTTACTGATAGGCACCTTTAATTTATTTTCTGTCCATGTGTCCTTCCGGACTCTATACAAAGGCTCATGGGTAATGTTTGATTGATCACTGTTGGTCATTACAAAGTAAGAGGAAAAAACACAGAAAACTAAAACTAGTGTCTTTATACATATAATAAACATTATGTCTATTTCCCAAGATGTTTATGGAATAGGAGTTCAGTTAAGGAGACTTTCTCAGACCTTAGTGGACCTTTTAATATGAACTGTATTCTTGCTTTGCTCTTCTGAAAATCCCCCGTCTTTGTGCGGAGAACTCTCTGCAATGCTAAGCATTTGTACTGCCTCCTGCTCTCCTATGGCTTATCTGGCATCCATCGCAGATAAACAGAGAAGTGTGACCATGTGTCCGGGCCGCCCCATCACCGGGTGTAACCCTCCACGGCTTTTCTGTAGACCTCAGCATGATTTATGGACAGAGTTAAGGTGCTCCTCTGGGCTAACCGGGTCAAGAACGCTGCTCTTCAGCCTGAAACAGACTCCACACATGACAAGATAAGCCTGGTCATATCCTGTCTTTGTGTTCCACAACCTCAGCCTAAAGAATTCATAACCAGAACACCTGTGAGAGGAAGGAGAAGGGGAGAAAACATATTTTGAAGATAGATACAGTGTGAGATAGAGACGGTGTGCAGCCTTGATAAAGGGAGATGTCAACTTTTCATACAATCACTGCATTTGTGAGGAACATAGGAGTGTCTGATATGCAGTATCAGTGACATTGTGCACAATTTATGATATGAACGGTTCTTTATGTACCTTTAACCTTGATATTTGACTCACGAATTCCTTCATGAAGGGCAAAGTCTAAGAATATTGAGAGCAACATTAACACCAAAGAGAATGAACGGCATTTTCTGTTAATTATCCTATTGTGTTTATTATAAAAGAATGCTTGAATCAGGCCAAACCCCCTGATTGATCCCCTCAACTGAAATGGGACTTAATAATGGGACATAAATAATCTCAAACAGTTGACTCGGCAACTCAAGGTGGGTTCATATTGACTCAAATCAACTAACTATTTCTATGAAGTCAGCAATAAGCAGAAAGATAATAATGTAGATAAATACGGTTAACTATGTTTTATGAGCTCTGTTATAAAACAAGATAGATTTCCTTGTGTTTATTCACATACTCTAAAGTCAGACACAATTAACTTATGGTTGGGAAGTTAAATATATAATATATATATATATATTTTTTTTATATTAGAAATGATGGCCCAAAAACTTTTTGAGAGCAAGCGTCCCCTATCGGAGGAACTTTGCAAGAGATCTTTTTCAAAATCAATCCAGTTCTTCCTCGCACTAAGGTCTACGGGGTGTAAAATTTGAAAATGAGCCATGTGAACATAATGGTCGATGACAATTCCATAATTTCCCCGACATTTGAGGGGCATTATTATGGCAACAAAAAATATGGTCATTCCAGGAAAAAAGGGTAATCCTGATCAGTAATCTTAGATTCTAATGGAATTTGGATAATTTAGGGAGGAGAAAGGTTGAAAAAAAGCATCTGCTGTAGTATATAAGATGTCAATAAGTTATGTGCAACACTTCTGTCTTCTCTCCTCCTCCATGCACAAATCTCATGTATTAGTGTTTAAAACCCGGTCACACACTCCCCCATCTGCTGACATGCTGTGGGCCTCCCTCACCTGTGAGCTGCTGCGGTGAGCTGGTCCATCTGGCCGTGAAGAAGGAATCATGTGGAGGTCAAGGAGGCTGCTGAGATGGTTTGAGCCCTGGATTGAGTGTGCAAACATTTTCTCCTCTCCTTCTTGTGTTTCTGTTTCCATGTGTCGGAATCATGTGTGAGCTCTTCACAGGGGGAGTGTGTGTGTGGAGTAAATAAGTGGTTAGGTGAATTTGGTGCATGTGGAGCTACAAGCTTTACCGTTATATTGAAAACTAATGGGATACAGCTTCAAATACTCAGTGCTGGATAGTATCCAAGTACATTTACTCAAGTACCTGTACTTATGTTCAAATTTGAGGAACTTGTACTTACTAAGGACTTTATTAAACTACTAACTAGATCCATAACTTTTCCAGTGAAAATCATGCATTTCTAAATGTGTTGATTTTTAATGTTTGTGATAAGCTGGAGAATTAAGTGTTTGTTTGTGGGTTCAGAGAATTCTTCATTCTGAGGTCAATTTAGATTTGAATAAAATTATAAATAGCATATTCTAATAATAAATATTCAAATTGAACTATTTGAGATATAAATTGAGTAAAATATATATTATCCAAATTTATTATTAAACCAGGAATAACAAATATGTAAATAATAAAAAATACAAAAATAAAATAAGTTTAATTTATTTATTATATATAATCATTTACTATAGACTTTTTCATTTAAATCGAATAAACCAACTAGTTTTGAAATTTGAAAAAGCAACTTCACAAGCATTCCGGTTAATCACCCAGTTCTGTTGCTGATTTAGTAATACATACTTCTGATCTATTTCAACACATCTGTTAAAAAAAAACAAAAATTAATTCACTTCATTTTACACTGATTAGCCATAACATTATAACCACTGACAGGCAAAGTCAGAATTATTTTGCTAAAATGTCCCCTTTGAGGGGGTGGGATATATTAGGCAGCAGGTGAACATTTTGTCTAAAAAGTTGTTGTGTTAGAAGCAGAAAAATAGGCAAAACCTAAGGATCTGTGAGACAATTGTGGGTCAGAGCATCTCCAGAACTCCTGGTGTTATGCATTCCTGGTCAGTACCTACAGTACAAAGCTGTTTGTGAGACCTACAAAATATTAGACAGATGGTTTTAATGTTATGGCTGATTGGTGTATATATATATATATATACAAGAATATAGGAAATGCAAAAGAAAAATGATTTAACAGTTGTGCAGTTTGCTTGGTTTATTAGAGGTATATGGTAAAACATTTTACAAGCCGTTGCTTAAATGTTTCCATTTAGACAGAAAAATTCAACAATGAAAAACAATTATTATGCTCAGCAGAGATCACTTTTAAAGCCCCAGTCTGAGAGGCAGTAAAGTCCCAGTTTTAATATAAGTCTTCCTTTTAGTTCTTGCAGACACATGCAGACATAACTAGCAAAGACAACTGCTGTTACACACTTCAGTAGCTACGAGACATCGAGATCCCAATCCACTTGTTAGTTGAGCGTCACAACTTTAGTCTGCTATCATGTGTTTTACACCAAAGATGTGTGCGGTGACAAGGCAGGACGTTGAAGTTACACACACTGTTATAATTCCATACACTGAAGATTTGTACAGATGGACGGCAGTTTGCTCTTTGCTCCGTTGAGTGCAGGTCTCTGAAATATTTTCAGGATTAAATACATATTGCTGCTTTTTTAAATACATAATGGGTCTTTTTTTTCTTAAGTTAGAATCACCATTCAGTGGAAATATGTGTAATCACAAGACAACCATCACTATGATTTGCTTCACATCTGCAAAAGGAATGCACCACCACAGTCCTTTTCCTTTTTTCTTTTTTTTTTAAATAATAATGATAGTACATTCAAACGATAGTATAATAGCTCCTCGGCAATATCGATGCGTTTTTTTTTTAAATAGCCTGTGATATTAGGGTGCTTGTAATTGTAATAACATAAAAAAAAAAGAGAGGCACCCCACTTCCTCGTTGAAATACTGCAGGAACAACACTGTTGCACAGAGTTTAGATGCTAATTATCAGCCAACCTGATCACCAGGAGGTCCATGGGTAAGCTCAGCTCCAGAACTTAAGTCCATGGCTGTATTACTGTGTTTGAATCATTCAAACACACTCGCCTGTCAGTCATCATGTTAGGATGGAAACACTGGACTAGTGAATGGACGTGTATTGATGTTAAAACTTTGGTTTCCTGTGAGAACATGAGCAGCCTGGTGTTTTATGGTGCAAACAGCTACATAATGGCTCAATGGGAAACAATAATCTTTTTCCATGTTGACCATCCTTCTGCACTTTGGCCTCTGCCTTACTGGCTAGTTATTTTATTACGTTGCATGGCAGATTATGTCTTTTTTTTCTCTTGTCTCTGTCTTTCTTTCTTTCTCTTTCTGCATCTGAGCCATGTAGTTTATTCTGATATTGATGAGTTAGCTTAAATTAACCTCCCTCCTCTCCACTGAATTTCATGTCTCTTTGCAGATATCTGGTCCCTACGTTTGTTTTGTTCCCACCATCCATGCTTCGGACATCTTCCCATTCCTATGAAACAACCCTGTCCACCCTTTCTCTGGACCAGTTCCACTACCGGCAGCCGCAGCCCTCCACCACCATGTCCTGGTAATTCTTCAGCACCACTCGGTCTTGGGGGTCCAGGTAGAGCAGGGCGATGGGGCTTAGGGAGGTGGGGACACAGCAAGCCCGGGGTACTGCTCCATTCACAGAGTTTACCAGCGTTTGCACCATGGCGTGGCTGGATGAGTTCATATGATCAGCAAGGGGAAAGCGACACTCTCCCAGACAGAAGAAGGCGTCGTAGCCACTGGGCGCTATGATCCACTTATGCCAACCCACATCGTTGAAATCTACGTACAGAGGGTGGCGGCGGCATCTGTTACGGGAAAGGCGTTTCAGTTTTGCCGCACGACCGCCATTTCTTTTTACCCTCCCGCTTTCACCCCAACTGAATGCTTCTTTATCGCGGTCCAACTCAGGCCCTGTATACCCTGTTTTCTTGGCCCTCCCCCAGGCTTGGTCTCTATTGCGGCCCTCGCTGCTACTCCTGGCTCTCTGTTTTGTCACTTTTCTCCTTCTAATTCTATGGCCACCACCGGAGGTTCTCCGGCCATGTTTGACTAAGGGCTCTCCACGTCCATCATGGCTGTAGGTCACCAACAGAGGTCTCTCCTGGGCCCAGCTGTGCTCGTCCTGACCCACAGACCTGCATATCCTCAAGTGTCTCTTGTGTTCATCTGCCTCCTCTTCATCTTCAGCAGAGGTGAGAATCTGGTCAGGGAGAGGGGTGGTGCTGTTCTCAGATCTGACCTCCAACAGGAAGCCCAGACTGCCACTCCTGGCAAGAGCCTTATGGAGAAGTTCTGTATTCAGGTGGAAAGCCTCCCACAAACCACTTGCTTTATGACTGTGTTGGCCTGTGGGAAGTAACCTTGTTCCCACCAGGGTGGGTCCAGGGTCCTCATGGTCCTCAGATAGGTAAATGTTTAGTCTGTGTTCCCCAGGGCCAAAGGAGGCTCTGTCACTGCGGAGGAGCCGGAGCTCAGCCGAGAGCACCCTCTCATCCTCAGGGATGGAGGAAATGTTGAACGAGATTTGGACCTTTTTATGATCATCTGCTGCTACAGGGGCGTCAGTAGGAGGTTCTGAGGGAGAGAGACAAGGGTGTTCAGAAGTTTAGTCTCACAAACACTTACTTAGATCACATTTAAATTCAAACATTCAAAGAACATGGTTCAGGAATCTGCCCTAGGAGCTTTTCCAGGCACCTCCAACTGGGAGGACAACCCAAGGTAGACCCAGAACTTACTTGGGGGACTATATCTATATATCATGTCTGGCCCGGGAACACCTCGGGGTCACCCAAGATGAGCTGAGTTGCTGGGAAGAGGGATGTCTGGAATACCTTTTTAAGCCTACTGTGACTCTGCGGGCCACCGGATAAGAGCAAGGAAGTGGAATTACATTCCCCAAAATGTTATTCCTATCACTAAGGTCTATGAAGATGCAAAATTTGAAAATCGTCCTTGAAGTTAATTTTGAGTTATTGTGTTAACATGAAGGATCTGCAGCTGCAATTTTTGGGGATATAAATAACTATATAACTATGATAACTATAATAATAATCAAGTTACTTTTTGCATAATGAACTCATTATTACTCTTAACAGTTTCCCTGGACTGTCAGCAGCATCGGTGAACTTACCGTTGTGGTGGAAGCTGCGTACGGTGTTAGCTTCCTGGATGTGCTGGCTGGGGAAGCTAAATGAAGGATCCTCAACCAGGTGGTACTGCTGCTGGTGGAAGCGATAAAGATCCAGGAGGTACCTGGGCACCGGCACGCCAGGCTGAGGGTTGGGTTGCGACTGCAGGCCCAGCCGACTCAAGAGGAGACTCTGGATGGTTTGGGCCAGACTGGGTTTCAGAGGGGGTGACATGGAGGAAGGCAAGGGAGACACCTTGCCATTGTCGATCTTGCTGGTGTCTCCACCCTGGCGACCAGACGAGGCTTGAGGTAGCAGCAGGACCATGAGGAAGAGGAGGTTAGCAGGGAACATGGTGGGCCTGGAGGGAGTTAGGGAGGTGAAGGGAGATCAAAAGTGGCGGAGAAAAGAAGAAAGAAGACAATTAATAAACATCGAGAGGCAAACTATCAGTGTTGTTTTTAAATCAATTGATTCATGCACATTATATGTTTTACACAGTAGCAATGTAAATCATTGTGGCTGAGAAATCTGCAAAGGAGAACGCTCCTCTGAGATGTTGCCGGACTCCGTATATCATGCTTATGTCTTCTCCTTCCTGGACACACTAGTTTCTCATTAGTGCTCAGCCTTCATCTGGGCAGATGTTGAAGAAATTTACAGTCCACAAATCCATACAAAGTCGTTCACTGTCTGCAGAAACATCGGCAATTTGTTTTCTCTCATTTAATTTACGGCGGGCTTCCTGCCCCCTAAAGGCCTCACACATCACCTCGCACACCTGAGCAGGAGTAATTAAATGCTCTATCTTATTAATTAAGTCATGTGGGAAAGAGATCAGAGTCCGCTTTATGAAAGGAAAGTGCCGTTTATCAAGCGATGTGAGCTTGACCGACACGTAATGGAGCTGTAAAAAGCTGTCATGATAACTGATCATCCCAGATAGATGCTCTTTTCAAAACAATGGACAGAATGTTCAGTCCTGTACTATATTGACATGAGTGACTGACAAACACAGAGATGTTTTCATTAAAACTGTCACTAAATGGACCATTGAAAATGAAAAAAAAAGAAAAAAAGATTACATTATTGCTCACTGAGTGCTTTTAAAATTACAAATATAGAGAATTATTTATGACAGCTGATCACATTTGTATAAATGTGCTCAAAAGCAGGACTCTGCTTTTTGTTTTAATTGTTTTATCGACATAGCTTCTAATAGGAATTTAGAAAAATGTGGATGCTTAAGAGATTAACCCTTTACGGTACGTATTTCAACAATAACTTTATGTTAATTTGACTAAAAGGTAGTCATACATAATCCTTTTTAACTCTAGAAAGGATGGCTTTTACCCTGGTAGGACAATTATACATCACATGACATAACCAAGAAATGCCTTTTGAAAGAAAATTGGATTAAAATTGGTTTTGACGATGAGAACACTGTCCCTGTGTCTTATTACACGAATGGAACTCTTATTACAATGTAATTACCATACATTCCAAAATGCAGGCAGCCGGAAAATAAAAATAACAGTAATCATTTACAAGACATTTTGGTAAATCACTATCAAAAACAACTTTTATGTCATCCTGTTTACAGGTTGACATAATATAATTACATGTTAATTACATGAAATGACATTGTATTACAATCAATTAACACTTAAAAACTCAAAAATCTAATTTAGTTAAAGTATTTAAGCTAGAAATCATCACATTATTTCACAAATATACAGTATATAATTTATTTTATTTTAAAATGTACTGTAAAAACAATATTATGCTCTTTCTGAATGGATAAAGTTGATTTTTTTTACTGTAAATTTAGATGCTCATACCAGCCAAATCTTTAATTTAGACTGAATATTACTTTTATCATAATGACTTGCTTGAAACATTCTGACATTTTTATGTTTGTATTTTCAAAGTAAAATCTGTATATTTCACATATTCTGACTGTAAAAAAATGTTCCTTATTCAAGAATATTCACCGTCTTTGACAATATTTTGTTTGTTTTTTACGGTCTTTCCTATTGCACATATATATAAACATCCATAAGCTTTAAAATTTAGTTTTTCAAATTTAATATGTTGCAAAATAAACTTTTGAAAAGAGCTATTAGTCTTACATAAATATGATTCAATCCTGATTATCTCTGGTTCGGTCCGGTCGGGTGTTACAATAGTTTGAAGACAAATTCCACACTCTCTCTACCTCCCACTCAATATTCCTGTTTGTAAAACCAGGTATTATTTCAGAGTTTTTTTTTTAAATCTCTCTCTATCTTAGTGCGAGAACAAAGTCAGACAAAGGTCAAACATTAGCAACGGCTACAACTTAGCCGCAGGTGTTAATGAATGAGCTGGTAATTACACACCAGTGGGTTAATGGCCCTCTAGACCTCAAGGTGAGTAAAAAGCCCAGAGGCTCATTATCAGAGACAACCTGGACTGCAAAAGGAAATAAAATACTCTATAATAATGCAGAAAAGAATCAGTCAATGCTCCCTCAACATAAAGAAACTCCTGGATTGCTTTTTATCAGTTGCTCAAAAACAACTCTATGCCTGTGGCCGTCTTTTTCCTGGTTCCAGCTCTCACCTATCTCTCTTCTATCTTTTTATCTCCTCCCTCTGACGGACAGGGAATTGATTTAAAACCTCCACAGTGAGATAAAATCGCTGTTTATGGCGCATAATGGCGCTGTAATGACTGGTAATCTCACCATGATGTTAGGACCGTAGTTAAAAGGAGGTCACACATGTGAGGTGTGTATGTATTTATGAATGAATTGCTGTGTGTGTGTGTTTGTGTGTGTGCTTGCACATGCTGCATAGTGAGTACCGGCACAAGTTTTTATCCAACAGAGTGGGGTCATTTTGGGAAGTGAGTACATTTTGGCACTTAGTTTTTGTCATTTACAAGAATTTGTGTGTGTGTGTGTGTGTGTGTGTGTGTGAGTGTTGGCCTAGGAAAATAAGGAGCCTCTAAGCGTGGGACTGTTGCTATAGCTATCCATTAAACTCTGTCAGCCCCACCCAAGGCTGTTTCACCTGAGGCTTAGCAGCAGAGGACAATTACAGATGATACACTGAGTTGACGGCCTCTCCCACTCACTGTAGAGGCTCGTAAAGCAGATTATGGATAAAAACACCACCTCTATCCTGTACTTTCCTCACCCACAAAACCAGGTGAGTCTGAGGTTCAAAGGTTCAGCCTTCACACCATAGGGTGCGTCTTACTTTCAGTGTGAGGACAGGAAACTCAGATGAAAACAGTGAGAGAAACAGATGGAGAAACAAAAAAAAGAGAGAAGACTGGTGGGAAGGAGGAAAAAAAGAAAGGAAGATTATTTTGTTTTATAAAAATACTTTATTATGAGGGGGGTGAGGACGTCCCTCCTTGTGGTCGAATGAAACAGAAACAAACAAGTAATAAGGGAAATGCAGCAAGAAAAAGAGCAAAACATAGTCAGAAAGGACAGGAAGAAAAACAGAAAGAGAGGAAAGAAGAAAAGAAAGAAGAAATATAAGAAAGAAGGATGGAAAAAGATAAAGGAAAGAAAGATGGATAAAAGCAAAACAAAAAACAGAAGGAAAGAAGGACTTTAACACAACTTTAATTAGTGAACCTGGAACATCTCAACACGAGAGAGGAGCAGTGAAAAAAGAGAAGAACAGAACGAGGGTCCGTGTGGTCACACTCTCAAGTTCACATAACTGCAGGCATCAAGCTTAAAGTTCAGGACCAGTGATTTGTCCCTTTCCAGAGAGCAGCGGACATTCCTGACAGCCCATAATGCTATGAAACCGGCCATGTTGTTAGTCAATCGGAGGCATTTCTGTTCCACTCTCAATCGTCCAGCTATCAACCCTTTAAAGCGGGGCAGAAGATGAAATCGATGAAGAAAACCAATGCAGACAGTTTTTCTTTGTGTACATTTAGGTCCAAAGAGAGGAAGGAAAGAAAGCAGGAAAGTAAGGAGAAAGGAAAGAAGGAAGGGAGCATGGAAAAAAAAGGACATTATGATGGATAAAAAAAAAAGCACAATACAAGAAAGGTAAGAGAGAAGGATAGAAGGAATATCTGCTTATTTCTTTGCACCTTTTACTTGTTTTACTTTCAGTGCTTTCCACCTCTCTTCCTCTTAGATTTTCCTCTTTTACTTCCTTCCTCCTTTCCTGTGTGTCTAGTCCTGCCTCGTAATGTCTCATCCCTGATCATTGAATGTCATTTATTATTTGTTATTTGCATCTGTTTTGGATAAATCATTTTAGCCTCCAGTTTACATCAGTTCACCGGTTTTGTAATACAAACCATTCTTAATTAACTTTATTTTATTCTGTTCCTATTACCTGGTTGCCTGATAATTGCATTTGGGTCCTGTTTTTAAACTAAAACGTAGCAAATAGAAGGAAGGAAAGAAAAATGGCAGGTAAGAAAGTGGGATGGCGAGAAGAAAAAGAGGGTCCAGTTTGTCTTACATGTCTTTATCAGAGGTGCAGCCTCCCTGTTTTTGTTGGTGTCTGTGTTGGTTGTGGGGATGGAGCCTCCCTCAGTATCTGTCAACATCAGGTGCCTCTGACCTCATGTTGACTCTAAAATATCCTATAATCCTGAAACTCTGTCAGTTTTCTGAAGACACCTTTCACCTTCGCTGCGTTTCTGTCTGCCTGTCCATGTTGTATTTTTTCTCTTTGGCATGAACGCGGACTAATGGAGGCTGTGTGAGGATCGGATGCAGGATGAGGTGAGATGAAGGACTGTTTGTGTTTTCTCTCTCAGCGCTTCCTAGAAGCTGGGGCTATTAGACATATTAGACGTGACCTGACCCCCCTCAGCAGCGCGGCGTGCGCCAGACGGGTGTCGTCGCCGGTCTGCCCCGTGTCTTTCTGAACTAACTGATTAAAACCTTTGACATCCGTTTCAGACTCGCGCTTTTGTCATGTTTCTCTCTTGGCCTCTCTTTTATCTGTTTATTTTAAACCTTTCCCCTTCCTCCTTCCTCTTGGCATTCCTTGAACTTTTGCTTTGTCCTTCGCTTTATCATACAGCGTGTAACTGCTTTTCTATTTTCTCCCTCCTCCTCGTTCTTTCTTCTTAAAAATACATTTTTTTTGCTGCTTTTTTTCCCCGGCATCACCGATCCAGCCCTCTTCTCCGTCTCCCTCTCCGCCTCTCCTTCTCCACCTCTCCCTCTCTACCATTAATTTTCCTACAGATGTAAATGAATGGTGTTTTTGCGGAAGAGCGCTGCAGACTGTTGCCGGGCCAGAGGGCTGGAGTGTCACCGCAGCTGGCTGATTTATCCAGCGCCGCTGTCTTCATGTTACGCCTGGTCCCTCAACTTTCCCTTCCTGTTGTTCTTCCCGTGTTTCTTTTTCCTAAATTCCTCCTGTAATCCCCCCCTTCTTTCACTTCTCATTTTCTATGTGGCCATCTCGTTCTTTCAGAACACGATATGTGCAGAACCCTCACCACCGGGTTGATTTCCTCACTCTGAGCTCATTCAAATACTCAAAAATACGTCACGTCAGATGGTCTCGTGAGCCTAAATGTGATGTAGAGTGTACTTAAACACACCTGAGAACACCTCAGAGAATACATCTGTGCTCACTACTGCTCTTTTTTCCAGAGTGACCCGTAACCATATAGCTTATATAACTCATTATGAAGTTATGATTGCACAATACTCACCTTGCTTAACAAGTCATTAATGCAGACTCTCTGCTGTGTGTGTGATTCCACAGTCGCTAGTGCACTTGTGGTTGTTCTCTGAGGCGTGACAGATGAAATCATTAGAACAATATTCCAGGTAGGCTGCTGTGTGGTTTTATTGGACTCTATTGGAACAACTCTCTAATTCATGGCAGCTGGACTAATGACTCAGACGTCAACCACACACTCCCAGAGCCAACCGAGGAGCAGAAGTGGGATTTAAACCCATGCTGACTTCCAGGAAGAAAACCACGCCAATTTTTGTAACTCTGGAAAAGATGGGCTTTAAATATAGGAGAGAAGTCCAATATTATGGCTTTGTGCATCAACGGGTTGTAATGTATTTACACCTAACACCTTTTTCGGTCCTCAATATTCCCTTGTTACTCAGTAAAGGATGTCCGCAGGTCTCTTTCTCACAAGTGTATTCTGGTTGACAGGAGAGCTGGTTAGCTGACAGCACCACTCAAGTCTGTCTGATCCGCGGCTGCTCCTGTCATGAGTCTGACAGCTGACCCAATGTGAAATACAGAACAAACACACACCTCTGCTTTCCACATTAGGAGCCCAAACACCCAGAGCCAATTCATGCTATGCACAGGGCAGCTCTGGTAAGTTACGTTATGCTCTGTGAAATCATAATGGGCACATTATTCTTGGACAAGTTGCTCACCACACAAGATTTTTGATTGAGCAGCACAGTTTGCCATTAGTGTACACATGTGAATACGTGTGTTTGTGTGTGTGCGTGTGTGTTCTCAAGAGTGAGTAATGAGTCCAGCAGCACAGTTGCTGTGGTTCACAGCTTGACAGACATGCAGAGGTGTGTGTGTGTGTGTGTGTGTGTGTGTGTGTGTGTGTGTGTGTGTGTGTGTGTGTGTGTGTGTGTGTGTGTGTGTGTGTGTGTGTGTGTGTGTGTGTGGAAGGGGACATTGTACTTACGTCCAGGTGTGGTGGGATGTATGCAGAGTCCATGGTTTATCCTTGAGCTCCAGTGTTACGATCCCTCTGCTCTCACTCCCGCTCCTTTGGACACAATGGACAAAGTCGACTCTTTACCTCTCTCTCTCTCTCTCTCTCTCTCACTCTCTCACTGACTCACCTCTGAAGGTAACCACTGCCTATCTCTGCTATGTAAACGGACTGTAGACAGTGCCTCTCTCCATGTTTTCCTCCCTTCTCTGCTTCCTCACTCAGCTTCTCATCCTGTTGTCAGTGTCAGATAAGCAAACTTTTTAAACATCCACTGGCTTCCCCTCAGCTTGCCTTCCTGACCCCTGCTAGTAGGCAACACCCTCTCTCTGTTGCCTGCACTTCCACCTCTGGCTGTTTCAGACACACACCGGGTTTGCTGCTGGGCATGGAAGTTGCAGGAGGAGAATGAGTTGTGTCTTAGTGTCTGTAATGTATGACTGGCAACAACTCCTGTTGCTGCTAAACCTCCTTACCATGCCTCTCTCCCTTCCTCTCTACTCTGTTCCTCCCATTTGTATCTCCTCCCCTTTTCTCCTCTCTCTGTTTTGCGCTCTCTCCCACACACAAACACAGGCACGCACACACACATACACCCACAGCCACAGTCACACACACTTTTTTTTTATGCTCGACTCTTACCCGGCTGGTAAACTCAGTTTAACTGTAATTGACTTTCCTGGCCACTAAGATCCTCTCTAACAGTGATGTCACTAAGTCGGGCCCAGGCGCTCTCCCTTTTCCTTCATCTATTCACTCATCCAAACATGAGTATAAAACACTCCGACAGTATTTCACACCCTAAAATGACACAAAACACGCTTAAACTGACAAAGATGTACCCATGCACACGCATCACATGCCGGCGACCCGTCCCAGATAACACCAAGGTTTACAGACGGGAGCGTACTGCACTGCATGCTGTTGCTTTTCCACATTTCCTCCTTTCACAAACTCACCTGCTGCTTTTCCCTGGCCCCATTTTATGTATCGGGCAGTGCGGTTGCAGACACTCGGTCCGTCATTATAAATACGAGGGCCCATGACACTGAAAAGAGCAATCAGATTCCCCCTACTAGACAAAGATATGAATGGATGACTCATAACAGCTGCATGAAGTCACCTCAGTTGAGATTTGTGATTGGATGGAAGTAAACGTTGAGGTGAAAAAATAGAAAGAGGTAAAAGCTGTACTTCTATACCACGGATGGAAGCAAGGTGCATCCGTCCTTCCAGCGGGGAGCGGGTGGCGAGGTGAATTTGTATTCATGGGGTAAGACCATGAGAAAACGTCTCTTTAGGATGCATCGTCTCACATATTAGATCTCATCTGGAGAATCACTTGCCCACGTCTCCCTTCTCCTCCTCTCTGCTCCTTCCACTCCGCTCGTCATCATCTACAAACACACACACACTCACACGCACACACACACACACACCTTTATCTACAGACCTCATTCATCCTGAGTGATTGTTCCAATGCAGAAAAACTTTACACACAAACACACACTCAGCTTGCACCCTGCGTCTTTTGGGGAATGTGTGTGTTTTGATACACAGTTTCACATCAATGAACTGTCTGGCTGGGAGGTGTACGGAGTACTAAGCATGACTTTCAGCTGGAGTTCATGTCAGCAAACATCAACCGCGTGTCCTCTATTAAAGCTCTGACCTCCTGCGGCTCCGGCTGACCCTCAACTTTCCCCTCAATGGGTGAAAAAATTATTTTTCTTTTGTACCATCTTGGATTCAAATGGTAATTATTTTTGGTCTTTGGCATTTCTAAAAATAGCCCGCCACCAATTTCACAGTCGTTGAACACCAGACTAGCTCCCTTGGTTGTTGTTCGATTCAGTATTTGGGGGGATCATAGATGTTCCAGGGCAAAGTTCTGACATGTAAACACCTTATAATTACAAACTAGGCCTTCACTGTCGTCCCAAACACCAATCACTGAAAATCCAAAATCCCCTGGATTGCACAAACAATCTCCCTGATTGAACTCCTCCAATTAAAATTGATGTTTTGTACAAAAAAAAAGGTTAAATAGTGAGTTAAATATGGCACAAGATAAGACTCTTTGTGTCGATTCATAAGAACCAAATTTGGACTAAATTGGACAATCATCCAGGAAATGGCCTGAAAACTTTTGGAAATGTCCTCCTGATGTCAGAAATATACAACTGACCTTTCCCAAAAACAATCCAGTTATTCCTCATACTGGGGTCTAGGTTGGTATGAAATCTGAAGATGATCTATGAAACAGTTTTTGAGTCACTGCGTTAACACGAAGGATCTGCAGCGGCAGCGGCAGTAGCAACAATAACACAATCATCACATCCCTGCCAGGGACACAAATAGACCAACGTTTCCGGCATAGCGGTTAGCACTGTCGTTCTTTCTGTTTGGAGTTTTAATGGTCTCCCTGCGGTGGCATATTTCTGGCCTATGACTTCCTCCTATAATCGAAAACCATGTGGTTTATGTGTATTGGGGACAATAAATTGCCTGAAGGTGTGAGTGTGAGAGTGAGTGGTTGTTTGTCTTTGTGTGTTGGTCCTGTGATGAACTGGAGACTCATCTAGGTCGCACCCCGCCTCTTGCCAAGAATCAGCTGTGGTTGGCGCTACTCACACAGCCCATTAACTCCAGGTCCATTAACCTCCTCCAGGCCAAGCTGTTAGAGAAAATGGATGGATGAATTGACGGACCCATAATATGACTCGCTCCAATTATCTAGTTCTTTCATTCTGCTCGTTCATGCACTCTCAGTCTCAGTCTTCATCATTTAATGCTCAGTGGGGTCATCAGCCACCACCACCAGTATCCAGACACAAAAAGGATATACCACTTAAGAGAAGTTACCCTGGAATCAAAATCTCCCTGAAGAGTTGGAGAGCAAATTAAGTTCTTTTCGGCAAACTAAAGTCAACAAAAAACCCAAAAAGGACCACAGTAGTCAAAATTCATTGGTATGTGCCTTAAAGTAAGTCCATATATTCTCTAAATCCAGCTTAAGTCTATAGATATTCAGAGTTCAGACAGCTGAGTCACGGCACTTGCTTTGCCAAGTTTTTCAAATGAGCAGTAATTCCAGCCTCCAGGTTTCCCATCCTCTGGAAAAGCCGTCTGCTGCCTGTCCCGCTAACTTCCGACGGGGGTGGAGAGACACTTTTAAAGTAATACCTCACCGCCCTCTTAGCAGGCCATGCATCCATCCTGCAACGCTGTGTTTCCACCTCCACACTGCTCCATTCCTGTGTGGACACATGGAGCGATGTCTTGTCACGAGAGGAGGAAGAGGGTGTTTGAACTCTTCAACAAAACTTTTTGTCTTTTTTCTCTCTTTCACCACATTGTCAATGTCCACATTGTCATACGTGTTGACACACTCATCTACAAAATTTACTTTCGCTGTGATTGGCTTCTTATAAAGATCAGCACAGGCAAAGGGAAGTGTGCGTACATGAAGTATAGACTTCAAAGGATATGATGTTGGAATTTATGAGGCTCTTTATTCCTTCAATAAATTACCACTTAGTTCAAATTGATTTATGCTTGAACTCATTCAACAGTTTTTCGATAATGAAAGGATTTTGTTCTCGTCACACTTTCATGTTTGGACAAGATAAGATAAGGTGAACAAATCAAAAATCACTGGAGAACTTTTAGGATGCAAATTATAAGGCTGAATCCTACAAAAACTAAAGAGTATCAGAACCAGGACGTCACGTTTTTGAGGCAATAAATTAAGTCATTGAAGTGCACTGGTGAAGGTCTCTGTCCATGGAGGAAGACTACTGGTGAAGGTCTCTGTCCATGGAGGAAGACTACTGGTGAAGGTCTCTGTCCATGGAGGAAGACTACTGGTGAACGTCTCTGACCATGGAGGAAGACTACTGGTGAAGGTCTGTGTCCATGGAGGAAGACTACTGGTGAACGTCTCTGACCATGGAGGAAGACTACTTGTAAAGGTCTCTGACAATGGAGGAACACCACTGTTGAAGGTCTTTGACCATGGAGGAAGAGCACTAGTGAAGGTCTCTGACCGTGGAGGAAGTGCTGTGGTGAAGGTCTCTGACAGTGGAGGAAGACCACTGTTGAAGGTCTCTGACCATGGAGGAAGAGCACTGGTGAAGGTCTCTGACCGTGGAGGAAGACCACTGGTGAAGGTCTCTGACCGTGGAGGAAGATCCCTGTTTCAAGGAGGAAGAGCTCTGGTGAAGGTCTCTGACCGTGGAGGAAGACCTCTGGTGAAGGTCTCTGACCGTGGAGGAAGACCTGTGGTGAAGGTCTCTGACCGTGACATTTCTGTTTTTAACGTTACTTTGGATGATTTTGATGAAACATTGCACCTCTAATAAGTAAACCTTACAAAATGACCTCGCTAGCTAACTTAATGCTAAATTAACTTTAGCCAACTAAACCACTCTGAGTGAAGGCGTTCTGGTGTTCACTGTCTCCCTTTGACTACTTCCAGTAGGAGTAAACATTCATTATTATCACACTTTTGCTGGTTTTTATTGTCATTATAAAAATAAAAAACTTTCCAAATCACAGGAGAGACACAGACTTTCGGATAAAACAAATCATTTATTGGCACACAGCTGTTCCGATTAAATGCACCGGTGCAAAAAAAAAAACAATCTTCAATCTTCTTCACTGCCATCTTCAATCACAATGAAGAAGCGTCCCTGTCAGGTGTAGATGACATGATGTCATGAGAAATAAACTACAGTCTAATCATGTAGAGAGAGTCTTCCCGTATGAACTTCTGCAAGAGCTTCATTTATTACAGAAAAAGCCTCAGCAAACACTATAAAAAACAAACCGTTCATCTCTTTTTTTCTGTGTCTACAAACTTTCACAGATGCACATCGAAGGCACAACAATCTAACTTCATTACACGCACACAATGAAGGTAAAGGTAATGTCATTACAGAGATGACTCTCCTGCTCGGCGTGTTTGTCATTCCGGGGGTTTCCTGCTGGGCCATCCATCACGTCGAGTGTTTGGACATCAATCTTTGATGGTTTTGGGGGCCGCGAAGCTTTTTCTAACATGACTCACTCCACTCCGTGAAGCTTTCCTTCTCAGGAAATTAATGTTGGAACGAGACGGCAGATGAGCGCAGACATTGCGCCCCATTGTTTCAAAGGTTCCAAAACAATACTTGACGTGATGTTGATGAATATCAGCATCACTTCAATGTTTTCATTTTCATAACAGGGACAGCTCTCCTTGTATTTGTGTGTATTCCAGCTCCTCTGCTACACAATGAAACTTGTGCTCGTTCAGAACACTCAGAGGGACAATAAATTAACAGATTCATCCATATTTATTTATTTGTTGCTTCGAAGCAAAAACATTTCACAGAGTTTATATTGATTGATTTACTATCTGGAGTTGATTTGCAGCTGACGAAAGAGTTTCTGACAGCAGAGAAGTTACTCACTTCATTTAAGCTTTCAGGATGTGTCAGACACCAATCTAATAAGTATATACCTTACAGTAAGGTTATATCCCTGGAAGACCCCAGTTCCCTGCGTTGTGCAATCAATCTCCTCAAACTGATTTTTGAGCAATTGAGAAAATAAACAGTTTTTCGTAAAAAAGCTGCCCTTCGTGGGTAAAACATGAATTATTAGAGTGAAATACAATAAATGTAAGATATCGTTCCACGAGTCGATACATATGCACTAAATTTGGACAAAACGATGTTTGAAACTTTTGGAGATAAAGCTCTTTTTAACGTCAGTAACAGACAACGGACCTTTCCCCAAATCTCTAACTTCTTCAAGATCCCAGGGGTTTTACGACGAATGTAGTTTTTATTAATAACTTACGCACAGGCTGCTAAAGACCGGATGGGTACTGTATATGTCCTGGAGCTGAACCAGGAAGTACCGCATACCAAAGGATGATACATAACCACAAGAGGAGCGCTAAGTTTAAATTGCCGGTTGGATGTTTCCAGTAAATACTCAACTCCACACTTTGCTGTTCTCAGACATCGAAGGGGCCTTGGAGAGGAATGTCACAGCCAAAATAAATAAATGAATACATAAATGATTTGTGGGTGTTTCTGGGGAGGAAGGGCAAGGGGACGTCAGAACGAGGATGAGGAAAAAAAGAGGAAGGCAAAGAAGAGATTTCATTGAATGTTTACATGAAGTCCACTCCATTGAAATGACCACACATCCCAGATGAATGCTGACATAAACACCAACACACACTGTAAAACTCCTCAGACACACACACACACACACACACACACACAGACGCACAGACACAGACGCACAGACACACGGATACACGCACGCACACACACAGAAACACACAAAGACAGCACTGAGAGACTCCTCACAAACACACTCACTCACACACAGTGAGACTCTCCTCACACACAGATACACAAACACACTCCTCACAGACACACACACACAAACTTAGACACTGTTCACAGACACAAACACACACATACAAAGACACTCCTCACAGACACACACTCACAGACACACACGAAGACACTCCTCACAGACACACACTCACAGACACGCTAAGACACCCCTCACAGACACACACTCCCACACACACACACACTAAGACACCCCTCACAGACATACACTCACAGACACACACTAAGACACTCCTCACAGACACACACTCACAGACACATACTAAGACACTCCTCACAGACACACTCACAGACACACGCTGAGACACTCATCACATACACACACACTCACAGACACACGCTGAGACACTCATCACATACACACACACTCACAGACACACGCTAAGACACTCCTCACAGACACACACTCACAGACACACACTAAGACACTCCTCACAGACACACACTCACAGACACATACTAAGACACTCCTCACAGACACACTCACAGACACACGCTGAGACACTCATCACATACACACACACTCACAGACACACGCTGAGACACTCATCACATACACACACACTCACAGACACACGCTAAGACACTCCTCACAGACACACACTCACAGACACACACTAAGACACTCCTCACAGACACACACTCACAGACACACACTAAGACACTCCTCACAGACACACACACTCACAGACACACGCTAAGACACTCCTCACAGACACACACACTCACAGACACACGCTAAGACACTCCTCACAGACACACACTCACAGACACATACTAAGACACTCCTCACAGACACACAATCACAGACACACACTAAGACACTCCTCACAGACACACACACTCACAGACACACGCTAAGACACTCCTCACAGACACACACTCACACACACACACTAAGACACTCCTCACAGACACACACTCACAGACACACACTAAGACACTCCTCACAGACACACACACTCACAGACACACGCTAAGACACTCCTCACAGACACACACACACACACACACACACACACACACATGAAGCCACTCGTTACAGACACACACTCACAGACACACGCTAAGACACTCCTCACAGACAAAGTCACACAAACAAGGTCTGACAATTTTCATTCACTGGCGAGGAATTCCAGTGAGCTTTCGTAGCGATAAGATTTCATTCTTTCATCCTGAGGTCACAGTTTCTGGAAAGACAGACGAGGGGAATAATATGTGTGTGTGTGTTTCTCTTGCCATCACCTCATGCCCTCTCTGCTGCCCACTGAGCCGCTCACACACATTCCTCAGAAAAGACAACAGCAGTCGCGGCCATCGAACCTGCAAGTGGGAAACTCTGCTCTTCACTATTCCAAATATTAATTGTGATTAAATAAAACTCAGAGGAAGGGTCCAGGTGTCTGTAAGTTCTGCTGACATCGGCCCAGAGGGCTCTTCTTTTATATTTTTAGTCTCAGGGACGACTCTGCTGATTGTGGGCTATGTCGGGCCACACGTTTATTTGTTTATTTATTTCAAAGGACCAATCACAAGGGCAGGTCTGTATCAACATAGAGGGCCAGCTTCCTGTTATTACTCACTACACACACACACACACACACACACACATATGCATATACAAACCTGTAATATATGTGTTGTATGTGTGTGTAAGCACATGTGCTGTATGGAACATTTACTCCTGCAATGTACACATTAAACATCTGTAAACATCCTTTCCTAATGTTCTGCTTATCCCGTCAATTCCAGCTTTTAACAGTTTCCTCTAATGAGAAGTCTCGTCTTGGTGCGACTGACAAAAGACACAAAAAGGCGATGGAATAGAGACAAACTGGGAAATATTCTTATTATTCTTGCGGCCGTCGCATCACGTGCGCGATAATTGATGATTCCATAACATCCCTCACTTTTTGGGAATGTAATTATACAGTTTTATAGCGTGGTAAATTTTGTTCTCTGCTTTTGACCCCTACTTTTAGAGCAGTGGGTCGCCCTGTGTGACGCCCAGGGAGCTAGTTTGGGGTTCAATATCTCAGGGATCCCACTCCCAATCCAATGACCGATCAGTCTTACTTAGATCACCAGTGCCGCCAGCAACACCTTGAAGTTCTGGAGATCCTCTGACTAAGTCGTCCAGACATCACAATTTATGGTAAAGTTACTAAATCCTTATGTTTGCCCGTCATTTTCCTGCTTCCAACATGAACTTCAAAGACGAAATGGTCACTTGCTGTCCAATAAATTTCAACCGCTAACAGGTGCCACGGTAACAAGAAAAGGCCTACATCCATTAAAGGTCCCCCATCTCCTGCGTTGTACAATCAATCTCTCTTAATGAAATCCTCAAATTAAATGTAAAGTTATGTCCCCCTAAAATCTCCCACAAGTGAGTTACAGTTAAAAATTTGATTAAAATATGATTAAAATATGGTTAAAATATGATGACAATGGTGGGATGGTCCTTGGCCACTCTTCATTTCCTGGTTGGCCCGCCTATGTTTTCTCTTTCAGGTCCTCCCTGCTAGACAAGCCCCTCCCAAATCGTTGAGTGATTAATCTAACCTGCTTCCTATCTATTTAAGCTGGGCCTTTTTCAAGATGGTGCTCTCTCTTGACCGCCTGGAAGGTTGGGGCCTTCTGGGTACCCAACATGGTCTATGTGGGGTTGTTTCTGTTAGAGTAGCCCTTTGATCTCTTTATGGATTTTTTCCTGAACTCAGTAATTAAACAAGACAGATTTCCTCCTGTCAATTCATGTGAAGTAAAATTTAAACACAATCGGACTCATGGTTGGGAAGTTACAGATGAAAAACTGTATTTAACAAAAAAGCCCCCCATAATGAGTAAAATCTGAAACATTATAGTGATTTCTATAAAAAAGCTTCTAGTGAGTCTGAGGACCCTCCCGGGTTTTCATCGGACTTCATTCCTGGCTCATTCAGGACTCTGATGCCATACTCCTCCAGAAACCAGACTCACATGAGCCTAGAAATGGCGTCCCATCAGCACAGCAGCAGTGTCACGCTATCAGGCTTAAAGTCCATCCTGCCTCTGATGAGTCATTTAAAGGCCCATTACGTGAACTAATGCTCTCTGCGGCTGCAGTGGTGGCGGCTTTGAACGGGTTCGCTAAATGCATCAGGCAAACATGTCAGTCCTTATTCTGGGTCGTTACATACGGTGGACCTGGGCACGGATGTTCTGGGTAATGCTGGCATAGACACACTAATGTGGAATGTGAGCATTCATCACCCAGACGACTTGTCTGGAGGGACTGCCCCGCCTACAGTTTGCCCATTGCAGGATGCAGGTCACGCCGCACCAGCATTCTCTCAGATTTCATCATCCCCCTAATATTGGTGACATTTTATAAGATTAATCTAAGAAGGAAGTGCTCAGTAGTGGTGATTAAGTAGACAATACATCACCCGCCAGCTGGGTCACATCACTTTAATCATAATATCCCTCATACGTGCTTTAAATTTAACCAGTAGAAGGGGTTTGACTATATATGGGTGTGCCTGCAGATATAACCTCCTTCTGGACGAAAGTCTAAGAATTGGACAGATTGATAATAAGGACACCTTCATTATAGATTGAGACCTCCACTCATGTTTGCTTTTTGGAGGCTGACCGATGTATTGCCTACTCATGGAAGAAAGAAGAAGTTTGTGGAGTTTCACGTTGGTGTAAATGAATGACTGTGCACTTTGATGAAGAATGAAAAGGCTATTTCAGAAAAAGCTTTCCGGATTCTGGGAGTATCTGGGATGTCTTTTACTTTTTCTTGGAGGCATACACCAGATGAATGGAATAGTACACTAATGATCACCAATCCCAAATATGGGTTCTGTGTCTATGTTTTCTTGTCTGTGTAACAGATTGAGATCTCCACTCAACGTTTTTCCTGTGTAATAGATAAGAAAACAAAATTAAGAGAGGTTTAAAAAAAGAAGCGTTCAGTTGGGATAAGTCACAGACATGGTGACTGTTTCCCTAAAAATATGTGTTTTGAGATTCTTCTTATTTTCCGGATTTTCCTTTTAGGGGTCGGTACAGTGAATCATTTATTTCCATCTTGTCCTGTCATCTGCATCTTTCACCGCCACAACTCCATACCAAACAAGAAAAGGCTTGGAGCCGGTTCTTGGTGCGGTCCCACCACCACCTTGAACCCACCCGCCACTTCTTCTGCACACCTCAACTCTGTCAAACTGCAATCCTACATATCCTGTGCCACTCTAACATACTGTCACTCCAGACTTCCTCGTGCAATCCCACAATGCCTCACTCAGAACTCTGTTGCCTAAACCCACAAAGACTTCAGTTCTGTCTGTTTTTCAGAATCAAGACCCACAAATCTCGTTGTGACCAAACATCGTGACAGAACCAACAGATAGATGTACATAATTTTTTTCAATACAGAAATGTTTTTCTTTTATGGGGCAAGAATTGAGTGAAATGACTTGAGTATGTTAAAGAAAATGCAAAATTAGGCTAGTGTTTTGGAAAAAGTTAAAACCTGGATGAAAAAACGTTGCGTGTGACTTTTGTATGTAAGTGGCGAAATTCTGTTTTATGCATGGAAATAATATAACGATGCAATGCAAATCAATAAAAATCCTCTGAATGATCCAGGTTCCCCTGCAACCAAATGATCCTATTGGTAATAACAAACACACACTTGCATACAGGAGAAGTACGTGACAAAAATAAGTGTGTAGGTGCTTTAAGTTTCCCCACAATGATTTGAAAAGAGTTTAACAAGGTGACAGAAAGGGAAAAGAGACGTACATTCTAACAATGTACCTTCTTTACCCCATGAGGTGAGCTTTATCCAGCCCACACCTGTGAAGAGAGGTCACTTTTTGGACAGGAGTGATCTGTCAATCTGTGTGAGTGGGTGTGTTTGTCCCTCTCGTCACTGAATTACTGAATGAATTTGTAGTAGTTTCTGGAGTGTGTCGGGAGTGTGAATGAAAGACGAGGCCATCCTTGTTTAAATGCCCTTGAGCAAGATAATGAATGAAGGATGCTCGCTCTCGCTCTCTCGCTCTCTCTCTCTCTCTCTCTCTCTCTCTCTCTCTCTCAAACACACAAAGTCAAACACACAAACCGTCTCTACCTCTTAAAATGACCTTGTCTTTTTTATCTGCAAACACCAAATGAGAAAAATATACCGAGGAGGAGGAGGGTGGACTCACATCTGAGTCTTCACTGGATACGAATGTTTTTGAGAACATTTCTTGTGTTTTTGACTGATATGTTGAATCAGTGATAATGTAGGTAAGTTATTCCCTTTTCCCTTTCCAGAATCCTACAGTTCCCAGTTTCTCAAAGCTGCTGTAAGAATTTTTATTGAATGTTGTTTTATAGGTCTGAAATTTTGGACTAATTATTCGGGAAAATAATTAAGTGGAACATAAGATGGACCACAATGAAAAACTAACCCTTTCTGAGATTATTTTTTTAAACTGTAGCCTCTCGTCAGATTTCTGTACTGTTTCATAGACTATATTTTATGCATGTTTTTCCTTTTTTAAAAACGAATCAGCTTGACGTTATTTTTTGGTCTGGGAGAAAAATCTTCTTTTTTTTAATTTGCATTTAAAAAACTAACACCAAAATGTAAAATTACCTCAATATTATTTAAGTGAAGTGAAGCAGGTATTTTAAGACGATCCAAATTAGTTTTATGAAAATTTGTTCACAATCTGTGGTCAGATTGGTAGAATACAGCGTCGTTAATTCTTCAGCTTGTGATTTAAAACAACGACCAGTGACTCCATGAAGGGGAAAAAAAGAAAGATAAAACTATAGAATTACAGTAAATAAGTTAATGTCTAGAGCTAGCTTGCTTGCTAACAGCTCTGTGATACTAAATGACCCCAGGTTAATGATAAATATGAATTATTCATTCATTAATATTCAGTATTAATGAATAAAATGGAAAATGCATGCTACTATTTTTCAGATACTTTTCTAACCAGTAAAATCTTTGGAAACGACAGATAAAATGATGGCTCATAAAACAAAGTAGTGCCGACCACATTACATTTTAGGGTGGGCTGTTTCCATCAAAACACTATTTTTTACACTCTTGCACATAAACTAACTCATTTTGATGTGGCCTGGTGGGATGGTGGGGGATACAACGAGGCAGAACCCGTTTCATGATGGGTCCAAATAAACAGGTGGTTGCCAATTGTGCTTCAAGTAATTATTGTTGCATTGTGTCATGAAAACAACCACGGAATAAAATGATTTTTCACTTTCAATCATTTTCAACATTGTGGGAAACCTGTGTGCAACCTTCCTTCTTCTTCCTCTATCTTCACAGACAGACAGACAGACAGACAGACAGACAGACAGACAGACAGACAGACAGACAGACAGACAGATAGACAGATAGACAGATAGATAGATAGATAGATAGATAGATAGATAGATAGATAGATAGATCAGGAAATTTTCTACATATTTGCATGAAACCCTTTCATCCGATTACATCAGGGAGGTGCTTATACTTTGGGAAGAATCGACTGAGCAGAACAGGAAAGGCTAAAATTCCCAACACAGCTCATGGTACTCCACACAAAAACATATTCCAAGTCGCAGGAGCTTCTGCGAAGAATCTAAATACAGGTGTTGCACCGGAATCTCAGGAGGGAATTCTACTCTCTTCTTCATCACTCATTTCAAGCCTGCCGCCTCACCAATGTTTTTATACCCACGGCTCGACCCTGAGGGAGCCACAGAGCTTTAATTTGGGATGCCACTTTTAGAGGGCTCCTCTGGGAGGTTTAAATGCTCCTCAAACTTCTGCAGCACCTGCTCATATCTCTGTGGAGGCTGTGTGAAAACACAACAACACACGTCTCCTATCGTCCATAAAGCTAAAATGCTGGGTCACAACTCGGGAACCTGCGCTCGAACGCACCAGCTGCATCTGTTGTTCTGCTGTGTGTGCATTTAAACACACGTAAACACACACGCTACACATGCACGGAACCGTACGTTTCCTTCAAGAGGACTTGCCTGTCCGCATTTGTGTTCCCCCCCGAAGAACATACTGTACATACGTGTGAGTGTTATTCACGCATCTCCATGTTTTCTCCGAGTGTGTCGGCACCAGATGGGACGGGGTCGGAGCGGTGCTGCCCCGTCTGCTCCAGATGTGTCCACATTCGGCCTGCAGAGTCATGCATGCAGCCCAAACTTCTCTCAGACCCTGAAGCACCGGCATGAAGTTCTGTATGTTCCGTTAAGTGATATTTGCCGTACTGAACAGTATTTTCTGATACAAACGTCCAAAAAAGCCAACTTAAGAAACTGTTTTCTGTCAATCACAAGGTCGCTCTCTAAACTCCCATTCATGTCCAAAACTTTAGACAAAGCTTTAGTCATGCAATTACAGGCTATTTTTTTTACTTTCTTGGGGTCTTCCAGTCTGGTTTTAAGGCCGTTCACAGCACAGAATCAGAACTTCTAATGATATTTAATGAACCGCAGACTCTTTTTCAAACAAACGGTTGTCTTTGACAAAGCGGACCACGGCTCTCTCCCCTCTCACTGAACTCTGTTCGTATTAGAGGTACAGCTTCAGAGTGGTTTAGATCACACCTGTCAGAGAGAAGCTTCTCAGTATGACCAGGTGACTGTGCTCCGGCCGTTCCCTCTCTCCCATGAGGAATCCCCCAAGGTTCAGTACTTGGACCTATCGTTTTATTCTCTGAATCAACCGCCTTTACGGTTAGGGTTAGGTCTTACCCTTTTTATGCAGACGACACTCAAATTTACCTCCCCCTGAAAATAAGTGATGTTGTCTCCTTAAACTAAATTTCTGGAGTGTCTAAAGGACATCAAAGCTCGGTTGGCCTTTAAACTGTCCAAGAAAAACAACAACAAGTCAAGCAGATAAACTCCCTGGTTTAACACAGTTTTTATCAGTTGAGGCTTTTATCCATGTTAATACCTTTTTTTTAACCCAGAACACTAAACCCAGCCCCAACTGGATGAGAGGCGGTCGTTAGACAGTCCTTCCTGCGGTTACTGCCCTCTTGTCTTCCCTTGGTGAACTGCTGTGGTCCACTGGTGAATAGTAGTGAATATGGTGACCATGTCAATCTTCCTCCTGACCAGAACCATGATACAGATTTTTTTTTTTTAATCCAATATTTTTTCTCCCTTTTTACTTCAAGTTTTTAATATTTTCGTAATCTTTTACATTTATTTTT
Source organism: Lophius americanus (assembly GCA_037951165.1). Classification (NCBI taxonomy): domain Eukaryota; kingdom Metazoa; phylum Chordata; class Actinopteri; order Lophiiformes; family Lophiidae; genus Lophius; species Lophius americanus. Next base: position 310,881 of record JBBDHG010000299.1, read on the forward strand.
GTGTTTTTCATAAATGCAAATCTGATACAAAAAATGTCGCAATGAAATAAAAGGAAATAGTGGACAGGGAGTGTCCCTGTCCACTACAAACTGTCTCAGTAAAATCCCAGTTAGCCCTGGATAAGTCGGGTTTTATTGGGGAGGTGGTCCTTGCTGAAGCTACGTGATGCAGCATTCAGATCTGGTGACATTGAAGCACGAAAATAGCAAGGAACAATATAAAAAGCGGAATTAGAGAGGCTAAAAGAGTATATAGGAAAAAGATGTCCAGTCATTTCACTCTCACCAAGGACACAAGCTGCTTATGGCATTGATTCCAGATAACCTCCAGATAACTTCAAAACCTTTTTTTCCCCTGTTTGAGGTTAAAGCCAACAGAGTGGCACAAAAGCGGACACCCCCTCCTACCAAGCTGGCACTGCAGCTAACTGCTGACAGCCTGAAGAGGTTCTCCTCCAACATCAACCCTCAGAAGGCTGCATGCTGGTTCAGATCGCATTCCAGGCTGTGTGCTGAAGGAATGCGCAGAACAGCTGAAGGACGTCTTTACAGACATATTTAATACCTCGCTAAGCCAAGCCAGTACCCTTCTGTTTAAAAAGAGCCACCATAATACCGCTGCCCCAGACACCAAATCCAGCCTCCATGAATGACTACCGCCCCACATCCTTGACCCCCGCAGACATGAAATGCTTTGAGCGGCGTATAATGAATCACACCAAGTCTTGCCACTCGACCAATCTGGACCCGTTGCAGTTCGTTTACAGAACAAACTGGTCTACAGAGGATGACATCTCCTCACCCTGACTCATTTGGAGAATAAGAACACTTATGCCAGGATCCTGCTAATTGGCTTCAGCTTGGCTTTTAACACAGTAACACAACGGCTCATTGAAAAGGTGTTGGTACAAGGCGTGGATCCTGGTATGTGCAGAAGGATTATGGACTTTTTGACAGTGAGACGTCAGACAGTCAGAGTAGGTGGTGCAACGTCTAAAACAACCCCAGTAAGCACAGGATCACCACAGGGGTGTGTTCCAAGCCATTACTGTTTACGCTGCTGACGCACGACCGTTCCGCTGGTTTCAACACCAACCACATCATAAAGTTCGCTAACGACACCACAGCTGTCGGCCTCATCAACAACAGCGACGAGTCGGCCTACAGAAAAGACGTGTAGCAGCTGACAGCCTGGTGCATAAAACACAACCTTTCCCTCAACACCAATAAGACCAATGAGATGGGAACCGACTTTAGGAGGACTTGTCACCATCTCCCATTGACCGTCAGTGGCCACGGGGCGGAGAGGGTTGACAGCACCAAGTTTCTGGGGATCCATCTGACGGATTAGCTGACCTCCAAGGATGATACCACAGCTGCCATCAACAGGGTCCAAAAGCGCCTTCACTCCCCCCCGCAGGCTGAAGAGGGAGAACCTCCAAATCCCGGCCATGACCACGATCTACAGAGGCACCATAGAGAGCCTTCTCACACTAACGCATCTCTTCCTGGATCGCTAACAGCGCAGCAGAGGAGAGAAAAAAACTGAACAAGATAGAAACTCTTTTTGAAACATAAACTTTGCGTCTTTATTGTGTGTCTGTACTGTATATGGACCGAAATGTGCTCATAAATAAAGACGAGTTGAGTTGAATTAACGTGGCCGGCTTGAATAAAACGATAAAGTGAATCATCTCTCTGTTGCTATCCTTGGCGGGATGTGGCTGTAGGTCCCGGCAGAGCAGCTGTGCCTGTTGATAGCTTCAACAAGGAGAACAAGACTGAGCTAAAGGACAGAAATCTGGCACTTTTACAGCGGGAGAAGGGCATTGGAGTTTTACATTCTCTGGCACAGAGAGAGGGGAGAGAGAGAGAGAGAGAGAGAGAGAGAGAGAGAGACTGTTGGTAGAAACTGATTATAAATAAAATTCTGAATTTCTTCTCTTTAATCTCTATAATGTCCTCACCAAGAAAAAAGGTTGAATTATTTCTACGCGCATTTAATTTAAATAATTCAATACCTTAGACCCTCTAAATTTACCATAAAAGGAATTAAATGAATAAATGACAAAATGAATTAAAAAATAAATCCTAATTATCAAGTATGACTATCTTAATTGCACTGTGGTGTCGCCCAGGGGCTCCATCCTTGGACCCTGACTGTTTTACATATACATGCTACCACTGGGTTGCGTCATAAACAAGTTCAGTCAACTACCGCACATTTTTAAATATGAAATACCGACTCAAAAGGGCAGTGGGACATTAAAGGGTTAAGGGTTTGTGTTCTGCAGGCATTTTTTTTTGATGGGGAACAGATAGAGAGACAGAGAGGAGAGAGAAGATCTCCTTGTTATCAAGCCTGACTGTTTGCTCAGATTCTTATTCACAGATAGCATCAGCAAATAAGCCGCGGCCAAGACGACATGCTTTTTGGACCGAGCCAAAGCTGACCTTTTGTCTCTGTGAAAGATACACACACACAATCCTGCCTTCTACATTCTACCCAGTTATAAACACTGACCAGTGGAGTGGCAAAAACAAGGATCCACTCCTCAGTGAGGAGGAACATACAGTTTACGTCAGGAGAGATTCCAGTTCAGTTAATCTCTCTGTTTATTAAAATGAGAAAGAAAAACACGTTTAAGAGTTGGTTCGTTGGTAGTTTTGCTTTTATTTGCCCACTATTCAAAGAAATAACGTCAGTTTAAAATTGCTCACATTATATTCTAAGATTTTGTGTTAGACTGTGTATGAGGGAGATCTTCTTCTTCTACTTTTATCATTGTAATTTCAATGTAGAATCTTTTTCGTCTTACCCCAAGTCACAAAAAAAAACCTTCTAGCATTACAATATATTTTCTCCTAGGGAGGTTTCAGAAATTAGACTGAACCAATCTCAAAAAGATAAACAGCATAGAGATGTCAAAGATAAGACTATCTCGAGTCAAAGATTCTTCTCCTTGGAATCAAACCAGTTTATTTGGGAAAGTTTTGGCCAGATAGTTGGTTTCTAATGGACAGATATGAAGAAGAAGACGAAGAAGACGAAGAAGACGAAGAAGACGAAGAAGACGAAGAAGACGAAGAAGACGAAGAAGACGAAGAAGACGAAGAAGACGAAGAAGACGAAGAAGACGAGAAGACGAGGAAGACGAGGAAGACGAGGAAGACGAGGAAGACAGGAAGAAGGAAGAAGAAAGGAAGAAGAAGAAGAAGAAGAAGAAGAAGAAGAAGAAGAAGAAGAAGAAGAAGGAAAGAAGAAGAAGAAGAAGAAGAAGAAGAAGAAGAAGAAGAAGAAGAAGAAGAAGAAGAAGAAGAAGAAGAAGAAGAAGAAGAAGAAGAAGAAGAAGAAGAAGAAGAAGAAGAAGAAGAAGAAGAAGAAGAAGAAGAAGAAGAAGAAGAAGAAGAAGAAGAAGAAGAAGAAAGAAGAAGAAGAAGAAGAAGAAGAAGAAGAAGAAGAAGAAGAAGAAGAAGAAGAAGAAGAAGAAGAAGAAGAAGAAGAAGAAGAAGAAGAAAGAAGAAGAAGAAGAAGAAGAAGAAGAAGAAGAAAAAGTTTAATGGCCCATCCCTCTGTTTGGATAAGTTGCAGAAAAGTCATGGCTGGATACGTCCAGAACTACATGACTGCAATAAAAACTTATTGCCTGAAAAGAATTTGAGCTTTTCTGCAAAACAGTTTATTGTAATCTTTATAAGGACAACTGCAGGAATGAGATGATGAACAATCAGCCATAACATTAAAACCAACTGGTTTGTATTGCTTTGGTCCACTTTTTGCTTCCAAATCGGGCCTGTGACTGAACGGGTGTTCGGAGATCTGTCTATCAGAATAGAACTAATGGAGTAAGAACTTTTGCAACCCATGTGTAAGATCATTTTGGCACCAATAACCCTGTTTTTTTTTCTATTTTGGAAGGTATACTTGCCAGTGCAGATCAGGAACAAGCTCTTTACGAGCAAGTTGTCTAGTCATGGCAATCTGGCCCAGTCAAAGTCTACAGAGTCAAAGTCATACAGAGTCAACAGTCATACAGAGTCAAAGTCATACAGATGCTTTACACTTGGCCATTTTTCCTGCTTTCTTTACATCAACTTTGAAGAGAAGATGTTCACTTGCTGCCCAATATGCTCCACCCACTGACTCATTCTGTGGTTATCATTTTATGGCTGTTTGCCGTATGCATCCATATATATCTCTGTTCGGTTGCTGAACCCAAGTTTTGTGCAAATTTCTTCAGAAGTTGTCGCGTAATTAGGAGAAAATTATGACAAACATCCATCTCAGAGTCCGCGTCTTTCTCCGGATCCACAGCAGAGTTCTACTGGATCTTTCCTGGCCACGCCCCATCCTTCCACCAAGTTTCCAAAAGGGCCCTCATTCATATTCCGTCTCTCCCACGATTTTCTTTATTTCTCTCTTTGTGCGACAGAGTGATGTGACAGTAGAGAGCAGACAATGTCGGGTTACTCTGGTGATTTGGGGAGGAGGACGGGAGTATTCTAGGCTGGCGGCGTTCCTCCTCCTCCCGTTGCCGCCCGAGTCCCACTGATGATTCACCAGCCGGCACGACGAAGGTTGGCGACCCCAATTTGAGTAAGGCAGGAGGAGGAGCGGAAGAAGGAGGCGGATGAGGAAGGGGGATAATAAGGAGGAGGGGACGGCGGTGCCTACGTCAGAGGAACTTGCTAATAGGCAGATGTCCTTGTCCCTGACACGAGTAAATCATGTCTCCTGGGTTGGGGGGAGAATAAAAGACAGAAGAAGAGGAGAGGAAGGGAGAATAAGTTAAACAGAGATTGAGATTGGTGTCTCGCTGGGTTTGATGTGGGTGCGTGTCAAAATGAAATTATAAGCAATTACAGCAGCCTTTGAGCCCACTGTGGAAATGTCATTTTCATGAAGATGGAAAACAAGAAAGAGGAAAGCCGGAGAAGGTGAAATGACTCAGTCAAGTGTTTTAAGCTGTCAAGGGTGAGTGGGCAGAGTCGTATTCAAACCAGAGAGGGAAACCGCTGATCCGAAGAGCGGAGACGGAGGAGTAGGTGGTGGAAAACTATTAAAATTCCTCACTAAAGTAAACCTAGAAATACCACACTGTGAAAAAATACTCAGAGAGTGAAACTCATTTATGAAATATGTAATTATCAAGAGGAACGTGATCTTAGCAGGTCAAAAATGAAAAAGTTCCCCCTTCAGATTATATACTGACATTGGATGTCGGTGCGATTTATATATAGATTCTTGTAGTGTGTTTATATTAAGCAGTAATGAACCTGGTCTTAATTACCTGGAAATCTATTCTGAAGGAATATTCTCATTATAAAGACTATGACTAGAATGTTAAATGTAGTTTTAAAGGTGCAGTGTGTAGATTTTAGTGGCATCTAGGGGTTATGTTTCAGACTTCATATACACATCTGCTCACTCGTCGCTAATACTTACATCATAAGTAAATAAGAATACTTTTGATATTTGTTCTGGAATTACATTAAAAAAAAGGAAATTGTTCCTAAATGGAGAAAAATCCCATTACTTATCTTTAACGTTATAGATTTCTGACACTAAGGGCAACATTAAAAGAATTGAAAATCAGAAACATGTTCTCTTTGGTAACTCCTTCCTTTAAAGGTGCAGTTAGTAAATTTTAGCTGCATGTAGTGGTGAAGTCTATCCATACCATATCCATATTGCAAATTATATTACACACCAGCTTACCTGTCTCTATCCACGACAGAGTGGCGGCCTTCAAGTGTCAAAAAGATGTAATCGAGTATCCTGTGAAGGGATGATGCTCCTTTATATAGATAATAATAATAATAATACATTTAATTTATAATGCACTTTACATTGTAATTATATCCCCGAAAAATCAGGGTTATTAAAGAATCATCACCACAGATCCTTCATGTTAACGCCGTATCTCATCAATCATTTCATGGATCAAATTTTATATCCACATAGACCGTAGTGTGAGGAAGATCTGGATTGATTTGAAAGGCCATTTGAAAGGCCAGTTGCATATTCTTACCACTAGGGGTAGCATTACTCAAAAGGACCATCATTCCTCAACAGTTGGTTCCAATTTAGTTCAAATCCGGTGCAAATGAATTAACTAAGAAGCCCTGGCTTGTAGATATCATATTTTACTCTGATATTTCATATTTTACTCACTAGGGGGAGCTTTTTTCAATCATGACTTTGCGTTTACTCTGAGGAGTTCAATGTGGGGGATTGCTTGTGCAATGCAGGGGGATTGGAGGCTTTTCAGAGATGTAAAGTTGCTGTCGGGACGACAAATAGGAAAGCAAATATTATTTGTTGTCACTGCGGTAGCATTCTTGATGTGTCTCTGTCCTCCTCTGGGGGAGGAAGAGGAAGGCAACATTTATTATTTGGCATAATAAAAAACCACCAGGCTGGAAACCTGGCTGTCAAAGAGACCGAGCATGAAGACCCGACTCCTGACTTGTGAGTTCAGTCCAGTTCACGGATGGCTGCCAGTTCTGGAGTGATCGCAGGATGGAACGGATCTGCAGTAAAGCTCGCGGTCATGGCTGCCAGCCTCCATCCCTTCCCCCAAGATTTTAGTGCGCCAACCCCGAGAGATATGATGGGCTTTTTCCAAACTTACATAAAAAAAAAAAACGACCTTTACTTTCAGCCTATTATTCACGAAAAAATAACTACGATTGTTAAATTCCATTTATTCAAAGGGTTATCCCTAAATCCTACACACTGCACCTTCACACGTGTATAAATACAGCTGTTTTGGAGTAAAAGTATACAGTAGGAAACAGAACGAAGCAACAACGTTGTGTTTAAGTACTTGAACACCACCGGTCCTGGTTCAGCAAAATCCCTCCATCATTATGGGAAGCACCTACAATTTGTCCCACCTACGCAGCTAATGGCCACAAGAAGATAAACTTTCCCAAGTAAGTGATCCTCCTCCTGATTAAATGGCTGTAACGCAGACAACCACCACCTCTGCCAGAGCAGCTTCCCCTCTATCATCCAGCCTCCCGCGCAAACACCACAACCACATATCTCTAAAGGCAACGTAGTCATTTAAGGTCACCAAAATATTTTGGCTCCCTCAAGTGCTACCATATGTCTTTCCACCTACGACACCGATAATAATAATATGATCTGTTTTGAGAGTGGGCACGCACAGCAGAGGTCAGTATTTAAGGTCTGTGCCTTCTGGATGTGGATCCGAAGGGGAAACCTCTTCTCAAATACCGCAGGACTACTTCCTATTTTTGTCATTTTTCAGATTCGTAGCGCTGGAATGGAAAGTGCCGTGATGGCACGCCGGTGAATCATCTCATGTTTGAGATGTTTGGTGAATAAGAGTGACCTCCACGCAGCAGGACTTTGGAGTTAACTGCTGATGGAAGCGTTCTAATATAGTCACATATGTTAGCGTGAACACAGAACACCGCTGTGGCTTTAACACAACGGAGGTCTTTAGTTTCGCTGGTATTTGATCATAAAATTTTATGGATTTTTAAAGAATTCTGACTAGATGGATAGGAAACTTGATGGATTAATGGACTTACTGCTTCTTCCCATCAAAAGGAGCCGGTTGAGGTGGTTCAGGCATCTGATTAGGACGCCTACCTCTGCTGTTTTCAATGCAAATCCAACTTAGGGGAGACCCCAGAAAATAGACTCAGAACTCACTGGAATGATTCTATATGACGGGATGAGTTGGAGAGTGTTGCTGGAGATTGGGCTGTCTGGAAAAGACATAGCCGGCTGCAACCGCGACCTGACCCTGGATAAGTGGAAGAAAATGGACCTGAACTGACATGAAAGATTAGAAAATCCTCCTGAGGGTACCACGAAAGTCTAAAAAGATGTAATGGCCATTCCTCTTACAGTTGTATACAAACATAGATCCTTGATCCTCCTAAGATATATCCTTGAAAAAAAAAATACAATCCACCGCGTGGTACAAGTAATCCTTCTGATTGAACTCATCAAATTAAATTTAAAGTTACGTCCCCACTTGTGGTCTCTGAGGACGTACGAACTCCACCTTCATGATACCATCGTAAAATATCATATACTAATATTACTTTACACTTTTACACTACACACTGATTTAAAGCTTTTAATGGACGTTAGACCTGATCATAACTATCTAATATTACTTTAGTTTCAGGATTTGAACCCTTAAAATATAATTTTGTTCAAATGCCCTTGTTTTTTAAATGACAAAAATGATAAAACTTGCTTGTTTTTCACACACTAAATGTTAAATGGATTACCTTTCATAAATAACTCATTGTTGTAACTGTCAATAATAAGTAATAACATTGATTTTGATAGATAATTGCTTTTTCTTCAGTGTAAGATATAGAGAAAAAAATCTACTTTTCAGCACCTAAAAGGACGTAAAACGTTCTTGAAACTGCGATAAAATACTGGAATTATTATATTATTTCACACTTATACTGGCTGTAAGCGTCAGCCTTGATCATAACTATCAAATATTAACCATTCATGGTGTGTCAGCGTGTGAGAAAGACCCTGCTGCAAAGTAGAAATTGGATCTAGATACTCTAGATCTAGAAACTGGACTGTATTCACACACAAATATGAGCACACACACATTATTCCAGTTGTACTAATCAGTGATAAAAAAGCCTCTGATAGAAATCAAAGAAAATATTACGCATTTTCTCTATTATAAGCCAAACAATGGAAAAGGCAAGCTCAAAGCAAGAATTTTGAAGAATAACAACATGCAATGCGCCTCTAACCCAATGTCAGCTGGGATAGGCTCCAGCCCATATGACCTGGAACACGATAAGTTGTTAGGGATAACAACGAATGCATTACACTGATGGTATAGAGATCTAAAATGTCATGTTTAATGGCTTTTTGTCTTGAGAATAAATCTTGATTACACTGTGAATTATTAACATATTAGAGGATCTGACGTTTAAAATATTTTTAAAAAAACATTAGCATCCCTAAACTCAATCTAATCCCATTATCGCAGCCAGAATTCAGCCAAAGAAGTTAAAAGGGAAACAACTAAGTCTCCTTATAGTGGAGCACTTTCATTTAGTAAAAATCACACACTAGTTTCCATAATTACAGCACTGCTACTTCTGAATGTTCAGGATTAATTATATAATTAGTGACTTCAGTCAGCCTTTAGCGTCACAGACACAAATTAGCGGCATCTTCCTGTGGGAAAGGGAGTCAACAGGATGGAGTCTACAAACACATAGATAAATTAAGATAACTTTAATCTGCCTCTAATGAGCTCTTCCCTTTCCTCCCACCTCCTCACACGTCTTCCTGTCTAGACTTGAGTTTTGCATATCTGGACCCTTTCCCCCCCCCCATTTGGACCCACCACCCATGGTTCTGCCTATTAGACGTTAGCAGAAGCATTCGCTGGCTGCAGGTCATAATGTTGTGGCTGACACGCAAACAAAAGATGACCAATGCTCTAGTGTCTCTAACTTTCCTGAAATGTTGAGGCATTACATCAATTCCCTTTTCTTTCTTTTTTTGAGGGTTTATCCAAGAGAATACCGGCAGAATAAGTCGCTTCATCACTCTAAGCCTATTAAAATCAAATCTTTCATAACCATGGATTTGTTCATTCGCTGAACCCAGTGGGGTCCAGTTGGCATGCTGTGCCAGCTTCTTAATCTTGAGTCGGGGAAGTGAGGCTGCCACATAGCGCCTGGCCCTCACAATCACTGGAGTGGCTCCAACATTCCCTCTCTGGTGGCTACTCAAACAAACCTGGGGATAAACTATGACTCAGCCATTCCTCTCATGTCTGCCTGTCTGGCTGCCCCAGATTCGCTTAACAATCAACTAAAATGTGATTTTCTATAATGGCGGATCTGGATCTATATTTCATTCAGACGGACCTTCTTGTCAGTCAGAGATGCATTAAATCCACTGGAATGGTTCCGCGTCTGTAATATCTCAGTTACTAACTGCTGGCAGAGCCACATGTCTTTATCTTGGAACGCGATTTATATCGCATCACCTCAAAATATGGGCAATGCTGACGAAAGTGAAAAAAAGTTCATCCTTGTTTGTATCCATATCCACATAATATTTAGGAAACGCTTCCTTAGCTGAAGATCCCCTCATACCAAAAAATGCAATCTAAATCTGTTGGCAAATTTCTGGTATATCTTAAAGTGATTATGCGCTGTCGTCCCCAACAGAGAGGGTACATCCCCGAAAAGCCCCCTATCCCCTGCGTTGTACAACCAGCCCCTTTATGAACTCCTCAAATTAAATTTGACTAATTAATAATTTCAAATAATCCATATTGACTCAACCTAACTTTTTCTATGAGGTCAGCAATATGCTCTATGATCAGATCCCTCAATGTGACTCAACGATGAAAATTAATGCAGTTAACTTTCCTAAAAAAAATGTTTTTGTGGGAAAAGCCGCCCCTAGTGATTAAAATATGAACTTTAAAAGATAGAACTCCTTCAGTTGATTTATATGCACCAGATTTGGACTAAATTGGTCCAACAGTTGAGAAATTTTAGCCCGAAAATATTTAAAGATAAATCTCCCCCTAGTGGCAGAAATAAGCTATTGACCTTTACTGAAAAATAATAAATTTCTGGCTTGCACTCAGGTCTGTGTGGGTATCAAATTTGAAAATGATCCATTAAACAGTTTTAGAGTTATCAAGTTAGTATGAAGTATCAGTGGTGGAAGCTGTGATGATGATGATCCATTATTATCCACGACTTTTCGGGGATATTATTTCGGATAGTTCGGTAAATACTGAACCGAGCTACACAGGGGCCCCAAGCAAATGTACTTCTGGTGCCGGTCAAAATCCCAGAAAAATGGGGAGGCTTTGGTGAGGAAGGGCATCCGGTGCCGAATCAATATGCGGAACAAAATGTATGTGGGAACCCCAAAAGGGAAGAGCCGAAAGAGGAAGAAGACTCAAAAACTACTGAATTGATTTCCAAATATTTTTGGAGACATCACTAAGAGCGTGCAAACCCGCGCCAAGGAAGCTCAATGAACCAAAAGCAGGATGGGCAGTTAAAAAAAGAAGAAGAAATTGTTACTAACCAGGGACATGTTGATGTTTACATCCAGTCTTTATGTCACACTGTGCCGGACACATCTGGCAAAAAGTTCTGTTTGATAAAAGGACATTTACTGCCAATAGCCGTCCCACCAGACCACCAGGGCCCCCTCTCGCAATATTCAGGAATGTGGAAAAGGTAATCGAGAATCCACATCTGTACCTGGATCTGCCTCAAGACTGTAAACGAGATCTTCCTCAGTCCTCAATCAACACCCACACAGAATTAGATCAGAATCCATCCATGGGGTTCTGAGGGATTCTGCTGTGAGACAAATGAACCAACGCGGAGGATATTCATTAACCTCAATTCATTAACCCTAATTACACTCCTGCACTTCGCTACTGACACTTTCAGCTTTGGACAGGTTGTGAATCTTTGGGCAAATTTTTGTAATTTCAACCTGACTTTTTAGAATATGTCAATAATTTCACCGCGTAAACAAGATTTACTCTCACAGGATGTTGAGGACAATAATGTCTCCATTGACTCCCATTAAAAAAAGACATTTTTGATTGCTACAGGATGTTGAAAGAAATCCTGCATTCCATGATGTGAGGCTTTCATTCTGGAATCGTAGCTTCATAATACTTGTTATTACACTTTTCCATCTCCCATAGATTTTTACAACAGGTTCAACATACCTTCTATTTGCCTAATCTCCTGTCATGGGTTTGATTGTCCACTGTCCTTTTTTCTCTTTCTGTCTCTCTTTTTTTCTTAACTATTTTTATTAAACAAATTAAATAAAGAAAAAATAATAATTTTTCTTTCAACAATTGAAAGAAAAAAACAAACAGCTGCTATTAGTCGAAGATTACGTGATATATGTGAAAAAACTAAAAATACAATAGATTCTTTCAACAGGTTCAACATACAATATACTTACCTCATCTCATGTTACGGGTTTCATTGATAAATGGTAGGACCAAGAAAGTCCACCGCTCTTTTTTTCATCAAACAAATTAAAAAAATTCTTCTCAAGTCGAATAATAGGTGATAAGTGCGAAAAAACATAAAAAAAACAATAATCTACTTGTATGCGTTGGTGCATATAGTTTTTATGTCCAGCCAGATCTAAATTCTACTGTGCCGCATCTTTCTCAAACATATGGATCATAACCAGATTTTAAAAGATAAAATCCTGATGATAAATTAGTATGTGATAAGTATGATCAGCACTGATTTTTGTTAAAAGGTTTCAGTTCCATAAAGAGTGTAATTTAATATTAAAATATAATATTTTATCTCTTAAAAAAGTTGAGCTGATGAAAATATTCTGAAATTGTGACGTTAAAATCAGCCTTTTTTTTTTTTTTTTACTCGAATGTCGTCTTTAGCCGACGGAGAAGGTTTCCCGCTCAGTACGTAACGACGCAGGGAACATTTTTAAATCATTATCATGACATCATCTAATAAACGTCTGATTCAACAACCACCTGATCCGAGCCCGTCATAGAAATCATGTGAATCCTCATCTCTTCTATAAATACTCGATCATGATGTCACCGCCCAAATATTTTAGTCTGCTGGCAGGAGTTGGGGGCAAAAGGGTGATTAGGAGGTTTACGTTATCGGACACTTAACGGTAAGTGAGAGAGGGTCACAAACAGGAAGGAGAGGAATGTGTTTCCTGTTGGCCAACGGTGTTACACAGGGCAGATTCCTTGTACCATCTAAACTGACACACACACACACACACACACAGAGAAACACACACATACATATGAAGGACTAGGAATGTTTTCCCACTGAAATCAGGGCAAAACAGACTGTCAGGAAGTATAAGAGCAGATAACATGGAGACATTTTGTCCCTGTTCTCTGTTACAAAGTAGGGACCATGAATGCAACACAGGTTCTTCAGAGGAGATGGTTCTTCTAGCTGGTGGTCAAGATGATATATTCAACCATTCATATCTAAATGATAGAATTCTGTTGACTGGCTTTAAGGGATTTTTACAGGCGACAGGTTACTTTATTTTCCCATAATTCACACACACACACACACCAAGCCAATTAAACTCCAGGGATATCAATCTATCCCTTTAGGAAGAACAAATGATTGTGAATCAAAGTTTCCCCTGTTTTGGTGCAAATGAAATTGACAACAGGTGCAATGGAGAGGCAAAAGCATGACAACCCCCCCCCACAAAAAAAGCTAATGGTCCTGCAGTTGGTGGCCACAATCCATTTCTCTCTATTTATCTTTCCTGACTGACTCTCCTCTAGTTTTGGGTTCTGCTGGCGTCTTTGTCACTACCTGTGACATGGACAGTACCCACAGCAGCCCACTGACGCTGCACAGGTGGTCCAGCTCCTCCAGGATGACTTATCCCTGAATGCAGTTACAACACGGTTTTGCTCTATCTCCCAGCACAGTCTCAAGAGCATGGAGAGTTTGGACCTACATGCAGACACTACATGGAGGCAGCAGCAGAACCGGGGCAGTTTGGTGATTTACTAAGAAACCCTAAACCCGTGGTCCATAATCCAAAATGCAACATCCATGAACAGGCAGCGGTCAGAGCCAAGATTAGTCAAATATAATATGTCCAAATTGTGAGGCTGAGGCAAATCCAAAAAATATAAACAAAGTCCAAATATACTGAAAACCCACTAGTAAAAATACCATTAGAAAAACAAACTAGGAACACAGGCTGGATGGAAAACCATCAACCACAAACTGGCACAGAGGACAGGAGGACACGGACTTAAATACACCGGGTTAACGGGGCAATGAGACACAGCTGGAGGAGGAAACACAGGTGAACCTGATTGACAATCACACAGCAGGAGAATTGAATAAACACAGGAGAGACGGAGAAGGAGAAGAAGGAGAGCAAAGGAAACACACAAAGACAGAAAAGCAACATAACCCAAAAACTAAACAGAGGGAACAAAGGATTCCAGACAGCATAGAAAGAAAACAGGAAGTGTCAAGTTAATATAAGCAAATATATAAACACTTTCAAAATAAAAGACCAAACATAAAGCAGGATTCTGACAATATATCTTTAAAATAAAAGCAGGGGATCAAGTAAACCAAGAAATGACAGAATGAACACATAGTCGTGAAAATAGGTGTTTTTACAATGTATTGTGCAATTCAAATGATGCGAGACGCTCACTTGCTGCATCTATCGTCTCTCCTTTCGTACTGTTGGTGGAAGTGGACTGTGATGAATGGATAATGGAAGTGTGCGAAAGGTATTTAGTGCCATTAAGTTGTTAAATATGCTCCTATAAGGAACTTAAATTAAGAAATTGATAATATTTTCAGAAGTTGGTATATTTGTGAAGCTGCCAGTGTGAAATTACCTACATGTGTTTGTGCGGATTGGAAGCCGCCACGTTTTTGACTGTGTAGTAAGGGCGACATGTGCTTTCTCCTAGTTGGAAAGAACCTGCTGTGAAGTCCAGAGTCCACTGCTGTAGTTTTTGTACTAAAAAATGTAATACTTTTTCTTTTTTAAACAAGAAATTGCTGCAACAACCCCAGTTATTGTGTCCAGTTTGACAACTTCTTTTCCGGGCAACGATAACTTGTTTAACTGTTTTCTTCTGTCTTACATGAGACAATGTAGTATAAACTTAGTGTACTGTGTGTGATTCACTCAAAACGCAAATTATTACATCAAAGCAATTGTGTTTTGTTTTAATTGTAAGTTTTAAAAAGTTTTAAGTTATGCCTGCCAAAGTGGGCTAAGTTTAAGATGCTAATATTAAATGAATTGGGTGTAATTACATTTAGTGAATTAAACAACTCACAGTTTTGCAACAGCTTTTTAGAGTGAACTGTTCTGTCATCACATGAATGTAGCGGCAAAATTTTGGCTCAGCATGGCACTAAAGGCAAAATTTAAAGTCTAACTTGTTTTCCAGCCGTGGTGATGAACGTTAACGGCGGAGCTGAGAGAACCGAGAGCCGCCGGTCGTAGTACCGCATGCCGGTGTACGTGAAATTAACATTGCTCGTCCTTGAGGGCTTCCTGATCGAATCACGCAGGCTTGATGACGTCATTCGGGGTTTAAGTCATATTTCAGATTAGGGAGGGCAGGATGGGGAGGGAGAGGAGGAGCAGCAGGAGGAGGATCGGGATGACTCATAGCCTCATTGATGATTGTCTCCACTGAGTGGTCAGATAATTCGGGCACAGAAAGAGACACAGGCGCAGCACGGCCGCCTAATGGCACTCAAATAAGAGGACTTATTGGGAACCAGCAAAACACACCTTTTAGGAAGATTAAATAGTATTGATGCACCTTTCCTCCTTCTCCCCACCAATCTACTGCTAAACAACCATGAACCCCCTTCTTCTGAATTACATTCTAAACTTAAATATTTAGATTAATGGTAAAAGCTTCCATGACACATGGGCCCAATGCTGGTGTTAGAGGGCCGAACCCATCAGACCTCATGTAAACCTGAGTCATTTATTTGGAATCAGGAGGAAGGATAATGGGTTCTCTGTGGTTTGCTTCTACTAATGCTACTGCAGTCATGGAGGGTTTTGCTGAAACAGATACTGGGCACAGGCCCAAAGGGTCATGAACCTCGGTTAGAAGTGACGTATCGCCCCTTGACAGAAAGTCAAACCAAACAAAGAGACACGACATGACTTGACCGAAATGCTTCATGGCCATAAAGAGACACGAGCCTCCAATTGGACACTAAACAATTACAGGCATGCTGGAAATTATGAATGACAGATGCAAAATGACCTAAAAATAAATAAATAAATCACACTTAAAAAGACGAGATAGAAATTTAAAAGGTAAGATGCAACAAGAAGCAAATGGACAGGTGGAAAAAAGGACAGAAGAGGGACAGGAAGACAGCAAAGGTTTGCAGCAGGACACCAGAGACACAAAAATGAAAACACAATTCTATATCGCACACTTACTCTGTGCAAAATTAAAATTATGGGTTTTAAATTGTTTTCAAACAGTCATTTTCACCAAATCCGCCACAGAAAATGATAAGGCTGTCCATAAAACGTATCTCCCATCATTCGCCATTTATTTTCAATTATTTATATTGTTTTCTGCAGAAACTTTCTTACTCATTCTACTGCAGATCATAATAAACATCTCAACTAAAGGTCATTTTCCCATCCTAAATTATTTTGGAGAAACCATTAACAAGCAGTCAAAAATAACTTTTAAATAGACATTTAACAACCTTTTAACCTCCTTATACACCGTGATTTCATATAAGGGCATCGCTTCTTCTCCCTCCCTGGACCCTTTTCTTCATCCAGCCTGACGTAGGCCTGTGGTCCTCACATCTGGACTATTTTGACTGCCACCTAGTGGCAACAGCAGCGTAATGCAGCATTTGGTTCAAAAGCACGATGGAGGCAATCCCAGTCATCATGTGTAACGGTGGCAGTCGAGGGTTAAGAATAGAGAATATGTTGATTTATATTTCTTTACTGCTTTAGCTTGATCCAGCATGGACATTTGAATCCTATTAACACTTATGAGCAACCATGGAGAGAAGGTAATCTTGTGCACGTTGTGTGACATGCGGTGTGTTCCTGTATCTGCAAACAGAACACACTACATGTTGTTGGCTTGGGGTCACTAGAAAGGAAAAGAATTGTGTTGAAATGCTGCTGATCATGATTGGAACACATGTGAATACACTTCAGTATTTTGCCCCCTTTCTTAAAATGTTTTTGCATTGGAATAAAAAGTTCCAAGAGAAGGTTCTTACTGACAACTTCCCATTAATCCATAGTAGAATAGCCCCATTGTCCTCATATGAGGACACAGCTTTTCCCTCACATTGTAACTCTTCACGACTCAGGAGGTTAAGCTGTTGCATTTTTTTCCTCACTGTTCATGTCTGACTGATTTATTATTCACCTTTACTAGAAAAGAACACCGGAGTTCTGAGCGGGGCTGTGACGCTGTTACAATGTAAAACACAGACATAAGATTAATTCAAGTGTGCAAACCGGAGGAACACGTAGGCACTCCTCCGCTCGCATGAAGGTCAGAGTCGACAACAGCGCAGCAAACCAGAGGATCTTTCTCCGAGGCCCATCAGCAGGGCAGCTACGTATTTGCTGACACAGGTGCACAACCACAGCTACCACTGCTGGAGGACTGTTTCCACATTACTGCTACACCCTGCTGCCCACCATGACAGCTGGCATGCTCCAAGTGTCTGACATAAGTCTTTCCATGTATATCGTCCGTGCATGTAAGTACAGGGGCGGCAAAGTAAGATGTTGCGCAGCTATTTTTACAGCAAAGTGTTTGCGAAGAGGGATTGCATCTTAGTATTATATTCAAAAATTAAGTAGTAGTTGTTGTTTTTTTACATTGAATTATGCTATGCTACATCATAACGGTGTAAAATGACAATGCCACATCCAAAAATCTAAGAGAATCAGTTCAAAGGGCAGCAAATTCTCAATTTTTGAAGGTCTGACACCACCAGATGTTAATGCATGGAAAGTAATTATTGATCATCAAAAGTTTGATTTGGTAATCCATTAATCACTGTAGGTCCAGTTTCAGACTGAACCACCCAACATGCCTTTGAATGAATATGTAAAGCAGAAGCTTGCTAGAGTAGCTGCCATGCTTTCCTCTATTCAGACTCTATTCAGGCTTGTACCGTTCAAAGTGACGTCATTCTGATTTTTCTTTTTTTTAACCTTTACTATTGACTTCTATCCTTTCATGTGACCCGCATCAGATATCAGTGTGAATAGGCACCACCTTTCAAACAAACATGACGATCATCAACATCAAACATTGGTAAAACAGTTCATTTTCATTATTATTCACTTTGGTCCACCATTACTAACAACACAATGATGAGAGCGAACCAAGTCGAAGATAAGCCACATAGATTTCAGTCTGACTGTTCACACCGTCTTCTCATCATCAGGGATCAGATATGAATCTAATCTAGGACATGGGTTTACATTACAAAGACAATGAAATATAGTTTTGGTAACTGTGGGGGAGTTGAAATGACACACACTCCTCTCATGATGTCCTACAGCGACATTGGTTTTTCATCGGATAGGAGTCTCATCGTATGATTTGCAATTTTTTTTTTTTTACTATATTTCCAGCAAATGAGAAAAAATGTTAAACTCCATTACCATATATGCACGACAACCAGCTCCCTCATCAAGAAAAGGCTTGAAACAGTCATGGGGCTCCCTCTGCTGCTGGTAAAGAGGGCCTCTTGTCTGAAGTAAAACCCTGTTTCAAATAGTTCACTGACCTGGACAGACGGGATTGAAAAAAAAAAGAAGGTATATTAAGAAAATTTAAGGCATTCTATGATTTTGAGGAAAGAGCTCACTTGCGACAAACAAAAAGATCGGCCTATTTCCTCTCCTAAATTAACAGATCAGTGTTCATCCATCAAAAGAGAATGAAATCACGTCCTGACACCTGATTAGTGCTTCTTTTTGCACACCGATGGGAGTGTGCAGGTTCGACACCTGAAAGTTCAGCACATCAATGTCTGATACTCCAAACACTGCCTCCATCTTCAGGTTCTCATGCAGCTGAAACCGAACCTTCTTGTTGGTCATGGAGAGGAGACATCGGAGGAAACGCTCTCGAAGCATGGACCGCGCCCGCTGTTCTCTCTGCAGCTCCTCGGAGTCCACCTCCGATGCAGAGGACGCGGGAATGGAGGTGGGACAGAGAGCAATGAAGCGGGGTGAGTTGGGGTCAAATCCGCGGCTGTTGGGTTCGGGTCCTTTCGGCAGGCGGAGCACAGACATCGGTGCCGCCATGTTGTAAGTATCTGTAAAGATTTATTTTAGAACAAAAACATTAATACAAGGGATGCAATGTATTTTTTTTTTTTTTTAAGAAAATAGCTTTTGCAAGACAGACAGTAAATGAAGCATGAATTTAAAAATGGAAAGGTAAAAGAAAATGTAATTTTGAGTTATCTGTGAATTGATTATGCACACTGATGGGATTGAAAATAAAGTTCCTCTATTTTAATCCAATTTTCGTATTTTATTACAAACCTTTATGTCTGGACAATTATGTGATAATTCTCAACGTACAAGGTAAGGACATGATTTTAGTCAAATTGCCATGATACCTAACTATGATTCCATTTCTTGTAATATGTTGAATTTTTGTAATGATTAAATAAGAATAAACATTAAATCTTGAAGAGGAACCAAATGGTATTTATCTTCATTATGCCAACCCTGATGCCTACAATATAATAAAAGAAGCCTGTTTTGGACAACAGTTGGTGGTGACACTGGTCCAAAACAGACCCAGTTTGTTCCAGTTTGAAATAAAGGAGACTTCTTTATGCTATTCTCAGATTCTCCCCCAGACTGGGCATAATATGAATTTGGGACTCGTGCAAATATTAATGACTTAAGGCTTTACTCGTTCCTTAAAAACAATCTACTGATCAATAGAAACAAACTATAAGACAATTTAAGCATTTTTTGTGAATTCACAGCCTTTTCTGTAGGTGTTTTGGAATAACTCCATCACCACTATCACGTGGCTGTGTGTTGTTTGAATGAAGTTGTTTTTTTGGCTTTAGCTTGAATGGCTGTTAGAGAAGGCGCTAACAGAGACGTGCTTGATTCTAAGGCTAAATATAGAGGATCGGAGTCATCCTACAGGGAAATGACACAGTTGTCCCAGCAGAAATACATGACTTCATGTTTACGGTCTGTGAAAGTCAACTTGTCTAAAGTTAGCATAAGAGTGCGTTATTATTGCTTCTATTAAATGATGAAACATCCCGATATTACTACAAAAGGCAGTTTCTTCTTTAAAAAAATTATTAATAGAGTGCAATTATGTACATTAATGTTCAATAGTGTTTAAGTAAAACCTCATTTTATTAATGTAACACTCACAGTTTCCTCCGGTTTTCGCCAACAGCAGTACGCATGCGCACTGTTCACTCGTCTTCTTCTATTCTTCATTGGATTTATTGGCGGATTTAATCCAGTTTACAGGAAAATACCGCCCCCTTCTGGACTACAGTGTGAACTGTGACTAAAAAGAGCTCTGCCAGTAGAGGAATGGAAGACCGTTTACGTTTAATGAACCCTTATGCTTCCGTAAAACATCTCCTGAAGCTACCATAAAATATTAAACATTAATATTACTTTACATCTTTACTGATTTAATATTTTAAACAAGCATCGGTCCTGATTATAACTATCAATTTATTATTGTTATTTTTTACCATCTCAGAGGTGGTTAAAAAATCCAATTGCTAACTTTCCTGAAAATAATAATATAATAATATTATCTTCCATTTTTTCAGGTTGAATGGTTTTAAATAATGTCATTCTTGATCCTAACTATCAAGTAACAATGTATTTACAGGATTGTAACCCTTTGAAATCAAGTAATGGTTTGTCCATGTCTGTTAGAATGACATAGAGACAAAGACACTCAGAAGGAGGAAGTATTCTGCTGTACAGTAGAATTAAGATATGGGTACTCCCATGGCTGGATATGCATACTTACACAAATACACACATAAACAATTGGATATTTTTTCATTTACATATAGCACTTTCTGACATCCATATGAACACACTTATATTATTCCAGTGAAAAACAATCACAGGTGTTGCATCAATAACGCAAAAATGAAGCCTGTTACGGAAAATAAGGAAAATAGTGTTTTCAGATTGTGCCAAACAATGATAAAATTGCAGCATGAGAAAGAAACTTGTTGATTTTCAGATTAATATTCATTCAAGAGAGTGACAATGACACATACCGAGGAGACTTCAGTGATAAGAACTTTTCAGTACAAAATCAAGATCTTAATTCTCATTTATCAATTTTCATCTTTCATGGATCATTATATGTTTTTTTTTTAAATATATAGGGAGCATTAGATATACACAAACATCTTCAGTGGCTCTACAGATTAGGTAACATGTTTTCTTTCTTAACTTTAACAAAACTGTATTCCCAGAGGGGTGTGGGTGCATTTTGAAAGACCAGGCCATATATGTACATAAAAAGATGAGCAATATTTGTGGTCTGAAGGGCATTATTTATTATTTATTCTTTCTGTTAACAGTTGGAAACAAGAAGACATTTTCTAAATTCTGGATATTTATGCAAAATCACATGTTTTTTTATTGCATCAGGCAAGCATCAAGCTTTTAGCTATGATTTCAGAGTAGTTCAGTTATGAATTTGTGTCCAAAAGTCATTCATTTGTTCTCATCCCTCAATATTGCCTCATTTCTGATGCAAAAAATTAATATTGTGTCACTGCAGGGAGGTAAAGGGGGATCAATGTCTCCCCCTTCTGGAGCAACTCAAAGCAAGTTAGTATATTGGACAGTCTGAAGAGGGTATTTTCACATTTCTGGACACCTTTGCAGCATCATCTTGACTTCTGTGGTCCCAATTTGGTGGCATTTGTACAGATACCGTAAAGTAGTTAAGCGTATATTAATGACAAAGAAAATACTGAAATGATTTCGATACATATTTGGATGGGTGGGTCGTAGTTCTATTAAGTTGAACAGTTTTTGTGAGGAATTGTTCAGTCATGGAGGTGGTATGGCATATGTTCTAACCCTGTTCTAGTTGAATCACTCTGAACGTTGGCAGCAAATTGTGCTACATTAAGTCCTCTGTGGGATCAGCAAGCCTTGGGCATCCTTTTTTTTTTAACCTGTTTTTCTTCTTACACTGCTATGGTCGGCACTAATACAGACAAGGAACGTCGATGCTCTGACACAATGCCCTGGCCTTCATCATTTGGCCCTTGTAAAAGCTGCTCAGATCCTTAAACCTAAACCTTGGCCATTAAAAAACAAATTGAATATGTAGAACATGCTAATGTTTAGAACACTGAAACAAATTGATTAAGGGTTAGGGTTAGATATCATTAAGGATCCAGAGAGTTAAGCAGGTTTATTACAGAGGAACCTAATATGAGACGAAGACTTTTTAAAGAGGTTTTGTGTCAGATTTCAGATGCATCATTCTGCACAGTAAAACTTTTCAAAAAGGCACTCGCATTTGTATCTTTCAATCAACACTTCCCGAGTAGTAAACTTCAAGTGCCATTACTTATTGGAAATGGAAACTTCACCATCAGACTGTCCATCCTATAAATATGACGGAAAGGGACATTTTTTGGTTAGGGCTATGACGTCACTATCCGACCGCATGTTCGTAGGACCATTCCAATGAGACACAAGTGGCGATTTCTCAGCAGCCAAGTTAAACAGTGGAGGCTGACCTCCATAACATGAGAGTATACGAAATTAAATCATATGAAGGAAGCGTGTTCCGTTATTTAATGACAACCATAATATAGAGCAACAAGAATAGAGTAAACTGTCATTATGGAGTAAAATGCGTGTTACGCCAAAATATCCCTTCCCCTGTCCTGCTGGGGAGGGGGTGACACGGCCGGTAGAGTGATATCGTTCCGCGCTTTTATTTATATATAGCAACGGAAATCGTGGTTTCGCTCTTTAATGTGTCACACTAACACTCAGAAATGAATAACGGACCCTTAATGCTTAATACTCCCATACGTCGGCATGATTCAGTGGTCTGGTGACAGTTCCAGTTAAAGGACTAGAAGCCTTCCTGCGGAGGAATACAGCATCAGCCTAAGCACTCATCAGTCGCTGAAATAGGGTTTCCGGGCATATTTACTGCAACACCGGGATGGTCTATTCTGCACAGACTCCACGAAAACAATATTTTAATTAGATTTATTATCGCTGAATTGATTAGAGCAGCTGGCTCCGAGATTTCAGTGAATAGGAAGCCCGACAGTGATCGTTTTCTTTCATTTTTACTGAGCTTGAAAAGTCGACAGGATAATGGTGAGTACACTAACCGATATAATAACGACAATTAACACTCAGAGCTCAAGATAAACATTAGCCCTTGCTCAATTTATACAGCTCGCCTAGCCAACCTTAAATGACTCTCCTAGCTCACGTTAAACAGAAGTCATAGCTAACATTAAGCAGCGCTCCTAGCTTACGTCAAGCTGCACTGCTAGTTACCGTTAGCTAGCTATGGCTAACGTCAATTGCACCGATATGTTGCGGTCTATCAAATAATTCTTCTGCAACTACCATGTCTTGTATTTGTTTGTATGATTGTTAGAATATCTAAAATTGTTCAGTTAATCCCCATGTTTGTGGGGGATTTCATTGACTTAATAGTTGATGACAGTAATAACATTTAACTCATGCAGACGCGTTATTGGTGTGTGTGTGTGCAGCATAACGCTACACCTCCTGGTGATTGAAGAAGCAATCGGCATATTTCTTGCTTTAATGTCATGTCATAGATTTATCGGATTTGCATAGCCGGTGCTGAAAAGGGTTGTAGCGTTTCCAAGCGGTCGCTTTGGGTCGAGAGTGGGCGCGGTGGGGGTGGTGGCTCTAGTGTATAAAAATAGAGCTTCCACTGTAAACGTGATATTGAAACCTTTATCGTCAAGTTTACAGGAAAGGCTGTCACTTAAACTGTGACACACTGTTCTGCTAACTACCATTTTGGCTTATCTTACGAAAAGTTGCTGCAACGTGGGCAGCACCTCTTGCAGGCCTATCAGCAGGGTGTTTTGGATATAAATTGACATGCGCAACAAGCAAATAAAGATTGTCATCGGCATCAATTTCGATTGCATAAGAGCACAGCTCACTATTTGCATTGTTTATTTAATGCATATTGTGTGGTGGCTTCTTTGAAGTCCCACCACGAAATCTCCTTTACGAATTGCGCTATAATGGTGAACGAGATTCTGCTCCTGCTGAATGACCCCCCCTTCCCCTCCTCTCCAAACCCCCCTCTTCCTCCTCCTCCTCCTCCTCCTCCCCGCATTGAACCAAACTATGCTTGGTGCAGTAAGCTGTCAGGACCTGCAGTGCACCCTCCTAAACAGCGACTGTGTCTATCAAATAAGCTGCACTACAAATGAATCCCCGCATTCATTCCTCATCACTCCATCTTTCACTACTGTTGGCCACGTGAGGGAGCAAACACGTGGTATTTGATTTGATTTATCCATCAAGTAAAGAACCCTAGGTCATGCTAGAATGTCATGATATGTGGGGTTTATAAGTAGGATTAAGAAGAATAACTGCAGCCCCTGCAGTGTTTTTCTTTTTACGAGGAATGACATTATTCAGTGTGATCTCTCGTCTACCGGTGAGCTGAAAGACGGCGATGTTAACTGTGCCTTTAACGGCAGCATCTCCTCAACACTCATCTGTGTTGTGCTGTGATCCGGACACTGCTAGCAGCTCCACCACATTTTTTGGCAACGGACTGGATAGATAGTCTGCAGCTTGTCTTGTTCCCTTTTTTTTTAATCCCCCTCACCTCCCCAAACCAACATGGTGACTCATTGAAACTGACTCAAGAACTCCACCTTGAGATACAGAAAAGGTGTCTCCAATCTCTTTCATTTCCAAGAAGGCAAGGGATTGTTTGAAAACCGAATTTGCCTTAGCATGTGGTTCAATATTAAGTGGATGCAACAGAAATACAATTTTTATATCATGCTTTTGCTCAGCAGCTATGGGGATTTTAATTCAGCTTAATTCCAACTTTATTTGTAGTTGAGTGACCTCCACCAAGGAAAGAGGTTAAGTTTTCTGTCCGGCAACAAGATCACTGAAAAATAATGTACGGATTTGCATGAAATTTTACCTGGAGGTAGGTTTTGGGATATCCTACAAATAGTTACATTTAGTTGACATTTTGTGTTTTAAAATTAAAATGATAAGCAGTATGGTTTTTGTTGTTGCGCACTCTTCGAATTGTCCATTATTATTGCCTTTGATCCTTTCATTCGTTGGGTGTTCGTTTGGGCGGGGGGAGCTGCGGGCCCAGTGGGTTTAACAGAAATGATGACGTGGAAGGTGCAAGAAATGGCCGGCTACAGAGTGTTTTAGAGATACTCAGTTTATTGGAGTGGTCGGTAGTTTCAGAGACTGGCAAAAACTCAGTAACTCTTACATTAGTGGAGGAATCTGCATGATTTTTTTCCTATACCTTGGGTTCTCTTGTGCCTTGTTCCTCCAGTTAACTCTTTGATCATTTTCAAAGACACACACACACGCACACACAACATCAAAGGCACATGTTCCCCAAGCTCCCCCCAAAGGAACATCAAAGGAACAACACAATAATACAAATTAAAATAATGGACATTATGCCAAAAGGCATAATTTATTGTTTTTAGATGCTGCAAAACACGTAGTATCACCAAACTGTAACATCTGTAGGATATACCAAAACCTACCTGTGTAAAATTTCAGGCAAATCAGTCCACTAGTTTGTCCGTTGTCTTGTTCATAGCCAAACAGACGTACAGACAAACAAATGCGGGTGAAAACATAAATATCTCCCTTGGAGTAGGTAATAATGACAGATTATGGAATCAAAGTACTTAAATCACTTACTTGACATCCGTCCTATTTTACTGTAGGCTTACAGGTTTGAGTTGTATTCTTGCGGTTGTTTCCTAACAGTGCCAGTAACAGTAGAGATATAAACCAGCATAGACTGCCAAGCAACAGTTGGCACGGAAATAAACCCTCACATCTTTCCAGTAACAAAAAAACTAAAAAGAGGTGGTAAGTTCTGACATTATTCAATGTTCTACATTGGTGACCCTGTTCACGTCTCACTAATTATAGCAGGCTGTGTGTATTTCGAGCTGTGGAGTATTTATACCCGTCCCTCATCACTTTCTCAGTCCAAAGTGGGCATAGGACTTAGAGAGGTCTGGTAAGACCTCAGGAAGTCTGATGGCATTTCAGATGAGAAAAAATAAAAGGGTTTGTCTTAATGAAAAATAGATCATCCGAGTAAAATGGGCGAAATACTGATTAATGACCTGTAAGAAAAAATAACACTGCCAGATACTTGTCAGTATGTTTGGTTTGTGTGAATACTATATTTTTAATATTTTCTTTTTGAAAATAAAAGTGGTTGCCCTCACAACTAGCAATATGAATATTTACACTAAGACTCGCAATTAGTCAAGATTTATATTAAAGATAAAATGACAAGTAATTCATTTGGGCACACACTGAAGAAAAAAATGAAAGGAATGTAATATAACTCCTCCAGCATACTGATGAGTTGCTGCACCGTTATTGTAACAAGTGGATATCAGGTTCACTTCCTCGCTTGACTCTCATTAGGGCGTTGATGCAGAATTATCATCCAGCCGCTAACCACTGGCCGGACATACACACTCTATGATTTCTTAAGTTCTTGTGGATCCGTCTGCATGAGGAACATTTTCAGGGTCATTACATTTTAGGTGCTGAAATGATTAGAGGCTTGGATAATTCCATGATCGTATTCCATGTGCAGTCGTCAAGTTAAATTGCTCATTAGGCCAGTCCCAACTATTGAAATAGTTAATTCAAATAATAGTTTGGTAGCAATTGTTTGAGTTAACCACAATTGTTTTGCACTAAGAGTTAAGATAAGATTAAAGAGGCTTCCTCAGTTTTAAGCTTCTGTGAGGTCTTAACAACTTTAGAGCCATTAAGGTCACACGTTTACAACCGATCCACCCGGTACTGTGGATCACTGAAGACACAAGTGGTTTGTTTACCTATCGGATCAATAGGTTAGTCTTTAGTCTCACATGACTCAGAATGTAAATGGTGAAACTGCCTTCTGTGCAGCTGATGGGAAGTATCATTGACACCTAGTCCTGTTTAGAGATCGCCATTCCAATTTGATTCAATTTATGGGTCAGTGAGAGGATGAGATCAGCCTTTTTGTAACAGGGAAGGTCAATTATTTTTTGCAATGTTGTTGATGAAGTCTTTGCCCGATGTAAGAGGTTGCGCTGGACACTGTTGTGTCTTATAAATACGTAATGCATCTTTTGATTGTGAGACACCTGCTTGCTATTTAAAAGAACACTAGCTTAGTGCTGTTAATATGAAGGGTGGAAGTAACAAGAATAAAATGATAAAACTTGAAGTGATCAAAATGCATGTCAACTGAAAACGAGAAATAAAAATGTATAAGAGATGCAAGAATGGAGTGAAGAATAATCTAGTGGTCGATGATGATTTGGTAAAAATGGTAGTGCGACGAAGAAAACAGATTTTTATCAGTTATAACTTTCATCGTTCCATTCCCCTCGTATTAAACTACTGTTTTGTTCGCCTTTGTTGCGTTGTTACGCCGCAGATGTGTCAAGAATGTGGACAGGATCGTGTTCAAAGAAGAGTGGCCATTGTCCCTCAGATGCATATACATTATTCAGCTCATATTTGTCATTTTTATCCTTAGGTTGAACCGTTTTTTCTCTGAGGTGGTTGCTGAATTTGAAGAAAACCCAAATATTGTTTTTTGGCGAAAGATCACCTTAGTTACTGAGATACTCCATCAAACTATGGGATGACAATGTTGTTGAGCCTTTCTTCTCCCTCAATGTTAGATGTAGAGTTGGTCTTTGATGAATGTCCAGTCGGGATAGCAATGTATTTTCAGAACTTACTTAATAAACATCTTTTCTTCTTCCTTCATATAAGGTCATTCTCAGCCTGATGATGTCGTGTTCTGGTAAATCACAGCTTGTGTTCCACTGGGCTTTGAGAGCGCGTCTGTGTGTATGGGTTTACACTAAATTTTAATATTGAGGTTTCCGTCAAACTTGGTTTGTACTTCATGGTCCATAAAGTCCACAACCTCCTGAATGCTGAAATAAGCCTCAGTAGCAGAAACTGGGGAAGCCATGGCACAGCGGCGCTCCTGTCTGCAGAAACACTCATTGTTTCTGAAATAAGCAACTGAAACATGCAGAGATCAAATCTGATCCTCTGATCGGATGTGATCATACAAACTCATACAAGTGCAGCTATAGTATTAGGATGATTAAACTACTATTTATTCTTTCTGTTTGTCAACAGGCTGATCAGTTGACTGAGGAGCAGATTGCTGGTGAGTTCTTAACCTATAAGAGGCTACTTTATTCTCTCACACACACACACACACACACACTTCTAATGGAGTCATGGTGGAGAGGAAGAAATTAGGTATTATAGCTAACGCAAATATGAAATTTTAGCTGGCTGCGATCATATCGAATTATGAAAACACACCTGATAGATGAACGCATTGGCATTGAGCAATAAGACAAAAGTAAATATCAGAAACCAGGAAATCATTACAAATCCAAACTGAGGTAGAATTCCATTCTTTTTAATAAATCTCCTTAATTCCCTCTCTCCGCGTAGAATCAGGGTTATTTTCAGTCTGTTGTAATGATTTAAAGGGAAGTCTCTAACAGTGTTATTTCTGTACATGCACAGAGTTCAAGGAGGCGTTCTCGCTGTTTGACAAGGATGGCGATGGTACCATCACCACAAAGGAGCTTGGGACGGTGATGCGCTCTCTGGGACAGAACCCCACTGAGGCTGAACTTCAAGACATGATCAACGAGGTCGATGCTGATGGTGAGGACGATCACTACTAATGCACAAAAAAATTCAAACTTTTAATTAATTACCACACTATAAAAATAACGAGGAAATATGATCGTTGGTAAATCTGACAGCTTCTGTCCATCATCATTTTATCATCTGGGGTAGGGTTGTCCAGATGAATTGTTTAAATCATGTTATTAATAATTGGTTTATTAATTATGATTTTATTATCTGGGGTGGGGTTGTCAAGGAGAATTATTTAAATCATGTTATTAATAATTGGTTTATTAATTATGATTGAATTATTGACATTTTAATTAGACACATTTATTTTAGGTGCGAGTAAATCTCTCCTGTCTTGAGTCACGTATGTGTGTGTGTGTGTGTGTGTGTGTGTGGGGTCAAACTGTGTGCAGCATGTTAATGCGTAGTGATGGTTACTGAAACTCCAGAGTTCTATCCGCCAAAGAAAGTAAATCACGACGTCGGAGCCGGACCATTTTGGTTCATCTACTAAATGACCACCTGGGTGGTTGTTGTAGATGATGAATCGACTTCTAGCAGAATCTTGGATTATCATCCATTCCTGTTGGCCCAAGTCAAGGAAAAAAACCCCCATAAAGTTCATAGTTCTCCGCCGCCGGTTAATATCCCGACAAATTTAAATGACTTTAGGCAAGTTTTTACATTGCAAGTGCATAAATCGCCCACCCCTCCATCGGTCAAAATGCTAATGCAGATTAAACGGCCTCTGCTCAATGGGGAAATTCAAGAACTGGAGAAATACGTGACGTTGCGGGAAAATTAGGGTCTTGTATTAAAGTACCAGATACCGCGGTACAATTACAAACACAGTCAGACACGTGCACGTACACACGCACGGGCACATCAAGCACATATACCATACCGGCTGAACATTCAGGGCTATAAGTCATAAACTCTTTACGAAACCTGTTATACTACAATTTTCTATTCTATTCTATTCTATCCAGAAATTCTTTGCAGAAACCAGCATCGGAGCAAAGCTAAAAGCATGTTGCCTCTTTTGACGACAGTTTTGGTTGTTAAAAGAAATGTGGGATATTTCCTTCTATGTGTTTTACAATGAGAGTGGTAAGTCAGTGTTGAGTTCATGTTTACCATAAATGTACCCGGTAGTGAAACTTTGTTTGTCTGACTGTGTAGGCAACGGTACAATTGACTTTCCTGAGTTCTTGACCATGATGGCCAGGAAAATGAAGGATACAGATAGCGAGGAGGAGATCAGAGAAGCCTTCAGAGTCTTTGACAAGGTACGTAAGTCCTGACCAGCCTTATTATTGAACTGAGCCCCACAAAAAAAACTGCATGTCAGTTTGCATATCTACTCCATCCCTCTTATGGGGGCTAAACAGAATTTAGGAAATGTATTCTTGCCCTAGATTCCTGTTTAAGAGATTATTCAAACTGATAATGATGTGTCACACTACATTCTGTTAAATGCTTTGTCGGTGTCGCTCTACTATCTCAATCTTCAGCATAGTCACGCTCAAATGTCCAGCATTCATCTCTAGGAAAAGCCCTACGTTTAAGTCAAGTAATAAATGACCTAATTGGTAAATAAATAATTGAATGAGTACGTCATACCATGTAAATGGAGACAACAACAAAGATCTGATTGTGTTGCTGTCTGCAGGACGGGAATGGCTACATCAGCGCTGCAGAGCTACGGCACGTCATGACCAACCTGGGGGAGAAGCTGACCGATGAGGAGGTGGATGAGATGATCCGTGAGGCTGACATCGATGGTGACGGTCAGGTCAACTACGAGGGTAGGATCCTCTTCTGTGTTTGCAGGAATGAGATAATCACAACTCCTTGTGTGCTTTTCTCTCTGCCACTTAGTTTCATTTCACTTCACAACTTTCTTTGTTTTCAGTAATATCTCATGATCAACTCGTGTCAACAAAAATGTTCAGTACATCACAATGTGGAAATTCTCTGCACCGCCCGACCCTAATGGTTAGGATATTGTCTTCTGTTGTGTTCACAGAGTTTGTCCAGATGATGACTGCCAAGTGAAGAGGAGACTGAAAATGACTCAACGTTGCTTGTCCTCCTAAGATCACTGTCTTTAACAAATAAAAAAAGGAATAATTATCAAATGATAAACAAGCTTCCCTTAAAAAAAATTAACCGTATCGATTTTGCAGTTTGTGCTTCAGTCAGTAAATCCAATTACTTCTGAGGTATCTGTTTAGAAGAACACCGACAGAATAATCCCTAGAGAAGTTAATGGACCAAGCTTTAAGGGGGCCGCAGCCCCTGTCCTTCAGACCAAGATTCTGCTGAGTCACCCAGTTCCCGATTAATTTAGCTGTGAGATCAACACTGAAATGGCGTTGGAATAGGAACCGGCGCCACGGTTTGTATAGAGCAGTCGGCCGTTATTTATCACCAATATTACACACATAGACAGTTCCACCAGTGGGGATTCTCTAACTACTGGATTGAGTTCTCTTCTTGCATGCACCCCTTTGTGGTGGTCTCTTGTCCCAACAAGGAGACTCTGATCGTGTCAGACGTAGTAGTGGTCGGATTGTGTACACACTGGAGGTATATACACATTACTCTAGCTATATATCTGTAACATTTGTGTCACTTTTGATTATTGCAAGGGCAAATAGTTGAGAGGTAGGCGGTTTATTGGTGCTCGGCTGAAGGTTAGGGTCCTGAAACCTTGAAGGCAAGACGGGAAGAAGGTTTTAAACATGCAGATGTTTTCTCTCACTCTGGGAAGTATATATATTGTCTTGTTTTGAGTGGTGGGCTTTACGTCGCCTGCAGCAGCGGTTGGAGAGGAGGGTCCGGTGAATTACTGTAAAAACACATGTGAGGACTGCAGCTGATGTTCTGCAAACAGATATCCTGATTATACCGTATTGATGTAATGCTTTATAAATGTGTTCTCAAATGATAATAATAATGATTATGATAATGTATTGATGACAAACTTTGGTCACGAAATATATCAATAGATATTAGTGTGTCGTAAAGTTTGCGTTGCCTACCGTCGTAGAATAACCTGTGACATGTTTTCTCTTTGGTTTTTGAAATGTGCCATAATACGCCTCAACCGTCTAGCAAGACTCGTAGTTCATTAGAATATAATAAATCTACTCGGTATATAATACAAATACATACAATATTTGCACTTTGGTATAAACTATGTGGATGTTAAAAAAAAGAAAAAAAAGATAAAGGAAAAGCTGCTACCACTCATTTGTTACTCATTACCCATCTTTGTTGTCTGATCTTCAATTTGTAGTCCGGTGATTCAACCTTCAACCTGCTTGCTGTTCTAGCGAACAAAAATAACCAACCGTATTTATTCACAAACACGACTCGTGTGGAGTTGATGTCTCTCATTTGGGCCGCGTAGATGAAATGGGGCTGAAATGAGTTTGTAGCAAAGACTTCCGATTTCAGATGCGTTAAGCTTTTGGGTAGTTGGCTGAATTTAAGAAACGGCGAAATGTAGAGTCTTCTCCGCTTGATGCGTCTAAATCGGTTCGCTTGCATCCGGATGTCGGGAATAAATGATGAAAGTACTGATAGCTTATTGAAGGAGTCACAAAAATGTAAAGATGTGATTATATTTTCCATGAATCAATAAAATGACGGAGCTTTATTCCATTTGTGTTTCATTTTTATTCTTCATATAGTTTCCATATTTCCTTCCACTGCCAGAGAGGAGCGCTGATACAGGCCAGTCCTAGACTGGGTCAAGCCCCCCTCCTAAGGAAACCGTCCCAGGCACAGTCTATATTTAGTGGCTCATGAGATCCTCACAGGAGCCTGAGGTAATCCAGGTCAGCAGGGGTCGTGACCTCTCGCCCCCTCACTAAACGCAAAACAAGGAGCTCACCTTCTCACAGATGGTTGAAACGGAGCCAATGTGACGACGCTCTATCTGGAGCAGGAGGAGGTGATTGGACGCGTCCGCACTAATCATGTGGTTTAGTGGATAAATGAATTAGGAGACAGGAGCTCACTCAGCAGGACAAGGAGTCCAGCATCACTGGTGTGATTATCCCTCTGCGGTTGTGTAATGGCGGTCTGGAGAGGCTCGCTGCTGTAGCTGCCAGACATTTACACAATCAATCATTGCAGCAAGAACTCAAATGTTTATTCACTCAAATCTGCCCAATTAGTGGTCGGAGGCTACTGATCTCATTCAACCCAAGTAAAGTAGCATTTTTGCAGTATTTCTAAGCTCCTGTGGAAGGTGGCTTCACACTTTTAAAACAATATAAACACAATAATTAGTCACATTTATGGTAAAACACCAGCGGCTGTGGTTTCCAGGAGTTTACCATAAATATGCAGTCGGCACGTAAAATAAATGATAATTAAATGCCATTTAAAGAAACATCTGGAGTCAACCTGTCTGCAGTTACTTATGCAGAATCATAGTGTTAACTTTTATTTAACCCAAACTGTAAATAATGTAGAGATTACTCTAAAAACAACTGTTAAATGACAACAGTGAAAATACGGTATACATTTTGAAATAATGTTGTATTTCTAGGTTAAAAAGCTGAAATTATTGTCATTTACTTTTATTTCATGTAAGTAACTTTAACTACCAACAGGTTGACAAAACTGTTTTTAATGATTCTTAACCTTACTGTAAATTATTGAGGCACCACAGATGCCCAGGGACCCCACTAAAGGAAGTTAATTTCAGCAGCTTGTATCTTTGACTTCATTCTCTCGGTCACTACCCACAACCAGTGACCACAGACGAGGGTTGGGATGTAGATGGACTTGCCGGTTAATTGATTGAGATGCTGATGTGATGCTGCACCGGACCATCTCTCCATCTCACGGTCCATTTCCGCAGCACTTGAGAACAAGACACCAAGATACTTAAACTAATTTGCTTGAGGCAGCAACTCACCCCCGGACCAGAGGGGAGGGACAATCCACTTATTTCTTATTTCTCCACTTATTATATAGGCGGTTTTGCACAAAGCTGAAAACCGCTGCAGAAGACACCGGACTGATGAAGACTACTGGACAGTAATATTTCCCTCTTAGATGCCCTGAAGAAAAAGAAGCAGCAAAAAAATCTGAACACTGAAGTAAAGTGCATCATAAATGTACCCCTTAATTGCTTTTTCCTACAGGGGTGAAGTTGTAGACTAGACTCACTAAAACCTAGGACTATGTTATTACTACTGTATAACACAGTAATGGATGTGAGCACAGGTTTGACACCAGGTGGTGCTGCTTCAACATCCAATGTCACATCACCCTATCTGATGCACGACTGGTAATCATGATTATAATAATAATATATAATAATATTTCATTTGAAGCACATCCTCCTGCATAGTGCGCAAACAGTTTAGATAAAGGAACTTGTCATTTAAAAGAAACACAATAATGAAAGATAAATACATTTTCTTTAAGCCAACTCGCCCTGATAAGGCAGGTAGTAAGCTGTGGGTGAGTGTTTAACAGTATGGGTGTGTGCATGTGTGAACTGTGTTTTTATGTGTTTGTCCGGGCGCACCACACCCTCCTCATGAATCCAGTGGTAGACATTTTTACGGTGTGACTTTTCAGACTTCCTCTTCATCATGTTATAGGGGTAGATGTAGGAGCGCTGCATAAAAATGCAGACACCAGAACAATGTAAATATGGAGGGAAAGGGAGGATTTTTCCACTTCAGTTGATGTGCACAAACACAATCCTTCTCCTTTCAGGAACATATGATACACATTTACAATAAAGCTGACATGGTTCAATATTTGCATGGGAACACTCCAGTATACGTTTCCTCCTCCACCCTGGATGATCTCATCTGACATCCAACTACTACCACCGCTTCCAACATGATCCCTGGCCGCGACAATCTTTTTCTAAGAAGAGCAGGATCTATAATACAATTGCAATTAATTGTAAAGAATGACAAACTTTTTTTTTTTTTTGCTCAATTAATCAATGAATGGACAGGCGCTGTGGAAATAAACGTAGATACAAGGTATACACTTTTACCACCTTAGAGTAAAAGTAATAACACTTTGGAATGAACTGTCCCTGAACCCCGCTACTCACATTTACAACTGAATTTCCCCGCCCTTCGTTTTTTGTGCTGGTGGAGCTTAATCACATTTTGTGCAGAGTTGGATTTAGCACTAATTAGATATACTCTGACAATTATCGCCAACCCCGGCGGGGCCCGGAGTGGAGAACCTGCTCCTTTGCATCGAAATGGAACCAGTTCAGGTGGTTCAGGCATCTGATCCAGATTCCTCCAAGATGCCTCCCTTTGGAGGTTTTTCCAGGCACGTTGAACTAGGAGGTAGACCCAGAACGCGAAGGAAGCACTATAAATCTCATCTGGCTCTCAGGATGAGCTGGAGAGTGTTGCTGGGAAGATAGATGTCTGGAATACCCTTTTCTGCCTGCTGCCACCCCGACCGGATCCCAGATACGCCGAAGACTATGGAATTGAATGATTTAGTTGTAATTTTCCCCACTTGAAACACATTTAAAACATAAAATCAAAGAGTTTACACGTTAAATCTTGTCTCATTTTAGTCGTCAGTGTTTCTTTGTTCCTTAGAATTGAATTTGGAACATCTGAGGCAAACCAGCACTTCTATTAGAAGAAAAGCCTTTGCTCTAAACCCGCATGCAGTAAATGTGGCGTCCGGGATGCCGCTAGATAGATGGGAGATAAAGTATGCACTAATGTGGCCTAATGAGCGAGGGAATGTGATACAGGTCTCTCTTAAGTGCCTTTCCAGTAGAGAAATGTGATATCTCGACTTTTCAGGGGCCCTTTTTATCCTCTGCCCGGTCCCCCTGATGGCTCGGCTACACCACTGCTACAACCTGATGTTTTTTTTTTAGTGTCAGTGTGTGCATTTAAAACTGCGGTTGTGTAATGGCGGGTTGGAGAAGCTCGCGGCTGCAGCTGCCAGCAATTTACACAATAAATCATTGCCCAATTAGTGGTCTGAGGCTACTGATCTCATTCGAACCCAAGTACTCAAAGTAGGATTTTTGCAGTATTTTTAAGCTCCTGCGGAGGAAGGTATAAAAATAAAAAGAATAATAAGTCAAATTTACAGTAAAACACCAGCGAAAAACTTCTGCAAAATCATAGTGTTGTAGTGTTAACTTTTATTTATTGATTTATGGATGATTTCTAGGTTAAAAGGCTTAAAATTATTGTCATTTATTGTTACTTCATGTAAGTAACTTTAACTACCAACAGGTTGTCAAAACTGTTTTCATGGTAATTAACCTTAAGTTCTTCGACATGGTGACCGTAAATTTTTACGGTAATATTCTGCCAACCACAGCTGCTGGTATTTTACTGTAGATGATACATATTTTTGTTACAGTGTAGGATTGACCTTACCTGTACCTAAAAGGGTTGTGGTCTAACCACATAAGGCATCATTCATTAACATATCCCATTGCTGAGGGCCCTGCATGCGCCTCCTGCTTTACTTCAGTTTTACAGTTTTAGGAACCTTTTCAACCCCCTCCAGATTGGGGCGAGTGGATTTACATGCAGGCCAATGAGATCTATAATCCCTCCAGTGAGTTCTGGGTTCACCACGGGGTCTCCTCCCAGTTGGACGAGTGTGAAAAGCTCCGGAGGGATCCTCATCATCCTGACCTCAACCACCACAGATGCCCAGGGACCCCATTAAAGGAAGTTCATTTCAGCAGCTTGTATCTTTGACTTCATTTTTTCGGTCACTACCCAGAACCAGTGACCACAGATGAAGTTTGGAATGTAGATTAACTTGCCGGTTAATTGATTGAGATGCTGGTGTGGTGCAGCAGCTCGCCCAGAGGGGAGGGACAATCCGCTGCTACACACTGTTCTTTTTGATTAGTCTTTTTTTAACTCTTAGGAGAACATGTGGGCCGCTCTGGCTCAATAAAAAAAAAAAAAGAGAGAGAGAGAGAGAGAGAGAGAGAGAGAGAGAGAGAGAGAGAGAGAGAGAGAGAGAGAGAGAGAGAGAGAGAGAGAGAGAGCTCTGACCGGCCCTGGCTGGTATTTAACATATTGTGGTCATGTGATACCCATCACCAGCAGTCTTGTAGTGGTTTTTTCTGGAAACCTTCAATGTCATGCAAAATTTGCATTCATTTACCAGATGTTCTGTGAATCCACATGTTTATTTAATGGAGTCACCAGGAAACAGAGGTTTAGGAAGTATCGGGATCCTTTCTTCTTTATATTCTTCTTTCGTCTTACAAATGTTCCCCTGCGGTTTTGCCAAAGCGGCTAATCTGCTTCCTTCAGCGGTGCCCCTGCTGGCTAACGCTGGTTTCTGTTTAGTAGAGCTCTGCAGATGTTTCTTCAGATTGATTTGGCAGAAGTTTCAACGCCGGACCACTTCCTGACCCAAACCTGTCCGTTTATCCGGGCCTGAGACTGACATTAGAAGAACCCTGATTTGTGCACTTTAAGATCCTTTATTTGAGTTGAAGTATTTCTACCGCGCTCTTAAAATACTCCACTCCAAGTCAAAGCCATGGAAACGCAACTTTATCCCATTAGGCCCATAAAATTCCTTTGAACTTTGCGTCCGTAACAAAAACATAAGCTGGAAAAGAGCCAAATCAGCACATTGTGAGATAAAAATAATAATGTCTTCCCATGGTGTTTATAAACTGTTTGTTACACTCATGGGCATAAATATATATTCTTTATTTGTGTTCATGTTTGTTGTAAAGAACTTTGTAACACTGGTTTATGTTCATGTTAAGATTATAATGTTGTGATAACGGTGTTTGTTTTCATTGTGTTTTAATCTACCAGACTGTATAAAGTATTTTAATAGACGCGTTTAGATTAATGTGATACAGTTATATCCGTTCTACAAATTAATATTGATTGATGTTCAGGGGAAAAAAAGAAAGTGTTCTTTAAAATGAGATTACGGGTGAGTCATCGCTGATCACTTGAGCCCGGATCAATACATATATATATATATATATATATATATATATATATATATATATATATATATATATATATATAAAACAGAAACAGGAAGAACACAACAGCTCCGACAGAACGGAAAAGAATTGAGTAAAATAGAAGAGAAGAGAAGAGAATAAAATAGATTAAAAAAGAATAGAATAGAATAGAATAGAATAGAATAGAATAGAATAGAATAGAATGGAATAGAATAGAATAGAATAGAATGGAATAGAATGAAATGGGATACAATACAATAGAAAACAATACAATACAATATATATATATGCATATATAAATAGGTCTATACACATATAAATAAAGGATTAGGGAATATGATACAGATATGGGGAAATAATCCAATCAAACAGGTTTGCATTTTAAAGGTTGTTAATGATATAGAACAATAATGAAAACACGTATGAAAGTAATAATGGTTTTGTTTTTATCGGTGCTGCCTGTCAGACTCAGGAGGAGTCCAGTAGTCCAGTAGCAGTGTCCAATTAGAACAGAAGCTGAACAAACCATATTCTGCATCTCTGATCAGACTGATGAATCCAGGAAATGATGGAACGACACAGAAACTTCTCTCCTTCTGCTCATCGGAGCCCATTTCCACATTTTAGCTGGAGATGGAGGCCAGGATTAGTCTGAAATCTCAATTTACTGCTGGCTATCGATCCAATCACGGTCCATTATGTCGGAAGTAGTGAATGAATAAACATTTAAACATGTGACTGAGGAAAGGATGCAGGATAGAGCCCCCCGCTAACACGCTGAACATCAATATCAGCCTGTTACCAGGAAGACTAAGTCAGTCAGACGAGGGAGGAGAGGTGAAAACGCTTGACTTTAAACAAAAAAAGGAAGAGATAGTATGTGGTTTGTATTAGGGCTGCAGTCATATTCCACTATTCTAGCTTTTACTCTTTTCATTTCAGTCTAATATTGGTATCAGTGCATTTCCAGTCCTGAGAATGTCTCCTGCATGAAGTGAAGGTGATTTCCATCGTTCTGCTTTCACAGTGTCAGATGATGAAGAAGATATTCCGAGAACCGGCTTGAATCTACAGCACCAATAAACGTATAAAGTATTTTAATCCATGGGGATTAACTCTGCGTTTCTGCGTGAGGTCCCAGTGTCTATTTAAGGTGCGTCTCCGTCATCAATAGCAGCTCAGGTCTTTGCATCATCTCGGGCTCATTAGACACCGTTTGCTGGTATGGATGATTAAAAACCTGTTTCGCCTCGGTGGTTTCCCAAAAGTAAAAATAAACACAGAGATGTGAAAAGACTTCCTGCTCTTTAACACCTGGACACTTTGGATCGACTCCTGAAAACATCTACAGGCTAATTAAACTAAATTATACACACACACACTTACACTCACACACTCACACACACAAACACTCAAATACACACAACCCACGCACACACACGTGTACAAGAACACGCATTCACACACATACTACTTTCCTTCCCATCTGAACTCTGTCCTTCAAATGGAAGTACTTGTTCCCCTAGGAGTACTTCTTCGTACTCCCGAGTCTACGTGTGGTAATAATTAATTATTGTTACTATGATCGTTTCGATCAATAAAATGTAACTATGAGTCCAATAAGCAATATTTGACATTCAGTTTTCCTATTTCACATGTAGAAAAGAGGATGTGGACCGTGGGATGTTTTTAAATGAATGGATAAAAATTCAGACATTATTTTCTGCCTTTACTATTGGGATGAAAAAAAGTTTAAAAATAAAGAAAATCTTTAAAAAAAAAGTCACAAGTCAAAGTTTTTTCTTGATGAGTTTTTTTTATTTTCATGATTCTCTAAATCTACCCCGGGATGGCCATGGCGAAACGTTAATTTTGTGATCTCTTGGGTTGATTCTGAGTCGGCCTCAGATCACTGTCCCGCTGAAGGTCCAACCGTGGCCCCATTTTAAGTTTCAGACAGAAGCTTTTAGGTTTTCCTCCAATATCTGCTTCTATTTGATGGACTCTGTGGAACCATTTCTTTCTAAGAAGATATTCAGGGCCTTCAGAAGAAAAACAGCATCAGAAATTCACCACCACCGACACTTCACAGTGGGTATGAGGGACTTCTCACTATGACTCTCTTTCTTACTACGCCACACCCATCATAGATGTCTGTTGACAAAAAGCTCTACTTTGGTTTTTCATCTGACCTCTGACCTTGATCCATTGAAAGTCCCTGTTTGGTAAACTGTAGGAGCTTGAAGTTGTGTGTGGACAAGACAGCAGAGGCTTTTTTGTGGCTACCCTCCCAAACAGCTGGTGTTGGCGTAGCCACCATCTGGTTACAGGGACATTCTGACTCCAAGAGTCAACTGACCTCTGCGGTTCTGCTGTAATCCTTCTGCTGTAATCCTTGGCGTATGGAGTATTTTTCTAGCCAAAGCATCCTCCCAATAGCGTTTGCTGTCAGTTTGCATGCATTTGCTCTTTCAAGTGGATTTGTAACGGATCCGCTCTCTTGAAACCACTTAATCATCGATCTTACTGTCGAAACTGACATTTTCTCTTGTATCCTGATTTTTGCAGCCCTATGCAACTTTTCTTTGCAGAAAATGTGTTTCCCATTGTGGTGCATGTCAAACAGAACTGAGCCTGTGTCGGGTCATATTTATACCCCAGTGAAACAGGGAGTCATCGTCCACAACAGAGTTTTCTAAACAAACAAGTGGACCTAAAAAAATATAAAATAAGACTGGAAAAAAAACAAAAAAAGGTTTTCTCATCATATGAAACTTCGTGCTTCAGATTCCCGCTTCCGTTCACCAGAAACATTCTGCTCTCAGTGAAAGCAGACGTAGGAGTCAGGGTCAGAGTCAGAGAGAGAGAGAAAAGCAAGACCAGAATTCCCTGGACTCCATGTGCGACATTATTGTGGTTGATCCCGCCCTCCTTTTGTGAGGTATGAGTTACGATAAAGGCTTTTCACTCACAAACAATCTGGCGTCTCTTCCTGAAAATAATGACATGCATGTTTCATGTTCACACCAGCTGACACAAGCGGGTACTTTCCCTGACAGAGAGTGAGTGAGGTGGACGGATGATGTCCCGTGGCTTCATGGGAAATGGACAGAAACCAATTCTTACCAACAGATTTAATTAACGGAGGAAATGAGGAAACTATAACACATCCAGACAAAACACACACCAACAACACACTCTCTCTGAATATATATCATGTTACCGGACCGTCAATATCTGACTGCCTGACTCCACATCTAACTCATGGACGTAACCACGCGGTCGTGTTGAGCTTGTTATGGCAACTAGTGACTAACTACCTGTGGAAATGAGCTCACCATAAGTCATCTCGGGTCCGAGATCCACACATGTCACAGATCGGAGAGTTCCCAGCATCCTGCTGCATGTTTTCATGATTACAGGAGCGATGGTGCGCCACCAACAAATGTTTGTAGTCAACAGATGAAAACAAGAAACATTTTATTGTTATTTTTCATCAACTGGTTCCATCTGGACAAAATGATCTGGAACAAAGTGTTTCTGTTTTTTTTCCCGTCCCACCCATTTCTCAATCCTCTCTTTGAGTCATCATTCATCCAGCCGCGGTCCTTTCCTTTCATCCACCCATCCATCCATCCATGATCCTCTTATTCATCCACCCATCCATCCATGGTCCTCTTATTCACCCATCCATCCATCCATCCATCCACGGTCCTCGCTTTCATCCATCCCTCCATCCATGGTCCTCTTATCCATCCATCCATCCATCCATGGTCCTCTTATTCATCCACCCATCCATCCATGGTCCTCTCTTTCATCCACCCATCCATCCATAGTCTTCTTATTCATCCATCCATCCATCCATGGTCCTCTTATTCACCCATCCATCCATCCATCCATCCATGGTCCTCGCTTTCATCCATCCCTCCATCCATGGTCCTCTTATCCATCCACCCATCCATCCATGGTCCTCTCTTTCATCCACCCATCCATCCATAGTCTTTTTATTCATCCATCCATCCATCAATGGTCCTCTTATTCATCCATCCATGGTCCTCGCTTTCATCCATCCCTCCATCCATGGTCCTCTTATTCATCCACCCATCCATCCATAGTCCTCTTATTCATCCACCCATAGTCTTCTTTTTCATCTATCCATCCATCTATCCATGGTCCTCTCTTTCATCCATCCATCCATCCATGGTCCTCTTATTCATCCATCCATCCATCCATGGTCCTCTTATTCATCCATCCATCCATCCATAGTCCTCTCTTTCATCCACCCATCCATCCATCCATCCATGTTTCTCTTATTCATCCACCCATCCATCCATAGTCCTCGCTTTCATCCATCCCTCCATCCATAGTCCTCGCTTTCATCCATCCCTCCATCCATGGTCCTCTTATTCATCCATCCATCCATCATCCATCCACCCATCCATCCAACCATCTATTAATCCATCTATCCATCCACCTATCCACCCATTTCGCTTCAAATGTATTTATGGACGATGATGACGCGTCACTATGACGATGAGTCATTATCGATCCATATATGGTCTTTCCCCTCATCTCTCCATTATATTTATGTTAATTATTAATAACATCTTTATTTTAACACTTTGAGATTTGATCCCAATGTAAGTGCGTTATAAATAAAATGTATCATTATTATTATTATTATTTATTCATCATCATCATCATCATCATCATCATCATCATCATCATCATCATCATTATTATTATTATTATTATTATTATCATCATCATCATCATCATCATCATCATCATTATTATTATTATTATTATTATTTCCATCCACCCATCCATCTATCTATCATCCATCGTTCCATCCATCCATCCATCCATCTATTCATCCATCCATCCATCTATTCATTCATCCATCCACCCATCCATCCTTCCATGCAACCATCCATCTCTCTATTCATCCATCTATTCATCTATCATCCATCCATCCATCATCCACCTATCTATCCATCCATTCATTCATCCATCCATCCATCCATCTATTCATCCATCCATCCATTTATCCATCCATCTATCCATTCAACCATCCATCCATCATCCATCCAACCATCTATTCATCATCCATCCATCTATCCATCCATCGATCTATTCATCCATCCATCCATCCATCCATCCATCCATCTCTCCATCCATCCATCTATTCATCCTTCATCCACCCATCCATCGCC
Organism: Lophius americanus; assembly: GCA_037951165.1. NCBI lineage: Eukaryota > Metazoa > Chordata > Actinopteri > Lophiiformes > Lophiidae > Lophius > Lophius americanus. The sequence continues at coordinate 353,656 of JBBDHG010000299.1, forward strand.
CCATCCATCCATCCTTTCATCCATCCATCCATCTCTCCATCCATCCATCCATCTATTCATCATCCATCCATCCATCCACCCATCCATCCATCCATCCAGCCACCCATCCATCCATCCATCCATCCATCTCTCCATCCATCCATCTATTCATCCTTCATCCACCCATCCATTGCCCCATCCATCCATCCATCCATCCATTCATCCATCCATCCATCTCTCCATCCATCCATCCATCCATCCATCTATTCATCATCTATCCACCCATCCATCCATCCATCCACCCATCCATCCATCCATCCATCCATCCATCCATCCACCCATCCATCCATCCACCCATCCATCCATCCATCCACCCATCCATCCATCCATCCATCCATCCACCCATCCATCCATCCATCCATCCATCCATCCATCCATCCATCCATCCATCCATCCATCCATTCATCCATCCATCTCTCCATCCATCCATCTATTCATCATCCATCCATCCATCCATCCATCCATCCATCCATCCATCCATCCATCCCTCCTTTTTGCATCTCCATCTTAATTTTCAGAACTGATTCATTGGTTTCACTGGATCTGCATGTTTGGTGATGATGAAACTGAATGACTGGAACTTTCTACTCTTAAACTGCCTCGCTGTAACCTTCTTATTCGTTTTGAATGTTACGTGGGCTGTTAGCATTTGGATGACTGGTAAAATAAACCATGCTGGCTCTTTTTAAATAAACAGCAGACATCGATGCCCAAATCAGATGCAAATTGTAGGCCTTCTCTAAACCAGCAGACAGGTTTGTGTACATACCAGCTGTGAGAACATAACACTTGATAACAAGACAAAAGATCTTATTAGAATACAATCAGTCATTGCAATGACATCCATTTACATCAGAACCTGCTTGTGCGCGGCCATTTGTGTATGTCGTTATGAAGAGGAATGTATTTAAACAATAAAAATTTGTGTTTTTGCTTAATGACATCACAGAAAACTTTCATCCTCTACTAACCGGGCAAATTTGAAGCAACACTTTCCTTTATAGAGCAAAACATGGAGAAACAGGATGTCCATTACTCCATCCATAGCTGTGCAATGCCTCGATGCTGTTCTCATTATAATCCGACAATTACATAAACAACCACAGGAAGACAGGAAGTGAAATCAGTGGGAGTAAACACTGAGCACTGAAGGGGAATGACCGTGCAACATTTTTATATTTCTGCTTTTATTGTCTTTTGGTGTTTAAAGAAGTTGCCGCTGTGAACAGAAACCATAAAGGAACACAGCGATGGCTGCTGTGACACACATTTCATCCTGTGTCTGTGGAAATGCTCATATTTGTGTCATTTTATGTCCATTAACCCATGAATTGTAGGTTAATTGAAGGTCTTGATTTGTTGAACGTCATTCTGTAATTAAACATTGACACTGTCTTTTCACAATGGTCATTTAATTTATTCTATGCAAATTTGGCGACATAAAGTTCAGTTTTCTGTCTTAAAAAGCTCTGCAGAAAGTTCACAGGTGTTTCCCTCAAGTTTTACTACGGCGGAGGTGTGATTATTAAGGTGTAATAAGCATCGAAGGTCTTAGTTGTGAAGGGGCGGGACTTGGACCGTCTAACAGGATTAACATGTGAATATCAATAAATACTTTGGGTGAACAATACCACCACTGTTTCTGACTTTTAAGGGGTCAACGCAAACCTTACCTTGCAACGTTTAGCATTTCAAAAGGTTAATTTGATTAAATGTATTTAAAAGCATACTTACACATCTTATGTTGTCATTTTGCTTGAGAAATTTAATGGATATGAAAATAACAAACCCGTATTTAGTTCCTTATCGATGTTTAATAATTATCCTAACTCACTCGGTGACAAAAACAAGAAGAAGACAGAATATAAATTACACCAGAAACATAGACATAAAACACATACATTATCAGCTGACGTATCAGGAGTATGCAACCTTTAACTCAAACTGTAATTTTGCATGGAACCAAAAGAGAAAGCCTCCCCCTGACGGATCGGTACTGCCTCTGGTTTATGTCATCCTGCGGTGTGGCAGCCAACTCCACGCTCACTGCTTAGCCTCTTGTTCCTGCGGTGCCTGTTCTTCATTCTACGGAATTAGACATCGTTTATGAAGGCGGGCAATGTGTTCCTGTTCCTCTGACCACGCTGGCATAGATGCAATGTTCTGGAATGAAGAGCGTTCACCACAAAATCTCATCTGGTGTCCTGGGCTGTCTTGCCTTCACTAAGCCAACGGAACGTTCCGGTCATGTTGTCCCAGCCCGGCGATGGAAATATAAGGTTCTTCCCAATCTTCTAAGGCTTTTTTTTTTATTACAGGGTTGGATTAGTTCGATAAAGAAGTGGTCATTTTGTTTTGGACAGAGGAAGACATTGTAGCTAGTTCAATCAGGAGAGACGAAGAGCGAAGTAAGGATGAATGTTTAATTCAATCAGAAAGTCATTGTCATTAAATGGCGTCTGTCCTGAGCCTAACCCTAACCCTAACCCTAACCCTAACCCTAACTTCTATATCCCACTGGGAGTCTGGAAAGTGGTGCTGGTGGCTGATGACTCTGCTGAAGTGATGAATGATGAGTTCTATGGGTGGAGACCGTGAAGCCGGAAAGTGAGACAGGGCATGTTTGAAAGTGCGACTTTAATTCCTCCTTTGTGTTTATCTTTGCATTTGAGGAAAACCCCCCGACACAAAACAGGTTTTCAACAGCCATAATGGATTAACGCCGTCTCATGAACCGGAGCTGACGCTAAAGATCTGAGCTGGAAGTGGTGACGGAGATCAACCTTATGTGGACATTGAGACCACACACTTAAATTCAGAGTTAATCCATATTGGTTGATGTACTTTGAGTGTATTTAAACTCTTAATTCACACTGGGTCGGTTGGTGCCTCAGCTGTACTTCATGTTAGGATGAGGGTCAGAAAACTTCTAAAACACACAATATATGTTTGTATTTTTCTTCAGTTTCCTTGTTTTTTCGGGTTTCGAAGACGGGTTACAGGTACCATACCATGAGTAAGAGGATCAGGACATCTTAAAGGAGTGACTGTGCTCCCGATGTCTTCCAGGCCATGAGCCCACTTTGGTGGAATGCAAGCCGACATGTCGCCAAGCCAGGATGTTTGGTAGTGCCTGTGGTCAAGAAGGCTGATGTGGAACCGGACTATTGCTCTCGGTCTTCATTAGTAATCCCTTCAAACTGTGAGGTTTGATGCTATCAACAGTATCTTGAATTCTAAAGTCAACGAGGGGCAAAGAAGACGCTAAAACCATGTAAGGTGTGTTATGGGGCTAAAACGAGAGGCAGAGTTTTATGTCATCTGCATACTCGCCAATGATATATTCCAAAAGGAACATATAAGGAGAAAATAAGGAGTGAGCCGAGGAAAGAGCCCTGAGGTACGGGGCGGTTTCAGAAAAAACCTTTTGGGAGTTTCCATCAAAGTGAAAACAAAAAGCAGTTGTGTAAGCGAAAAGAAGAACCAGATAGTCTCCCTGACGGAACTTTTGCTCGACTTTCATTTCTCCAAAATATTGTGTTTCCAGACATGTTTCTGCCGCACCATCAGTCAGGAATGATAAAACCTAGAATATCGGGTCTCAGCACAAAACCTGACCTCCAAGCATACTACCAGGTCAAAACTGAGAATGTTTCAATGGAACTGGTTTATAAAATGAGTAATTTCCTTGACTTTGTTTAAAGCTACAGATTGAATGCAAGAGTTTTAATTATAAACTAGAAAGCACTCAGAGAGCACAAGCCTCTGCCAAGGCCGTACAGTAGCAAAGGCTACAGTTAGTGTGATCAGAATCAGTTAGAGCATTTCATTTAGGATACTATCAAATTAATGAAACCATCTCGTCTGCGGAATGCCCTCCCTGACCATCTCAGGGCTCCACAGACGACTGACACATTTAAAAAAGGACTTAAAACTTTCCTTTTTAGCAGAACCTATAACTTGAATTAACTTTGCCGCTTTTTGGTCAGGCTTTTATATAGTTATTATTTAATTTTTTTATTGATGCTTTTATCTGCTTTGACTTTGTAGCACTTTGGGATTTGATCGAAATTTAAAGTGCATTATAAATTAAATGTATTATTATTATTATTATTATTATTATCTCCATACTTTATAAAACACACTTCCTGTCTATGTCATTTCCATTTTTGTCAGTGTAGTATGTAATGATACATTACCATACCACATTTCAACTAAATCTAACCATTATTAATAGAGTTATTGCCATAAAACTCCACAGGTGCCCTATCTACGAATGTTAAGAGAATGTTCTTAAGAGGTAATGATGTAAAATCACCAACATTTAGTCAGGGGTACGGTTTGCTAAACACCACCTTAAAAAAAATAAAGTTTCTTGCAAAAGCAGCCAAAAATGTTTGAGTTATTGGCGAAAACTTGACGTATCTTGCAATGGTTAAGAAAAGGTTATTCTGTAATCACATTGTGATGTTATAAGATAATGTCATTAAAATTGAAATTACCTGCTGGGATATGACAAAAAGTACGTCCAGGTAGAATTTCATGCAGAGTTATTTATTCATTTATTAATTATTGCCAAAAAAAACTCATAACTCAAGCTGTAAGTCATTACGTGACATCACCAAAGTTTAATCCTGTTGAGATTATGCCTAAATTTACCTCTGGGGTTAAATTTCATTCAAATCTGTCCATCATTTTTTTCTTAAATCTTTCTAACAAACAAAAATAACCAAGGTGAACCTCCTTGCAGGTTTTGTGTTTGAGTCCTAATTGCTTCTTTTTTTTTTTCCTCCCACAGCTTTTCTCTCGTTTGTCAGACGCTCTTCAAACATTTGTCAGATTATTCAAAAGTGCTCTTAATTCCCAAGGGCTAAATCTGTGCATGCAGTCTGATCCAAAGCACACATACTGTTCAGAAGATTCAACTCCGTCTCCAATGAGTCACTTTGGCAGAAGCTGCTCAAACACGCCGCAGTAGAGCGTCCAGAGTTGGAGACTGAACCACGCAGAGTGACATCAAGCAGGGAAAGCTTTTGTAAATTCTAACAGTTGGCCCTTTCTTGAATTGAGTCGTGCAGGAGTTATGAAATGTAAACCAGATTAGGGTTTGTCCAAAACCCCCTGTTAGAAACCAGGCAGAAACACTGCCTATAAACACATCCTTAACTACACAAAGACTAATTAGATTACATTTTTCTCTGAGCTCTCACAGCGAAGAAGCCAATACTGACTATATCTCCTGCGTCAGAGGTTCCGCCTCAACCGAAAGATGATGATCGATTTGATTACTATATTTTAGGCTTGTTGTGCAATATCCTAAAAGTCAGTTATAGTTCAGTCTTATAGCGATATGTTCTGAGGTGTTGGCAGAATTGGGCTGATAAGAAATAGATTACGTGCCTTTAACGCTGATGAGCGCTGATGTATCCTCTACTTCTGGCCAGGGCAAAAAAAAAAACCCAACCTTTTATAATACACAGTAAAAACAGCCAAATAGGGAATAAGCCAAATTCTATTAAATATAATCAAACTGTCTTGGATTGGGACAATTTTGCTTGGCTAGAATTCTTACTAGCATGAAAGCAATGGTCCATAAAACTAGTCTGAAATGACAAAGTTTAAGCATTTTGTGAATATTACAAGCAATAGAAATAGTCATTTCAGATATAACCACTAAAAAATATATATATTTTAGTCTTTTAATTGAACTGACTTTATAAATCAGGGAGACTTGTTGTTTGTTAAATAAAGCTCAATATGAGCTTTAATATCTTTTAAAAGATGAAGAAAAAAATTGAAACTGTAGTTTTAAACGCTTTAATGTTCTGCTCACCTGTTTGGTTGAGTCACTATTTCTAATTGGAAAATGAAACCGAACCTGTTTATAGTATGATGAAGTGGCAGCGTATATATGCTGAAGCATAAGGGACCAAGGACGGAGCCCTGGGGGGGCACCGATGAGGGGGCCCTATTAAATCACCCAAAGAAATAGAATATATAAAAAAATCATTTTACATTTTTCAGCATCTGTTTGTTTGTGAGTAATGTGTAACATGTGATGAATAAAGTAAGGCTGTTCTTTTATTTTCACACATTGGTTTTAAATTGAAATGTTACTGCTGCTTCTCATTTTGAGCTGTAGGAGTAGTGGGCGGGGCTTCACCACGATCCGAACGTTGTGGGCTGACGCCAGAGGGTGAGAGAAAGACACAGTGAGAGAGAGAGAGGGAAAGAGAAAGACGGAGAGAGAGAGAGAGGTGTGAAACTCGGCAGAAGAGACCGGGCTGTCTCTTAGTGAACATCCAACACCGGAACCGTCGGTTTCTTCGCGCGTTGTCTCAGGAGCTGATACACCTGAACCCGGAGTCTGACTGTGAGTGCAGAAGGAGAAGAATCCACTGACAAGTCGCTCATTTGTTTCTTATTCTCCCCTGTGAAACGTGAGTTAAAGAGTTCCCCAAGGTGAAATCAGCACTATCACGTATCTGTGGCGCAACCTGCCATCCTGTTGGATCAATGTGTGACTTTCTTTACCGATAAACTTGGTTCTTCTTCTTCTTCCTCTTATTTTACAGAATTCAAAAGCAGATGGAAAAACTGAAAAAAGCTGCCAGTTGAAGTTGCGGACAGCAGCAGCAGCAGCAGCAGCAGCAGCGAAAGCAGCTCTATGGATCCGAACCTGCATTACATCATGTTGTCAGGAGGTCCGCATCTCTCTATCGTCTCCACACCGACACCGAGTTCTGATGTCCGTCTTCAGTGAGTCCAACATGAGCAGAAACACGCTCTCGGAGGAATTATGCACCAACGTCACCTGTAATGACACCCTCACCGTCATGGGGCAAGGCAAGCCGGCCACCAGCATCGTCATGTTCTTGGCTGGGGTGGTGGGGAACCTGCTCGCTCTCTTCATCCTGGGAATCCATCAGAAGGAGCACCGGTCCAGGTCCTCGGTCTTCTGCATCCTGGTCACGGGACTGGCCCTCACGGACCTGCTGGGCACCTGCTTCCTCAGCCCTCTGGTCTTCATCTGCTACGCCAGGAGCCTGTCCCTGATCGGTCTTGGGGGTCAGACTCTGTGCGACCTCTTCGGGTTCGCCAACAGCCTCTTCGGGTTGGCGTCCACGCTCATCCTGTGCGCCATGGCCGTGGAGCGCTGCCTCTCCATCAGCCACCCCTACTTCTATTCCGTGCACATCCGACGCAGTTTTGCCAAAGTAGCACTTTTCTTAACTTACCTCTTCTCTCTGGCTTTCTGCCTCCTGCCCTACGTGGGCTTCGGCAAATTCCGTCAGTACTGTCCCGGGACCTGGTGCTTCATAGACATGGACGCCACCGGAGACGATCGCGCCGGTTTGGTTCGAGCGTTCTCCCTGTCCTACTCCTCCCTCGTGATGCTGCTCATCCTGGCGGTGTTCGTCTGCAACGGCTCGGTGTTCGTTAGTCTCTACCAGATGCACCGGAACCAGATGATACGGCGCGGCTCCGTGGTGTCTGTGGGGAGGAGGAGGAAGATAAGCCTGCTGCCCTCCTGGTTCGGGCAGAGAGAGGAGGAGATGGATCATCTGGTGCTGCTGGCGCTCATCACTGTCATCTTCGTGGTCTGCTCCCTGCCTCTCACGGTGAGTTCATCCCAGTCAGCAGTGGCGGATAAAGTTTAAAATGCACTATTAAGGCATTATAAAATGACTCCACTACAAGTTTTATCCGCGCATTCAAAACATTATTCTTCAAAATTCATTTTAAAACATGTGAGGATGTAACAAACAGAATTATGTATCTCGATAAAACCAAAAAAAAAGTCTAATAAGGGCCAAATCGTTTTAGAATAACACGCTTTACCTAGAATTCCAGTTAATGTAATTAAAATTTACTATTTACCATGAAATACAATATTTTTTATTTTTGAACGATCATTATAAATCAGATTTTTCATTTTTTTTTATTGTTTAAAAACATGCTTGACCCAAATAATTTGTCATTTTGCGGTAGATTTAGAGTGTGTATGATATTTAATTAATTAATGCCCGAAAAGGAAAAAAAATTATGCAAGGAAATCAATTTTTACACAGTTTTTTTTTTCTTTTAGTGAGGACAAAGTATATAAGTGTTATCAGCAAAAGGTACTGAACTTATGAAGAATAAAAATACTCTTCAGTGTTTTACTATAATGTTTCTGGATGACTTTTACTGCCTCATTGACATTTGCTGCTGCAGTAGATGCTAAAAAATTGAGTTAATCTAACTAATTTATGCAGTTCATTAATGAGTTTTCATCGAACAAAGATGGAATGCAAATTAGGCAATCTGAAAAGTAACTAAAGCTGTTAAATATCTAGTGGAGTAGAAAGTAAAATATAAATATATATATAAATTACCTGAAATACCTCACATTTGTACTTAAGTACAATATTTGAATAAAGTTTTTTAGTTTTTTTTTCAGTAAATCTTTTCCCTGGACAAGAAAGGATATTATATATTATAATCTGAAAAAAACAAATGTTGTGGAGTAAAAAGTGGAATGCTTCTGTTTTAGGTATAGTGATATAGTGATATAGATTAGATATAGTGGAGTAGAAGGAAAAAATGGTATAAAATGGAAAAACTCACGCAAATCTTATGTAGAGAGAAGAAACAGAACAAAGATCACGCACACACACGAAAACAAAGAACAAGAGAAGCGTTAAAGGAGGGCTGATGTATTATTATGATGTTAACACATTTTTATACTTTGACACATCAAGAGAGTGGGTCTGCTTCCATTTTCTTCCATCTTTGTTTCCAGATGTAGCACGCCGCAACAATTCTCTCCGAGGGGAATTATCTTAAAGAAACAGAGAATTCATTTATCGTTTATGCTCAAAATATGTGGAAACATTGAGCAACAATAACCATAGGATGACATTGTTGACTTAATGTGTTACATTATAATATAATATGAGCTTACGCAGAAAAAGGAACTTTTAAAAGGTTTGTGACGCTTGTGTCACATGGTCTTTGTGACTTCATGGTCTTTCTTCAAACATGCTTCAGGTTTTACTTCTGATAATAATGTGTCACTATGTCACGTATTACTATGGAAGAGACTAAATAATGCGGAGCTCAGTGGCAGCTGATGAAGAATTGGGGATGATGGAGAGATTTTTTTTGAGAAAACTCGGAAATGAAAGCTTTCTTTTAACTACACGAGGCATTTATTTATGATATTCATGATCAAATACAAGTTTTTACAACAAATGTGAACAATCCTTGTCACCTGTAACCTGACAAACAAGATGTTATAATTTTATTTATGGTATTGCTCCCAGAAAACACCAGTGGATATTATGTTTGCTGTCACCAGGCAGTTTGTTGTAGTTTTATGTTACGTGCTCTTATTTTGAAGGACTAGAGCCAAAGTTGAGTTGACTAGTGAGTTGTGTGTATACCTCCTAGTGTACACTACATCAACTATATGTTTTATTACTTCCTTGTTTCGGTTTATAAACATGTGTCATAAAGTCAGAAAAAAAATAAAACACTGCTTAAGCTGAACAAATTTATTCGTACAAGGCCTAAATTTATTTTTTTTTTGCTTTTTTAAAGATATATTTGAAAGTAGTTGAAATGCATAAATCCATTCTTTACCTCCAGTACGTCACACGCAGATCCCTTACAGCGGTAAAGAATTGAAGGAGGGAATGTGGAATTTCTCATTAGACCAAAGTGATGTCAATATTATTGGTATTACTGATTGTTTAGGGACTTTGTCCAACTTTGGAGCATTATTTCCCAGGCTTTGACCAATAGATGATCAGCATGAGAAAAAAAAAAAGAAGCACACTGAAATAAATTAAATTGATCTAGTAGTCAGTAAGTCTGTCCTCCTCTGCTCTCCACTTCACACAGTCTTCCTTTCACCTTGCCTGTAGGTGTCGGTGTCGCTTTTGATGCATAATCTGAATTTCAAACATGAATTTTTTCCAAATACATCAATATAAAGATCAGTTTATAAATGACACTGAGATTTGGTGGAGAACCGGCCTCCTCTGCTAGACGTATAGTTTGTTTTTATCGGTTGCTGAGAAACGAACCATTACCCCTTCAGTAAAGTCAAAAGCAGTTACTGAAAGTCTGAAGTGAAAGTGGAAGAGGGACGTGTTTTGAGGCCGTTATCAAAGATAGCTCCCTGCTTTGTTGTTGGTCTGCTGACAGCAGAGGATAGAAGAAAAGCTCATTACCGCCGCCACTGAAGTAAAGTTTTTGGTTCTTTTAACTCTGTGCGTTGTTTTTTTTGTCCGTTTCGTTGTTTGTCCATTGTTTGTTTATTAGCAAGATTACAGAAAAACTAGCTGACAGAATTGCATGACATTTGACCCCGTGGTAGGTTTTGGCATATCCCAAAAATGTTAAACTTTTGGTGACCCTACGTCGCGACTTCACAACGTGACTTCAGTATAACATTCTGTTGGCAAGATAAAGGAATAACTAATTGACGGATATGCAAGAAAATTTTCTCAAACGTAGATTTTGACATATCCGAGAGATTACCAAAGTTTGGTGACGTCCTGTGTGTGGCACCATTTAAAATAAAATAAAGTAATATAAAGCAGATTGCAGCAGTAATAGTCTTAAAAACGGGCAGTTTTTGGTGTCGATAGATGGATTTAAACCGGAGATCTAGAGTTATGAAGTTGATCCAAACTTCCTCGTTGCGGCTGTGCAAAAAACAATGACCCCTGAAATTATTATGTTTTTGTAATTTTCCATCACATGAAGAAATGAAAAAGGGGTTCGGGTTGGAGGGGGCGGTTGGAGCTCGGGGCTCTGAGCAGAAACGTGGAAGTGGGAGGAGCTAAAGAATAAGGAGAGAAAACCAATTCAAGAGTAAAGGAGAGATATTGAAAGAGTTTGTTGGAGTTTTTGTTAGTTTTAGAGGCGGACAATAACTTAACAGACGAATTTGCATGACTTTTGGGAAATAAAGTGATCTCATTGATTCTTATAACGTCTTCTTTTGGTACTGCGGTGCCTGGGAGGAGGTTCGCGCTCTTCTCTAGCCGAAGCAATAGAGAGTTTCACAACCTCCTCTGCTTCTGATCTAGTGGAATTAGTTCCATTCCGTCTTAACAGAGTCATTACGTGCAGAGAAATCTTAGATGGAATGACGACGTTGGCTGTTTTCGTTGCTGAGGTATGTGTTTATGTACCCAGTTGGAGTCGACTTAATGGCTGTGCTTTGCTCTGCCGGCTCCACTCATAAAAGGTGCGTCTGAGAGGGCGGCCTTCTCCGCACAAGGCGTGCCATCACTGTGTTTGTGTTTGTGTTGTGTGTTTTTGTTGTGAATTTGACTCACCTATGTGGCCCGGCCTTTACCAGAAGGTGAAGCTCCTCTTGCAGGAGTCTGAGGTGAACCTGTTTGCAATTTGAACCTTTAAGATTAGCCAGGGGCCCTGATAGACGCCAGGTTTGGCTGAAGGGATCTCTGCACTGATACCATCGAGCTCAGCATTTACTTTTGTAACAGTTGCGGTTTCATGACAGCGTGCTTCATAGGTAGCGGTGAACTGTTTGTTCTTGTTTTGTCCTTTTGTCTACATCTGGATGGTCTGTGGTGAGCCTCAGCTAGATGATCCAACTGGGCTGCAGGCAGAAGGTGTTTTCCCAGAGCTGTAGCTGATCTGGTAATGGGACGTGAACCCGTGATGATGGTGCGCTTTAGTCAACATCTTATGAGTAAGAGGTCAGGAAATTGAACACCGGCTTCACCACTTGCAAAGGTCATTAGCGTTTAAGCTATAGAGGTCGCTGTGGGTTATTGGTGCTGCTATTTAAGAATAAAGGTGAGATAAATCGACCAGTACCGCAATGGAACCGTGATTAATAAATCCTTTTCATGTTGGAATTTCCACTTTCTTCTCCCTAATCTATTATTTTGATTAAATATTAATGACTCAATCAAGCCTGAAGTCTGGTACAATCCGAATGATTCCGAATGACCTCGTCTGCTGAGATGTTTCAGAGTGTTGATATCTGCGTCTCCTCGATTGCTCACTTGCATGAAGATCCTTGTGGTTGGATCTGAAGAAACTCGAACAGCGAGGCGTCTGAGCGTTTCTCAGCACCCTCACCCAGTTTCCAGCACTGCTGTGGCCTCATGATTAACAGCAGCTACTTTGACTGAAGCAAAACAGATGTGGGAGAAAAACTCTGATCCCGTTTATTGCTGAACACATTATTAACTTCTCAGCAGTCAGTACTGACCCAGTTTTGATGTTTGCCGGTTTTATTCTCAGCTTACGCAAATGCTCTGGTTGTTGAAACAATGTGCAATCACCAAGTCCTACTGCACTTAAAGCGTTCTGCCATAATTATACACCTTAGAGAATGAAGCCCTTGACTCTATTCTTCAGCAGGGGCTGCTGGGTAAGATGGAACGAAGGTCCTTTAAAATTAAAGCCTCCTTTATTAATCTAAGATTCATTGGCTCAGTTATTGCAGAATCAGAAAGTATTGAGCCTGAGAGCTAAGTATTTTATAGACACAAACAGTTGGCTCAGTGCGCTCTTTAGGTGTGGTGATTTATGCATCATGCAGCAGCAACCCATGTTCTCACAGCTTGTGGCCGTGAGGAAGTGGTAAAGACACCATCGCATGTGTGGGAATTTCTCACACAGGCTCATATATATCTGGAAACGCTTGTTCTCGTTTGTCTGAAATGTTTGCCCTGATAGCAGTTATCTGAATTGCAAAAGCAGCTTCCCAGTCTCAGAGCTCTGCAGCTCTGCAGCTCTGCATTGGATGTTATGTAGCCTACATAGCACCTCACGATGATACAGGCGTCAGACTATGACGCATCATAATACCCTCGAAGAGTCGGGGGACATGATGGAATCATCAACCAATCTGTGGCTGGTTGGTTGTGTTAATGCGATAAATAAAAAAGTATTTCATGGATCATTTTTATACCTCCATAGACCTTAGTGCGAGGAAGAACTGGATTGTTTTTGGGAAAGATTTGTGTCAAATTACTGACACTAGAGGGAGCTGTATCTCCAAGGTTTTACTGACCATAATTTCTCAATTGTTTGTCTGATTTAGTGGAAATATTGGTGCAGATGAAAGGACTAGTGGATATTAATAATAAAATGAAGGCCTACGTCAATAATTGAACCGTGTCTTTATAATGTTATCACTGCAGCTGTTCTGTAAATAAACATTTCATTGGTTTGATTTAGTGTGAATCATAGTTTGTTAAGGGAGTTTTATTGACACACTTTTGGACATGGTGTACAATTCCAGTCCTTACAATTCCTTCCACTTAGGTGGAGTCGGGTTGCTGGAATCCTTCATGTGAAAATGAGAGAGTTGAGGTCAAGATGCGACAACGTTACCAGTGGAATCAAGGTGTACAGCTCTGAGGAGGCCCTGGGCTATTGACCCAGAAGTCACGGGAGAGACTACATACAGCAACTCATCTGGCCTGGGAACGCCACACGATCTCCTAGAATGAGCTGGAAATCTTTGCAGGGGAGAGGGACGTCTGGAACAGCCTTTGTAGCCTGTTGCCACCACGACCCGACACTTAGTTCCATTAAATGCAATATTGAAATGATGCCACTATCGATTGAAGAAATCCTCCAGTGATAATCTAAAACCGGCAGAGCTATACGATGTATACATTCATAAACAACTTGCAGAGGTGTAAAAACGATTAAGAATGGAATGCTTCAAAAGTAGGTTGATCAAAATAAAGTCATTATTGCTGTACGTTTTGCTCCAAAGCACAAATACCGAACATTAGCTTGGAACATTTGCTATTTTACTTAATAATCATGAAGTAAATGTTGTATAATTAATGTGAATAATTTGTAATATTGATTATATTGATAAATGGATTAGCATTAGAGCTGATTATGCGTAACTGCAGCCCCTTGTTGTTGGTTTTATGTAAACCCCTAACCCTCATGAGGTTCTTTAAGGTTTCTTCACATAGAAGTTTCCTCTGTTAGGGAAATTAGACATTCAGCCTTTCTTCGCCATACTTTTTCCTGCCTTTATAGATGATCTGAGTTGTCTCTTGTTTGGGACAGACAGAGATTTATACCATGTTTGGGTCAACCATCAATATTCTCCCTACCCGCTGTTCCCAAGCAAACCACAGAAGCTGTCTGGCGCTAATATGTTCCCGGTCAATATCTGGATCAATAAAGTGCTGCACTCATCTCACAAGCTGTAAGTGCTTCATATTAATCCATCGTCTGAAGAAATGCGGTCCTGCCAGTCCCTCATTTACAGATTTTGGACGTGATACAACCCCTCTGCACTCACCTGAGATGATTGAGTGGGGTTGATTGCATCAACTGGGATGCGTGTGAGTAAAATTCAGATTCCATACCTGGGCTGGTTCTTACCATCCCTGAGGTTTCCTACCAGATGCCATTATTAGGATACGTCATCGGTGGTAAACCTAAACCTCAGCGGGTGTTTCGCCCGAGTGAAGGCAGACCATTACATCAGTCAGCAACTCATGGCCAACACCCGGCTAGTCTAGTCACCCGGGACAGAAGCAGAGCTGAGAGAGAGAGAGAGAGAGAAGAGAGAGAAGGGGCAGGGAGAGAGTGTTAGGGAAACGGAAACCCAAACTTTGCCCCACTTGTTTCTGAAGTCTCTCCTAATGTTATGTGGGCGGTCAGTGAGGTTCTCTGTCTAAAGATTCGCTGAAAGTTTAAGCATTTAATGATCCTGATGGATCTGAATGGTAAGATTCCAGGATGAGACTCAAACCCGAGCGAGGCGGGATCTTCGCTGTTATAACAGATCTGTTTGTGATAAACCCACCTATGAAAGACAAGCGAGACTCTGATGATGATCAGAAGACGATATTTTTTCTTCATTAGAAAGAATGAGTGGTTAAGGGATATAAGAGGGATAGGGAGGGGAATAAGAGGGAGAGACAACGAGATGAGGAAATTAGATGGGGGGGGGGGGGGGGGGTGGTCACACCCTCACTTTCACACATAACCGGAATCATCCGGTTAGGAAGAGAGAACGAGAGAGGGTGGTCAGAGAGGGTGGTCAGAGAGGGTGGTCAAGATAAGGAGGAGAGAGACAGAAAGAGAGAGACTTTGACTTTAAACACAAGTTTATTTGGTGAACATGGAATGCCAACAATATGAGAGAGAAAGGATGAAAGAGAACGGATGAGGAGATCAAACAGGAAACGTAAACATTAGCACCAGGTAACGGTCACTTAACTGAAGCCATCAATCAAAGAATGAGAGACGTGTCTTCTAGAGGAGAGGAACTAGAACAGGGTGATCCTTGAACGGTTAACCTGAAACATCTGAACTTCTGTTTAAACTTGAAGACATTGCACTTCTCATCCTAGACACTTCCTCAATTCTAACGGACTGCTGGGGAGGTTAGAACTGAGGAAGGAAATCAGTTAGAACCGAGGAAGCCTCTGGGATTAGAGCTGATAGAAAGTCTAATCTATCTATCTATCTATCTATCTATCTATCTATCTATCTATCTATCTATCTATCTATCTATCTATCTATCTATCGATCTATCGATCTATCGATCTATCTGTCAGAAAAGGATGAGTCCTACAAAATAGACTGCATTTATGAGAAGACGATGGAAGTCGATGCAACCGATGCTTTTCCACCGTAGCAGAAATGTATAATAATTGCGCGCCCTTTTCCCTACATTTTGGGCATAGTTTGTGTATTCTATCTCTCTTAGGACGGGCAGAAACACGCTCTCAAACAGGAACGGGGGTTTCCTATCCCTAAGGGAAAAGTTTTGTCGGTTCACAAAAGTAAAGTTCTTTCTTTCATTTGGAATAAAAAAAGGTAAATGAAAGTGTCAAACTCCTTCAGGCTACCGAGCAGACCGACCATTAACTAGGATCGTGAGGAGGATGATGAAGCAAATACAGCTTTGACAGTCTAATCTGGCGGGACCAGGACACCAGGACCCGGATCAGCACCTCTTACATCACATGAAGTTTAGAAAGAAAAAAAGCCATGTCTAACATTACAATCTGAAAGATTCTGATGTTGGAGAACTCAAAAACGTACATATACATCTGTTCAGGAACTCTGAGACTTGATAGAGATGGAGGAAGGAAGCACGAATGCAGCAGTAAGAAGAAGTAATTCCCCGTGAAGTCCTGCTTAAATCGACTCAGACATTAAGACGGTTCCGACAGTTCCACACCCTGCCGGGCTTTTTGCTTCAGCATGCATCTAAATCAACATGAGAGCCGTTAGGAGCGCGGACAGGCCCAGTCAAAGCCCAGACTTGAATGCCATTGGAAATATGCACAGTGGGATGACACTAGTTCCAGCCCACAACCCACTGGATCTGATTTAGTGAAACAGTGTGGAGGAAGAGGAGAAATCCCCAGATCAAGATAAATCCAAGTTGACTAACTCCGCCCAGAGATGACATCAGCCGAGTCTGCTTCTGCAACAACACAAAAAGAATAAAGAATGTTTTGAAGACCATCAAAGTGAATTGGATGGTACTTTCCGGCTGTTGCCTGACCCAATTCATCCTTGGCTCCTCTTGTGAACTTATTAAGAACTGCTTTAGTTTTCCACGGACTAGAGAACCACCTTAGAGCCACGTCACGTGTCGCCGCAGACGTCTGGACTAGTGATAGGCCACGATTGATGAATAATTCATCCATCCATTTTCTTCTGCTTTCCCGGTGTCGGGTCGCAGTGGCGGCTGGAAAAGAAAGGTTTTGCAGTGGTCCCTCTCCGCAGCAACGCTCTCCAGCTCATGCTGAAGGATCTAGAGGCGTTCCCAGACCAGATGAGATATCAAGTCGCTCCAGTGAGTTCTTCGTCTGCCCCGGGGTCTCCTCCCAGTTGGACCTGTCTAGAAAACCTCCAAAGGGAGGCGTCCCGATCAGATACCCGAACCACCACAACAGGCTCCACCTTCGATGTCAAGGAGCAGCAACACCACTCCAAAATCCCTCTGGATGTCTTAGCCCAATCTCAGGGATGAACCCAGGCACCCTACAAAGAAAGATCATTTCATCTGATTTTCTTCCTTGACCAAATTCTTTCAGTCCTTCACCCAGAACTTGTGAGCACAGGTGAGAACTGGAGCATAAATGGACCGTTTAATCGAGAGATTTGCCTTCCAACCCAGCTCTCTCTATCGAATATACAAAGTAATTTATTAATAATTAAATAAAACACCTTGAGATAGACTGGTAACATGTCTAGGGTGTATCTCACCACTCACCCACTGTTGGCTTGGACAGGCTCCAGCCCTCTGTGACCCAGAACAGTAATAGTTTTTACAGAAAGGAGTAAGAAGAACCTGCTGTTGCCACCATCAGGTACTGGTGAATCAGGTGTGGTGGTGCTGTACCATCAGTAATATTCAAGTCCTTCTGAGTGACTTGAGAATAACAACAACAATGGCGGACATCGGGTCTTTACAAGTGTTTCTCCATGCTTTGCCAGCCCAGATCAGAACAAGATTGGTTCCACCCATTCCTGTGACAGGGGCGTAGTAAACCAGAACTTTGCAGGAGTTTTAAGTGTCAGATAGATCGAGACGGCGTGGGCGTGTCACAGTTAGTCATGCAAAAACCATTGTTACAACACAACAATCATCTCTTTTTATAGATCAATTTTCAAAATCCCTGTGCGGCTTCGCCAAAGGCGCTCACCAAAATAAAACAGACAAGTCGAGGCCCATCTTTGTCTCGGAGGCTGTTGTTGTTATTGTGAGGCTCCAGGTGCTGCTGGGAGATCATGTCCATGTGAGCTTCATCCAGGATTCTGTCAGGAAAGGTGATCCTCCGCAATCAGCTGCCGGCTTTGTGAGATGAACAATGAGATCCACTTCCTCAGTGGGTGGAAGCTTAATCCTTTATTTAACACGTACAAAGCAAAAACGAAAAACAGACGAAATACGTCAATCAAAGTTCCACGGAGCTGGAGAGCGTGACCTCCGGATTTAGTCGGGCTTAGTGAGCAGCTGGAGTTTGTTTGAGGCAGAGAATGATGGAAAGAAGTTCAAATCAGATGCACTGCAGTCGTAGATGTATACACGTGGATGTAATTTGTCCAAGAAATGTGTTTTGTTTTTCCATTCATTGATCCGGTTGTGTGTTTACAAGCGACTTGGAGGATGGGTTTTCCGTTGTTTTGTCGCTGCGATAAATCAAACTCCAACCTCTGCGGTGACAGAGATAAATAAGACGGGTGGAATATTGGATCCCTTTAAAGAAATGAGTATAACGACATGAAAAAAAACAGCTGTACTGTCATAAAACAAACATGTTTGTTACTATTAGATGGACAGAAACTTTATTAATCCCCAGAGGGGGAATCTATTTCTTACAGCAGCTCCAGAGACAGACGTTCTAAAGGTGACAAAGTACGTAAGACATGCCAATCATTGTGAAAAAAAACATTTTAGATTTTGCATACACCTTATTCCTTTATTGTAATGTACATGTATATTGCATTTATTCATTTTCTTTTATTGTTTTTATTTCTTAATTCCTGTCTTGTGCCGTGTATAATGTATACATGTATATACACAAATACACAAACATATATATATACACATATATACATATATATACAAAGATGCACAGGACAGAATTGGAGAGATAACCAAATAAGTAAATGAATTAATGAAATATACATGTCCATTGGAATAAAGGAATAAAGTAAATGCAAAATGTAAAGAACTGGAAAAAAAATAAAGAAAACATTTTTTTTCTACAATTATTGTCAATTCTGTGATTAAAAGCTAACTGAAGCAAATATCCAGGCTTATATTATAGATCTTATGTTTGAGAAGGAACACTGACGTGGTGAAAAGTGACTTCCTGTTTTACTGGGGTATAAATATGAGTGGATACAGGCCTAATTCTTACTTTGTTTATTCCCATATGGGAATCGTTGGTGTTACAGCCGCCCTCAACATTTACCATGTGACAGTAGCATGTAAATAGAAAATATACAGACAGTAAACAGTAGAGTTCTGGCCGACTGCTAAATAGCTGCATGTAGCTAAGGGGGGGTGAAAAAATGCTCTAGTAGTGATCGCCACTAATGATTTACCACAATAGAAACAGGAAACAGTCGATGGCGACTTCAGTTCTTCATAACGTGTCACAGATTTATCGTTAACCCTGCGATGAAAGCCTGGGAAATTCGAAGTCCATGCAGTTTTTAAGTGAACTCTGCGGCAATAAACAACATTCTGTCTGTGTGTTCATGTGTTAAGCTTTCTGTTTTTAAACAAAACCAAAAAAAATCAGTATGTTTAGTATTTTCAACGTATATAACATCAGAAAAACCGTGAGATAAAAGGGGGTCATGGACAAAACGGGAAAAAAAGTCACATCCAAACAAAAAAACCATAATCATGTATAAATAAAAATAAAAATGCAAAGCATTCCCTGTATAAAAACTAAAATGTACATTTATACTGGATACAAACGCAGTAAAGGTTAACCACCTAAGGAGCAATCCGAGAATGTTCGTCTTTACCATGTGCGAATCATTTGCACGGGGTCCCAAATCAATCAAACACCCCTCTTTTATCATGGGCCTCTCCAGATGTAAAGCGTCGGCCAGCTTCATTAACCAAGGCTCACATGTGGGCACGGATTCAGAAAGATAGGCCGTTTCCAAACTCTCAAAATCAGGTTTTAGATGTTGGTGATCAACATTCCAAACAAAAGAACTGTTACGTCCCCGTGGCTTTGTTTAAAATTTTCTGTGCCGTGAATTATTTCTGCCTTCTTCCAGATGTCCTCACATCAAAGTAATGGACGCCTTACCGCATATTTTTCGATTTCACTTTGGTGGTAAAACCCGGCAATAAAGAAGGAGATATTGCTCCGCCATTCTGCTGAACGCTAGAAATCAATTTAAACGAATTGCTGGAAAAGGTTGATGCCTCTATTCATGCTTGTGTCGGTGAAATAATATTGTAAATTAAAGATCGGTTGTGTGTTCGATGATCTTCGTTGTTAATAATGTGATGTGTCAACTTATTGAAAAAATGCCCCTGACCCCAAAAAAAAGTTAAAAAAAGCTAGTTACAGTTTTTTTGTGAATATTTGCTACAGAAGAGATGAGGAAACAAACTTTTCCTGGTTTGCACAAAGCTGCAGGCAGCATCATTGGGAACCTCAGTTCTCTGATGAGTGCGAGGGCCTGATTGTCCAGAGGTCTCCAGAGAGAGCGAGACAGAGCGCCTGTGTCAGCAACAGATAGTTAAAGCTGCTGTAGAATCAATATCCAGAAAATCATAAAGTCTTATCGATCGTGGGAAGTGACCTCACTCGTGAGCGTAGCTTCGAGAAGACATGAATAGCTGCCAGCCCACAATCCCACGGCTCCAGACTTATTTGGTTACGTACCTCCAACATGGAGGTAAAGCTTAAGCTGGCGATGGTTTTTCTGACTTTAGTTACTTGTTTGATTGTTGGTCGGATTACACAAAAGAATACTGGATAAAATTACCATTTAAGTGCGTGGAAGGGTCAGACATGGAGTAAATGATCTAATATTTGAGCAGGATCCCGGGGAAAACCTCCATTTGGGAAATATTGTTTATTTCTTGATAATATTTAACAAACCATTAGTAGCCCTGTTGGGATTCCAAGATGTTTTTTGGTCAAGGAGTCATACCCTGAGGGTCAAACTATCATGGGACTGTTAATACCAGCTTGACATACTGGGGAATCTGTGCTGCCTTAATGGTCCGATCGGAACTGCAGTAGATCTTCATCACCTGACAAACTGGAGTGTTGCAGGTAGAACAGTCATTATCAATATTACAAGCTGAGATTATTGCGTGCAGAGTTTATTCTCCGGAGAGAGTCACAGAAGTGCAGATCTCGCATGGCTTTTTTTTATGAAAACGAAACCCTTCACCATTTCTCTTGCTAACGACTGTCTGGAACAAAATGTTCGACCCAGTAGTCACTCAGTTATTAGTCCCGATTACTCCCAAGTGACTGTCAAACATAAAAAGATTTTCGAGTGGGTCGTGACTCCCCCATTGAAACCCTCCAAGATTCACAGATTTATTTAGTTATTTGTGATTGACTTGTCTTCATCAAAGGTTAGAAATCATCAAATTCGTGGGAAAGGCGACTAACTAGCAGACTCTAAAAATAACAAAGAATTCTTTGAATTCAATTGCTGCATCCCAGTTGAGTTGGTCTCTTCTTTATTTAGTTTTTACCCCCGCCCACCACGAAGTCGGTGGTGGAGATGGGTTCCATCCACCCATGAGTCCGTCTGTGTGATTGTGAAAGTTTGTGTTTCACATTAAGTTATGGTTCTTAAATTAAAACTTTCTACAGACTCTCTGACCCAGTCGTCTAGCCATCACAATTTGGTTCTTGTCAGAGTGGATCAGATCCTTACACATTTCCATTTTTCCTGCTTCCAACATCAACGTCATTGTTGGAATTCTAGGTCAGTGCTCATATGGTCAGTTACTATTTTAAAACTTGGAGTTTTTATACCCCAAGCAAGGGTAAATCCCCGAAAAGACCCAATCCCCTGCGTTGTACAAGCATCCCCTTGATTGAACTCATCAAATTAAACGTTATGTCTGCCATTGAGTTGTTTTCATTCAAAAAATAACTCCCCCCTAATTAGTAAAATATGAACTATTAGAGTAAAAATATGTCATATACAAGATAGATCTCCTTGAGTCGATTCATTTTCACCAAATTTGGACTAAATCGGACCAATGGTTGTAAAAAATGTCCCGAAAATATGCTTGTCAACTCTCTATCGCTATCTGTCACCGCCTCTAAGAGTTATGAACAAACCATTTGTTCCCAAGTTCAAGAGGAAAACCAGTAAACGGATTCTATGACCGCGTAAAGGATAAGAACTTAAAGTGGATAAAGGATCAGTCTGTACAATTTCTTTCACAGTAACCGCTGTTGACAAAGAACACACAACAAAACCTTCAGTCCAAGTCACTCAGACTTTCTTACACTTGTTCAATCAACCTCTTGACAACATATACACTTAAAATACTCCACCCACCGACCGGTGCCAGCATGCTAAGCACATAATGCTAGTCCGGAGACAAACAGTAGAATCTACATAGACAAAAAAAAGAGTAGTCAGATCAACGGAGGGCTAAAACTAACAATTAAGAACATTGAATGCCAACATCCATTAGAATAATCATGTTGAAAGTAGAAGTTCAATCAGAGAAGGCAGAATGAGGAAAGAAAGAACGATTTATTACAACAAATCATGTTTGATAATTGGTCTATTAGAAAGTCTTTGGTGCTCAGACTCTTAACGGAGGATGTGATCGAAGGGTCTTTGCTCTGAGCAGCAGGAGGTCTAGCTCACCTTTGGAGACTGGATACTGGTGGTGGTGGTGACAGATGATTCTGCTGAGGCGGATGGATCAGCGAGTATTATCAAGAGATGGGGAGGTGGAAGCATTATACAAGAACTAGATGAATGGAGAGAGAGAGTCATATTTCCCGACAGCCGCTGACGGTGATGGTGATAGGCTGAGCATGCAGGTCAAATTAGTGCAGCTGATATCAACTGATGCTCCAGACTGTGAAGCAGGTAACTGAGACTGAGCTATGTGTGAAAGGTGAGGATAACGGAGTGATATGAGCAGCAACTGTGGACCGAGTGTGCAAGAAGATAGTCTTTCTGACTGAACTTTTGATAGAGCTCCATATGATGGTTTTCATCTCAGTAATGGCGTTTCTCAAGCCGTCTTTCACGGCTCAGAAACTGCTGACCTCAAAATGTGTTTCGCTGCTCACTTGTATTGATTTGTGGGAAACAAAAGCTTGACTTAACATTTGTGAAACCAGAGACTCCCAAGTGTTTCTGTCTCTATCAGTTGCTGCGGACAGACACAGAACGTGGAGTTTGTTTCCTCTTTCCCTCTTTATTGTGTAAAGTCACTACCAGACGGTGTGTCTGCAGCCAAGACACACAGAAACTTACCAGCCAATCTCTCTCACGTAGCCATTAACTTGCCCTCTTATTTGTCTTCGTATTTATTTTATCCATTCAACAGCATCTCCTTTGTTCGGGCAACCTCTCGTGAAATGAGCTCCACGCCCAAGTGGGGAGTTTCTCAACATTCTATGTAAGAGAGTTCTCACGGCGTCACCTGATATGCAGATATTATTTAGTTAGTATAACCATTTTATGAAGCGATTTGACAAATAAAGGCCCAGCATCATTTCTTTATAATCTGTTTAGATTCACAGTTTTGAAAGCTGAAACCAGGACAAATTGACACAGTTGATAACTTTTAGTTGAAGAATGAGCTGCAACTTTTAATTGGTGTCAACGGTCGGCCTTTTTCAGAGTTAAAATGTAATGAAATTACTAGATTTAAATGCTTATGACCATGTTTTCCGATCAATTTCGGCCTTCTTACGTTAGAGAGAGGGACGAAATCTCTCGCAAAAGCGTGCAATTGATTACGAATTTCATCAGAAGGTGATTGAGGATAACTCATGTTTGTTTCTATGCTGGAGACACGAGGGAGAGGGAGGGAGGGAGCGGGAGAGGGAGGGAGGAAAAGGTAGTCATTATCTCTGCATGGTTACTCTGACTAACTTTACAAAATTACAACATTATCCAATATTATTTCATTAGTGTGTTGTGTGGGAAACTTTTACTCACAAGTTTTTATTCTGATAACTCAGATCCGCCGATGGTCAGAGACTTTCAGAGCGTTCTTCCTCCTCCATAATTACTTCATTCATTGTTGCTTTTATTCGGAAAACCCAGACCCATGTCATGACAGCTTTGATTCATTCATTCTCAGCCCACCGGAGCTGGAGCCCATCCCAGCTCCTTTAAAAAGCTCCCGATGAAAGGGCCTTCACCTGGAAAGGAGTGTTTACATGCAGCATTTTCTTCCGGATTACGTGTCTGTCAGAAAACAGAAAACAGAAAACAGGGGAAGGAAAAGGTCATTGAAAATGAACACAGAATAACACTTTCTAAATAAAACATAAAACACATCTTATAACAAACAATAAAACTGTCCAAATAAATACATATTAGAGCAAGAACTGAACCATGAGGAATAAACTACAAATTCAAACAACGAGAAGCAATAATAAAAAACTTGATCATCAGTTCTCATTAGGAAATGACGGTTTAGCTGTTGGAGTTGTTTTCATTGGGTATAACAAGTCTAATTTTACATCTGTGAAGTTTTAAATTTTGAGAGAGAGGGAGCCAGAGAGAGAGAGAGAGAGAGAGAGAGAGAGAGAGAGAGAGAGAGAGAGAGAGAGAGAGAGAGATAATTGTTTTTTTCTTTCACAGGTGACTGAAAATGAATAAAGGAGAGATTAAGTGTTTGGTTTATCAACGGCACAATGACATACTCAACAAATCCGGGTATTTTACACAACGGAACTAGCTATCCAGGCCCGTAAACACTCTTCATGTACTCATCCGTCTTTCTGAGAATCTATCAACACAGGGAACAATAAAATCATTTCTTCACCCTCCATAATTCCTCAAGGAAATGGATGGCCTAATAAAAATTTGCCGGGTCACGGCAATGAAATGCAACACCCTCACATCAAACAAACCAGCGCGTCTATCGTTTTACTGGCGTGTGAGGAAGAGCGCAGCAGGCACTCCAACGCGCCGAGCAACTTAAGTGATATTAAACGTTCAATAAGACAAAGAAGAAATTAGATCGTTGACAATTCAGGGTTTATTCCATGAAGCTGACTTCACCTGGCATCAGTTTGGAAAATGTATTTCTTCTCTGCTCTGGCCTCGCCGGGTTTCCGCTTCGCCATCGTAAATACAAAAGGATCAATCAGATCCTGACTACCTATGAGATCATAGCGTTTGATTACCAATCATCTTAAAACAGCAGAAAACATTCTGCGTTCCGTCATGATACATTCCCGCTGAATGCAATTTGAATAAATCTTGTATTTTTGGATTATTTATTTTCTGAAGTTGAACAAGGCTCGGCCTTCCAGAAGCGTCCGAGCCAGAGAATGCAGAAAAATATCAACAACATAAGTGCAACCAGGCAGCCAATGCAAAATCTGTTCTTTGGGGATTTAAGGTCCCAGTGATCCCGAGGTGATGTTTACACGGACGCAGAATCTTAAAATGTTCTGGGAATGACTTTCCTTTCTCCCCTCTGCCCTTAAATACTTCCTCAAAGTCCCCAGATGGGTTTTTTATTTTTTAAGCCCAGCTCAGTCAAGGAGTTGGTTAATTATGGAAGGGCAGGATAAGAATAAATATGTTTATTTGCGCTACACAGACCAAATGATGTGGATTAATGAGGCTTGCATTCTGGGCTGAGACTAAGTAGCTTACTCACAAACAAGACATTTAAATAAATAATAAACTGTTGGTATGTTATGGAATCGTCTGGTCCTTATGCATAACTTTATGCAAATACAGGGGGGGGCTTTATCTCCAAAAGTTTTCATGCCATAAATTTTCAACCGCTGGTCCGATTTAGTCGAAATCTGCTGCGTATTTAATCTACTTGAGGAAATATCTGGAATATGTCTTATTCTATTCCAATAGTTCATATTTTAGTCAGTAGGGGGAGCTTATTTTTTATTTATTTTTTTACCAAAAAATCTCTTTTGGACATAATTTCACTTCTATCGGTATCATTGCTTGTACAACGCAGGGGATTGGGGCCTTTTTTTGGTGATGGAAGCATAGGCTTGGTTTTTACTGTTTTTTCATGAAGAAACTGAAATTAACTGATTATTATTTATTACTTCATGTTTATAATCTAAAGAACAAGTTTGCTGCATGTTCTTTGTATATAGACCAGAAACAAGAGAGACATTTATCTTGGCAAATAAAAACAACCTTAAATCCAAATCAAGCACATGTTGTGTTTACTTTGTTTAATCTGTACCGCAAACAAAGTGTGAAAACAGTTTCTTCGTAGTGGAGAGAAACTTCCTG
Organism: Lophius americanus; assembly: GCA_037951165.1. NCBI lineage: Eukaryota > Metazoa > Chordata > Actinopteri > Lophiiformes > Lophiidae > Lophius > Lophius americanus. The sequence goes on from JBBDHG010000299.1 coordinate 379,666, forward strand.
CTTTTAGAAACTGTCTGCCGGCACAAAGTAGGCGTGTAAAGATTCACTGATGCACTGAAAAACATAAAATCTTACCAAGTACATTTGTGTCATTTTTAGTCTAAATATCTCATTTCATCTGATAGCAGAAACAATCGTGTAAATACTTACATTTCACTCAGGGAACACAAAATGAAGAACAAATGAACGATTCATCACAACAGTTGTGATAATGAGTCGAATAGAAAGTCTTTGGCGCTCAGAATCTTTGGGGAGATTGCGATTGAAGGGTCTCCCATGTCCCCTCCAGAACCTCCAGAGGGTATAAAGCTGGTCCAGCGTTCCACGACCAGGTCGAAAAACGCATTGTTCCTCCTGAATCCGAGGTTCGACTATCGACCGGACTCTCCTCTCCAGTACCCTGACGTAGACCCTCCCAGGGGAAGGTCTTTCTCAGGGGAGGTCAGCAAGCCCACATCCACCCCTTAGATAGAGTGGGCAAATGACTGCTTTCCCCCCCTGAGACGCCGGACCTTTTTACAGAATTTCTTCGGGGCCAACCAAAAGTCTTCTTTCTCACCGAACTTCTCCCACCATCGCGTTTAGGACTCTGAAGGAGTCCTACACTCCCCACAGTGCCTACAGTGCCTACAGTGCCTACAGGCCTACCCCGGGCCCGGCTCCAGGGTGGGGGCCCCGGTAACCCTCCGGGCTTGATCTTTTTCTCTCATCGGGGCTCTGTTTCAAGAACGTGATGGTCATAAACGTAGAAAACCGTCACCATTATATAACTTAGAAGAAGTGAATGCACCAAGGAACAAAGACATTTATCGGCATTTCTGTCTTACTCTCAGACTAAACACTTTCAATATTTTTACAATTTTTCTTACAATTTTTCCATTCTACTGATCACAGATCCTTTTCAGTTGCGTGTCTTCAAGATTGAAAGTTTCAAACCACAACTGGGCGCGATCTGAAGTAATCAAACATCCACAATGTTTTTATAGTGGAGGACATGTGGTGTACCTGGCTGATAATTATGTCATAGATGAGGAGGAACAAGCCAAGTACACAGAGTTTTCCCCGTGTGACAGAACTATTTGTCAAACAAAAGCAGGAAGTGAAGCGTAAACTGTCAAATGCAGAGCTTGAATGGGCAGCAGTGGATGTCTGCTCGTCATGTGACTGCTATTGTGGCTGGGAGGAATCATGTCTCACATCGAGGGAGGAGCCGAATGATGAAGAAGAGGAAGTCTTACATCACAGCGTGAGGTTGCACTGACGTGGTTGTTTCGTTACCGCATCTCTCTTGAGTAACAAGACTTGGCTGAAGCGCCGACATGTTATGTCTTTGAAAATGCTGTTTGTTTTGTTTTTTCTTATCATCTTCTGAATATGTGATAGTAGTTTTTTTTCTTAGAGGCGGAGAAGTTATACAATGTTAATTAAGACTAATTTTCTTTTAATCTCATTTGATTGGCCATGAGCGTGTGAGACAGACCACAGTTTATATTCCCTATCGCAACAATTCTGTTCATACTTATTTGGAGGCAAGGGGATGGAATTAGGCCTATATTATCCATGAAAAGTCAGGGATATTATGGAATCGCCATCACCATGTTCCGCTGCAGATTCATCTTCATTATGGAGTCACTTTGGGATCTGATCTTAGAGCAGACTGCTGACTTCATACAAATAGTCAAATTGAGTCATTATGGACTTTTTGAGATTATTAATGAGTCAAAGTCAATTTAAGGAGTTAAATCAGGGGGGATTTCTTGTACAACGCAGGAGACTGGGGGCTTACAGGAGATATAACCTCGTTTATACACTTTATCTTAGATGTCCTGTAATCCGATATTGAATGGATCGTACTGTTGGAGGGTTTGCTTTAGATGCTCTTTGAGATGAAAACAAATGGACGCTCGGCTGCGTGTGAACTCATCAGAACTCACTCGCACTTATGCGACTTTATGTAGTCGTCTTTAATTAACATTAGAAATCTGATCCGGCAGAATGAAATGTTTGCTCTGAGTTGTGTATTTGTCAGCGGCCTTCATGTCATTGTGTCGTCACAGCAGAATGTTTTTAATACTGCGGCACACGGAACAGTGTTGAGGTGCCGCCGTAAGCTATTTCTTTTTTATAAGAGTCTGTATCAAGTCGTGTTTAACGCGAGTCAAAAGAAAACACCTTCAGACTGTTTGTCCAAATGAAAGAGTCATTTGACTGTTGTTTCTTTCCGTCTAGAGTCGGCGCGCGTAAAGTCGTGACTAATGTTCCGCTGATTGTTCTGTTCTATTACAGCGTGTTACCGTGTCAAATCGAAATTTGAAAGAGCAAATCAGGAGAATCGTGATATTTCAAATGAAATATTCAGATAGGAATATATGAAGACATGGTTTTCAACCTGTGAGTCAGATCATGATACTTAATGTGTGAATGTAACTTTAAGCAAACTGGAGATGAAATATTGTTTCTAGGACAAAAAGAACATTATACATTCAAGAGAGGCCGGGCTATTTGGGCTAAAATGAGAATATTTTTTTATGACCTGAACATCAGGCTTCCCCATCCCTAAGAACTTAGCGGTTTCTTCTTCTCCTTTTATCTGCTCCTCCTTCTTTCCTTTTCTTTATTTGTTATCTCTGCCCTGACATATTAACCCTTCAATGTCCTGCTCAAACTGTTCGGTCGACCACATTTTGAGTGACTATTTCTGGTCACAAAATGTGACGGACCCTGTGTGATGATGTGATGATGTGACAGCATGTGTGTTCTAAAGGGTAAGGAGGCAACGATGCAGCCCTGGGGACCACCGGGGAGCGGGGGGGATAACCGTGGCTGTTTAGAAAGTCCCATTCGATAAGGAGGATTTATATCTGGCATGTAAAAGCCTGTGCGGTCTTACCAAACACAATTACGTAACTCGATACAACCAAAATAAGTCTTATGAGGGTCAAACAGTTTACTAAAAACAAAATTATCAAAAGGTTGAGGACTATTTTCCATGAAATGCAAAGTTTAATCATGAAATCATTTTTTTGTCCGATTTTCTTTTGCTGTTTAAAAACATGCTTGTCCAAACTATTTATTTTTTTAAATCATTTCATGGTACATTTAGAGCATTAGAAGACATTGAAGGGTTTTGTGAAGCGTCCTAATGTTCAGAAGTTACTCATCTTAATTGGCTTTTCCACCGGGTGCCGATCTGAAATCCAGTTTCTCTTGTTCGGCCGGCGGGCTGCACGACTTGCAGAAGGAAGGAGCCGCCCCTTCTGCGTCAGTTTAAAAAAAAAAAAAAAGGGTTTCAAGTCGCCGTGGTGTCGCAGCAGACGCTCCAACAAATTGGACGTTGTGTTTTTCAACGTTGAAAGCGTTTCACTGCTGGAATACATTTTTACGACAGGTGACATTTTTCTTTACGGAAGCGCATTGAGCTCACCAAAAAAAAAAAATTCAGATAATTCATCTCGTAATTATGGGATACCGATCTGGTAATTACAAGACAAGAAGATGTTTGTTGTTTGTATATTGTCCTGTTATGTTTACCAGACATCTGGATCTGGATCTGTCGTCTTCAGCCACGTTACTATGTTTGTGTTAATTATGAAGGTGAACAGGAGGAACATTATTATGCTCATCAAAACTGCCAAGCACATTTGTATCACGAAAAAGTTAGGGTTTATATTTTACTCAGTAGGAGGAGCTTTTTATGAAAAACATAGTTTTTTGGATTTAACTTCCTAACGATTGGTTCTATTTAGTCTAAAATTCTGTTCATGTGAATCGACTGGTGGGGGATCTATCTTGTAAATATAATATTTTAGTCTAGTACTGTATATTTTACTCACTAGGGGGAGCTTTGTACGGAATTTTTTTGGACATATCTTCCTTAACTTTGGTCGTATTTTCGCGTTCTGGTAACGCAGCGTTACTAGTACTGGTAACTATAATATAATTACTGTTTGGTAAATAGTAATCCCTTACACTAGGCAAAGTAATGATATTACAGTAATACACACTGGTCCTGAAGGCTTCATTCCTCCAAAGACTCTATTTTTAAAGTCTTGCTCAGCTGTTGGCCAATGCGATGATTTAGTGACCACATGGCGGAAAATTTGAAAAGTGGCTTGCGTCCACTTGGCGCTGTGTGTCACGGCCGGCTTAACGTTACGAAAACACTTGAATAGCTTGAATATTAATCACAGAAGTAAACAACGGTAACACAAATTCAAAGTATCGCTTGTTATCTTGACAAAGAACATGGCCCTCCTCTGTTGGCGTGGACCATAGCATTATTAACGGAACCAGAACCAGAACCAGACAGCAATGTTCCATTACAAATTCAGCTGACTTTACAACAACGCCACATCTTTTTTCAGTGCCACTGGGTCAGTACCCTCTAAGGTACTGCTTCTGTACCGCTATGATTTGAACCTAATGGAGACCAGTCTTGGACCTCTGGAGACAATTTTGTACCTTCATTTGAAAGTACAAAAATGGACCTTTTATAAAGGGTCTAATTTTTTATTTATATATGAAATGATATATTATATTGTGTATATTTACATTTTTACTGTCAGAATGTTGCTCAAGAAGGAAGAATAAAAAACATAGGTCTAAAAGTACTCTACCTCCTGATATAGTACCTTAACATTTAGAAGAAATGGAACATGCAGGTACTTTGCAGGTACATGCAGGTACATGCAGGTGAGAATAGTTCTCTTCAGGACCAGTTATCAGCCCTAACGGGCCCATTAGTTTAGATTGTACCCTGGGGGACAGAAATGGACTCCTGCTGTACTCGTGTTTCTGAGAGTGTGTGGTAAAAAAAACAACAACAGTAAAGTCCATATATGATGACTTATATGTAGCACACACCTAAAGGTATGTGTGTGTGAGATGCTGTGTACATCGACACACATCTATCTACGCCTGTAGATATTCTTTAATGTTTTGGACTGTGTATGTCTGGCCTCCTGTGGGTCGGATGTTGGTCAGAGACTCAAACATAGAACTCTGATCCCTGCTGAAGAGGAACTGTGGTTTACGCCCACTGAGTCTGTCGCAAAAAGTACACGGTTTTGCAACATGACCAAAGACAACCTACTCCTACTATATATATATATATATATATATATAACCTCTGCTTTAACTTCCTTTTATCCTTCAACAGAAAATTGATGAAGAATGATGAGTAGTTGTTCCTAAAAAGTCTTATTATCTATGTTTTCTATCCACACAAGACTCGTAAACCATTTAAATGTCAATCTTAGTCCATTCTATTGTTTTAAAGCATATGTTGTGTCACATTAAACGAGCCTTGATAACATATTTTGAAAAGAAGTCCAGAAAAAAAGAGCCCAGACTCCAGGAAAAAACAGATATAAATCTAAATAGTCCAGAGCAGTTGTGCAATCGTTCACAAATGAGGGGGTAAGGGAGGGGGTTTGTGTCTCACCAGCATTAAATGAAGGTCAAAAAGGGTCGGGTGACGGTCAAGAAGCAAATCTAAGCTTATCAGTCCAGGTCCTAACACAGAATCCCTCAGGTCCAAGCAGGCCTCATCCGTACCTCGCCCCCTTATCTCTGAGAGGTCCAGACAAAGAAATGTGAAAAAAATATCTGAACTAGGTGTAAAGATGACATGTTCCATCACACTAGCCACTGAGAAAGCGTGTCACCCAGGAAGATCAGTTTTCGGAGGAAGCTGATGAGTACATTTGTTGCACAATGTTTAGCGGATGTCTGTACTCATCAGATGACACGTTTGATGTCGCTACTGACATGTTTTTTTTTATATGTTGCTGTTGGTTTCATTTGCCTAGATGTCAGCTGTACTTCCTTTCATCTTACACACTTTGACTCACCAGAGATCTCCAATCGACAATTTTAGCTTCCCTCAAAGGATTCATGTCACAGCACTCCCGGGTAAATTATGGACAGCAGATGAATAGAGAAATAGTCTTGTTTCTCTTCCCGGGTGATTAAACACATACTGATAATAAGCCATTTCTAAATAAGGACATCCAGATTGTCCCGATGAAACATCTCCTATGAGTAATAATGACAGAAAGTCTCAGAACAAGACGGCATCACTGCAAGAAAGGGAACTACACCACCTTAGACAGATGACACAGAATATCTGTGTCCTGAATCCAAAACAGGATTCAGGACAGGACTCCTGTTTAGACAGTCTAAACAGGATTCAGGACAGGACTCCTGTTTAGACAGTCTAAACAGGAGTCCTGTCCTGAATCCTGTTTAGACAGTCTAAACAGGATTCGGGACAGGACTCCTGTTTAGACAGTCTAAACAGGATTCGGGACAGGACTCCTGTTTAGACAGTCTAAACAGGATTCAGGACAGGATAGGATTCAATTCACAAGGATTAGACAGGTTGTGCACAGTCCGATATGTATGTGGATGGGTTGTGCTTATTGGAAGGAGAGGGGCAGAATAGGGGCTTTTTTATCTCAATAATCTGGCCCATGGCTGGGCATGTCCCCGGAAAGCCCTCAACCATTTGCATTGTAAGAGCAATCTCCCAAATTAAACTCCACAAATGAAATGTGAGGTTATGTCTTAAAAACAATGTTTTTTGGAGGAAAATTTCCTCATAGTGAGTGAAATCTTAACCATTAGAGTAGAAAAATGACATGATTTATCTCCTTGACTTGATTTGTAACAGTTGAGAACTGATGGACGATGGCTCTGAAAACTTTTGTAGACAAAGATCTGCCCAGTGTCGGAAATATATAACCGGCCTTTCCCGAAATCACCCAGTTCCTCCTCGCACTCTGGTCTATGTTGGAAGAAAATGAAAAGGATCCACTCAACAGTAAATGAGTTATCGCCTTAACATGAAGCGTCTGCCCGACTTTTCAGGGATATAAAGGTGATACCAGATTTAATTGAAGTTGTTTTTTACGCTCACTGCTGCTCAGGGATCTCAAAGGCAGAGATGTGTTTTCTGTATGGAAAAAGATCTGAGGGACAAATCACCCAAATGAAAAAAAAAACGGTAACATGCCCCAGATGTCGCGCACGCCCACGCTCACTTCTTCCAATATTTTACATCTCTCTCTCAGACGACACAAACCGCCTCCTCGCTAACGTGCTGCAGATCAGAGAGCGGCAGAATTCCCCTTCGGTCCGCAGAAACTCGGCTGATCTGGTTGCTCACCGGATCCCTCGGGGACTAAATCTAGGCCAGAGCCTTTGATTTTGTTTCTGACCTGGACCCAGGTCTCTACCCAGGAGTGCAGGGGAGAGAAACTGCCTCTGTATTCTGAGGCAGTTGGTGAGAAAGGAGTGGGTGAAACTTCAATAAAACTCTCAGGGTGTTGATTTGTGGAAGGATGCAGAATTCACAACAAATTAAAAGTGACTTTAAGTTTTATTACTTGGACAGAAGCTCCTTTGAAAGACTGAGCAAACGTTGCCGAGGTGATGTAAAGTAACACAATACGGGCGAAACCAAAACACTATCAATCAATTAGTCAAACTTTATTTATATTGTACTTTTCAAAGATTAAAAATGTAAAAAGGGCTTTACACAGTAAAAATAGTTTCCCCCTAAGCCCCCATCCACACGCAAGGCAAAAATGGACCAAACAGTGCAGCAAAGCAAGAATCACTCATGTCATTAAATGAACAACAGTTATTTCAGTGATATGATCGTTTCAGCCGGACCCCCCCGGAGATATTGAAGAAAAAAAACAAAAAACGTAGTAAGTCATTCTCACGTCTTATTAAGTCGTGGATACGAGATAATAACTCATTGTCACGTCTACTTAAGTCCTCGCCATGAGATAACAACTCATTTTCAGGCCATATTAAGTCGTGGATACGAGATAATAACTACCTCCCACATCTTATTAAGTCCTTGCAACGAGATAATGACTTATTCTAAGGTGTTTTTAAAGCATGGACACGAGGTAATAACTCCTTCTCACGCCTTATTGAACAAGATTTTTTTTTTTCAGTGTCACCAGAGGAGCTCTGAAGGTTTGGGATTTCTGAAAAAAAACATTTCAGCAGATAAATTACTTCAATAGAAATTCCAGATCAAACATTAAGATGGAGCCATTTGTTATTTAGAATATTTATGGCCGCGAAAAATGGCCGCGTGACAGAGGTAGTAGATACTTGAATGAACCACGAAACATGCAACTAAGGGATTCGCTTGAAAATCTGTAGTCCTCCGAGTACATTTTCTACCCGGTAACAGCAGTAGAGAAATCTGATTGGATAAAACAAAACTCTCATTTCTAAGAGCTGACTGGAAGCAGCTGGAGAGCAATGACCGACTTTAATAAACTACTTAAAAATACATGTAGTCTGAATTAATAATAATTATTAAATTCTGAAATGACATCATTATCCGATTCTGATCATATTTATGCCAGCAGAGGAGGCCTTACTGGCCCTTCCTTCCCGTCGCGGCTGAGACGTCTCAGTCTTGATGATCTATGAAAACTGTGGCGACTGATTGCCTTATGCCGTTTTTTGGGTTCTCGTAACTTTTTCAGATATTTCGTCTGTATTGAATCTGACGATATATCTTTGATTTAACTTTATTAAGAGTGTATTTATTAATTCTAATCCACAGCCTCATCAGGAATATGACCTGGCTGAATATGGACCGTTTATGCTATGACTTGTCCAGAGTTGGGTTGGGGTTATGTCCTCTAGGCTGCGCCACTGAATGTATGCCACCACCTTTAGTTCTGCTTTCCAAATAAATGTGTATTATAAGTGATGTGAAAGGTGTCATAACCCAGACTGAATCATCACCTGACACAGCATTTCCTGTCTGCTCAGCTCATTGATTTACATTTATGTACCCTAACTATGGACAAGCAGCTTTTTCTTCCCCCTGTTATTACATCAGCTTTTACACTTAAGCCATCGGTCCAGTTCTTTTGTAAACAGCCTTCTGTGAAAGGCTTGTAATCTCTGCGCCCCCTCCTCCTCCTCACCCCATCATTCTGCAGTGAAAGTGGATCAGGAAGATGCAGAAGTAGGAAAGAGTGCTCCAGGGCCAGACCAGATGGAAACTAATGGCCAGTCCAGAGCGTAGACGTCTCTTTTGCAGGCTGCTTCCTGACAGTCAGCAGTCATTAACCTCAAATAGCCGCTGACGCGTCTCTGACAGGATTCATCCATTTACACCAGCTGGGTCAAAGTTCAGGAAGAGTTTGAATCATCACCAGATGAGGAGCTGAGCATTTAAATGACTAGGTTGTACAATCAATTGGTCTTCAGCTGTTTTTGTTTTTGACTAATCCTCTAAGTCAAAAAGGCTCAAATGTTTCCAGCTTCTCAATTTTTCCGACTTTTTCCTTCCTCTTTATTCCTGTATCTTATGTGTGCGACTATTTATTCATACTCACTTTTAAATCCTCCTGTTTAGACTACTGTATCTCTCCTTTAGTCATGTTTAAGTCGGAAGCATTAAGATAAACTCCAGCTTGCAGTCAGACTCCTCACCAGAGACCGTCATACTCCGGTTTCATCCTCTCTTCGTTGGCTTACGGTTCCTTTTTTGAATCTCCTGACTCTGTTTGTTCCCGGTCCTAATCTGAGGTCCTCAGGCAGGGCTCTGTTACCTGTCCATCAATTTAGACTTAAGACTTCCTCCCATCGCCTTCAGACGATCAGCTTAATTAAACCTCTTAAAAATCATATCTTTTATCTCAAGTCCGCTTTTTCGGTCTCTTATTATTTTTCATATAGCCTTACTTATTTTGTCATAGTTTGTCATTTATTTTATTTTGAAGGAGAAAACTGCAACGTCAGCCAGACTAGAAAGAAGCAAACAAAAAAAGAAATCTGCCAATTTGTTAAGAAAATTATAACTCGGCTAGAATTCTTAAAACGAGCATTAAAATCTATAAACTGAAAAAATGTATTGGGCCTTAAAACTTGGCAAGAGTTTTAAAATGGAGTGGTGGTAGTAATAATAATAATTATCATAATAATAATTACTAAAGGTATTTTAGGCCCTTGATGTTGATATTACGAAGATTTCTTGAATAAAAGAGATTTTCAGGTTTTCCAATCGTAATATCTAAGAAAAAGCAAGATTATGTCTTATGTCTTATGTTCTAATATGAAACATGCTTGACAAGTTATTTTATTCTTTTGAAACAAAAAATACAATAGATTCCTAGAACTTTTTTATTTTAATTGAAATTCCTTTTTTTTACAATGTAGAACAAGCTCCTATTTTTTTTCACATAAAATTATACAAGTAAAACAAAGTAGCAAAATTCATTCTCTGCTTTTGGCCCATTGCTATAAAAGCTCAATTTGAATAAAATATACCACTATTATCATTATTATGAAAGACTGAATCGGCAAAATCTGAAAAAATATTTTTCAGATTTAGCAAAAAAAAAAAAAAAGAGTAGTACATCGGCACAAAGTACATTATTTTGTCGATAAGCTTTAGAAAAAATTTCCTTTTTCATGATTTAAAGTGATGATGATAATTGAAAAGGGAAGAATAGCATATTTTCTTCATGCTGTATTTTTAAATAGTCTAATTATTGATTGTATAGCAGCAGATATCCTCCATGCATCTGTTTATTCTCATATCTAAAGATTCACTTTTGTTGCTTTTACATCTAAAACACTCATGGCAACGTTCTCTTCACATCTGGAATGATCCACTGAACCTCTTGGACGATTCTTTCGGCTCCTCCTCTACTCTTCACCATTTCTGACCTGCTCCTCACCTTCACGCTTGTACATTAATATGCTCCTGTTTAAATGCAGAGGCTGACATCTCATCACTTTTGGACCTGCCGCTTGTGGTGCTTGGAGGGGACGGCTGGTGATTAGTGTCCCTCCGGGCGAGGCTTAAAGGTTCGCTGAGACGACCATAAGAGGCAGGCTGGTATTGAAGGGTGGTAACTAGGGAGAGGACAACAAGGGCGATGAACATGAGGATGCGTGTCTGTTTGAAATGTTTCTGGCAGCGGTTCGTGATGAATAAGGTGCACAATAAGTGTATGCTGAATGCAGGAGACGTTTGTCCAGTTTCCTACAGTGTCCTACTCCAGTAGGACTTTTCATTTTAACGGCTTGATTCATGCCGCCACTTTCCCGGGTCTCGTGCCAAAATAGCCAATAATGTGATTTTCGTAGTAAAAGAGGTCAGAAAAGGACATTTTCTAATGTTTGAAAAGCTTGTATTACGTGAAATGTATCCCCCGCCTCTCGTATTGTGCTGCTTTCCTGTTAGTGTGATTGGCACATCGCTTAATTAATATAGGCGGCGCGACAAACATGCCATACTTAGAGGTTCATTTTCAAGTAAATATTTAAACACAGCGTGGGCCAGGTCTTACTGTGACACGGTAACCTAAATCATCTGACGGACAGCATGAGCCTCCATGAGTGTCTGTGCGGAACCTGTTTAGATTTCCAGAGGTTTGATCAGAACCACACACAACAAAAATGTTATCTTAAGAATAAACACAAAATCTAGACCTGAGCTGACGTCCCCAAAAGTCGGGGTTCGTCCCCCGAAAAACCACCAAACCCTCCCTTTTTACCAACAATCCTCCTCAAAATAATTGTGAGGCTAAGTCTGAGAAAAAGTGTTTTTTTGTGCTCCCCCTAGTGGTGAGTAAGATATGAACGTTATAGTAAGTGCACCAGGGACACAGCACACAGGCTGGGGGGGGGGGGGGGGGGGGGGGGGGGGAGCTATTACCCAAACGCCATGTCCCCCAGTAACTGACCAGGCCCCCACATACTCTGGTCAATATTTACTCTTTAACAACCCAAACGTTTAAACCAACTCAGTAATATTGTCTAGGTCCCGTTTTTGGATCCAGAATTTGATGCGCTGTGCGTTCCGACACCTACCCATCGGAACCAGCGCTAACCGTCTCTGCAATTTGTGCCAAAGTAGCTCTTCTGTCAGATTGGAACCCACATACCCACCTGTGTGACATTTAGGCTCCACCTATATTGCATGTTTTTGGAGTGTGGGAGGAAGATGGAGGGAACTCACACAGATACGAGGAGAACACGCAAACTCAGCACAGCTGGATTTCAACTCGCGACCCGCCTGCTGTAAGGCAACCGTTCAATCATGCTCCATTTCTAAGAGACAAAAAGCAGGTGGTCTGAAAGGAGTGTGAGTGTGTGTGTGTGTGCGTGTGTGTATGTGTGTGTTTGTACATGTGTGTGTGTCATTGTGCGTGTGCGTGTATACCTGTGTGTTTGTATACCCTTGTGTTTATACCTGTGTGTGTTGGTGGGTGTATACCTTTGTGTACATGTACCTGTGTGTGTGTGTCCGTGTGTACGCGCCCATGTGTGTGTTTTTAAGGGTGTGTGAAAGGTCAATAACATCAGGAGTAGAACGTCAGACAGGAGGAGACGAGGAGAGGAATTCAAAACTACTATCTCTTGATGCTTGGAGGGAGATGTTGAGCTCAGAGGAATGAACTCTAGGAAAGCCCCTCTCCTCCTCTCCTCCTCTCCTCCTCTCCTCCTCTCCTCCTCTCCTCCTCTCCTCCTCTCCTCCTCTCTTGTTTGTGTTTGTATTTACCAGCGAGTGACCCAATCCATGTGGGATTTAGCTCGATTTAGCTCCTACACAGTCCCGTGATAGTCTGCTTTGGACCGGTTCTGGACTGTTTTCCCTTCGGTCTTTCTCAAGCCTCTCCGTTTTCCACCCACATCCCTAGAAACAGAGGAAGCTACATTAATCCTCTGTGTGCTGGATATATCATGTAGAAAATGGAGAATTGTTGAAAGAGACGAAGAGCGAGGTGGACTTTCTGTGTCCTTGTATGAATGGATGTCTGTCTGTCACATGATGAAGGTCGGTGCAGGAAGCACAAGTGCGTTTGTCATGCAGCGCTGCATGTGTGCCTGCAGAAAATTGAAGGTGTGCTTCATTTTTACAAACAGGCGGATGTTGGTGTTTGTTAAAGCCAGTGTTAAAAGATGGACCACAGTCTCGAGTGACGCCGGTGCTAAACACACAGAGTTCTCCTCTGGCTGTGACACCAAAGTGCCGACAGATCACGCTCCATTTGGCTCCAGCCGGTAAAACGTTTCATCTGTTGTGATGACGGGTTGATTATCTTTTAATAATTCTAATTCATGTTTGGACTTGTTGGTTGAGGATTCATCTCTAAATAAACAAAAGGGGATGGTGAATATCCTCCAGCCTTTCCCAGAATCTGATGCCGTGTCTCCAGTTCCTTGTTCCAGTTTCTTCCTTTGCTGTTGACTCTGTAGTTTTGGACAAAGTCACACATGATTAACCCACGAGGAACCAAAATGACGCCGGTGCCACAAACCATTCCAGTCTCATGCAAAAGTTCTTTATACAGCTTTATCTTGATTTTTTATTATCTCTAGGAACCCCTAAGTACTAATTACAGATGCAGTGATCGGTTCTGTCTCTGGTTGATGTTCATTTGGGTCACATCCCCTCTGTGTTATTAAAACACTGGTTCTAACATCAACTTTCTCTTTCTTCAGATCGCAGGTTTCATCAACGCCGTTCACCCGTTTTGTAGCGACAAAGAGAACCTGACCGCCTTCCGCTTCTACGCTTTCAACCCCATCGTGGATCCGTGGGTCTTCATCATCTGCCGCAAGGCCGTGTTCCGCCACCTCTGCTCCCTGCTGAGCTGTCGCTTCAGCCGAGGAGCGATGAAGACGACGGCCCACTGCGCGCTGTCCTTACCCCTGGAACACCACATACAGCGCAACCCGCCAGACGTGACAATTCCACAGAACATGTTCTCCCCTTTGCCTTAGACAAAACCCGGTGAACTTCCAGAGTGAACAATGGAGACGCTTGCCACTTCAAGGAGCAAAGACCTTTGATGACGAGGTTTCTGCGGAAAGAGGGAATCATCTGGAAGTCATCTGGACCGGGTTGTCCCAGCGTCCCTACGATGAACTTTGGGAAAACATTATTGCACCAAAGTCTTAATCTTCCACTGACTGATAGAAACAAGTTGTGCTATCAAACAAACGTCCGTTAATTCAGCACTAAGGAACTCATCAAACCACGTCCTTCCTGCAGGCGCCATCCTGTAAAATGGTGGACTTCGGTAAAGTTGTAAAGGTCAAAGATCTGCATGAATATGAACTGTCTTTCGTCTCAGCGCTTTAACACGTCATCAATCATGCATGTATTTGAAGGACTAATGCAATATTTACCCTATTATGGTGAGGAAAACAGAAGATGAATGGGAAACCAATTTATGCTGATGAGATATTTTTATCTGCACTAAGGTTTAGGGCCAACTTTGGCTGTGGCACTTTAATGGCACCATGGTGGATAACTGCGCCACGGACAGCTATCCTAAAAGATGCCGGATCTTTGCGCCATTCATTAGTTAATAATTCTGGAGAAAATCATTCTCTAATTGCTCTTATTGTGTCTTTTACTGGATGTTGGAAAACCACTTTTATCTAATGTTGCGTTACATCCGTCACCGTTTAACCCATACCTTCGAAACTGCATCTGCGGCAGCATCACCAAGCGTGTGACATCAGGGGGCGGGGCATACCCTTATAAGGAATGTGGGTAGATACAAGCAGTGCAAAATAAGTGAAAGTTTGCTGACCTTCCAGGCAAAGATTAGCGGCGGCTACACATATAAACGCACACTCCTGTATCTTGCAAAAGCCAACAACAGAAAATGAGATTGTGGTCATCCAGATTATCGGTGACTAACTTACAAAAAAAAAATATCAGCCGCTGAGAGGTTCAGTAGGGGAAACCAGCCTGCCCCCTACCTTTGCTGGCTGTCTAAAGAAGCACTTATCCAAATAAAGGCATTTTCTAGGTTTTTTTTTTTGCAGATAAAATCTCACAGTGAAAGCAACCAAAAGGCATCGTCAGTCGTTTCAAAGAGCATTAAACTGAGTCACTTAAAGTCAAAAAGTGCAGCTTCATGGCTCACCGTTCATTCACAAAAACTAACAGGAGATAGTGATACGCCGATGACTCTCCCCAATTACTGTAAGTGACTAAAACACAGACACGGACTAGAACTCACTTTGCTCACTCAACACTCATAATGTTAATGTAAATCTTATTTGTAAAACACATTTAAAACAACCAAAGCTGGCCAAAGAACTCAAAATAATTAAGTTTGAGCCTTTATTGTCATTATAAAAACTGTGATTGTTACTTCTGATCAGTTTATCAACAAAAAAAGCAGACAATGGTTCAAACACAACCAATGAATAAGACTACAATAAATAATTTAGAAAAATAGTAGATAAAAGCAGTGGTTTTTACTCATTGTGATTGAACATCATAAATATTGAACTAAGGAAAAGGAATATTTCTCTTAAAATCATCAATAATCATTTTTTTTCTTTTTGGCTTTTTCAGTCCGGTACTTCCGACCGGAGGGAAGTTTTGTGAACAGTTAGTATCCAGGATGGGAATGATCCCTTATTCATTTTCCTGGCTCTGCAGAGGCACCGAGAGCTGGAGATATCATCCAGGGAAGACAATACTTTTAAAATACAAAAGGAAAAAGACATAAAAAAACAACAACCAACAAACAAACAAACACATAATACGACTAATCAGAACAATAAACCATGAAAACCTGAATTATAAACCAATGTGAATAGGTGGGTCTTCAGAAGTGATCTAAAAGTTGCTGGGGTTCTATTCCAGGCCTCTAAGTCTTAAATGGAGATTTGAAATGTATGAATCCAGCTGAATAAGGTGGCGCCAACCCATTCAAGCATCTATGTTGGTTTTTAAAGAAACATACAGAATTATTCATGTGTGTTCCTCCTGCAGCACAATTAAATGTGTAATAAACATGTGATGTGTGAAGTAATGGATCATATTCTCTCTCCTCTTGGAAAACAGACAAGCATGCTAGTTATACAAAAATGGAACATTTCAAAAGAAGTAGAAATGCAGTTTCTTCTTCCCCTCCTCCTCCTTGTTCTTCTTCTTCTTCTTCTTCTTCTTTCAGCTGTTCCCTTTAGGGATCCCCACAGCAGATCATCTGTTTCTATCTTCCCCCTGTCCCCCTGCGTCTTCCTCTGTCACACCAACCAACTGCATGTCCTCTCTCACCACATCCAGAAACCTCCTCTTTTGGTCTTCCCCTTTCCCCATCTCAAGCATCCTTCTACCAATAGATCCACTATCCTTCCTCTTCACGTGTCCAAACCATCTCAATCTGGCTTCTGACTTTGTCCACAAGCCGTCTACACTGGGCCGTCCCCCTGATGTGCTCAAAATCAGAGTTTAGAGAGAGTTTACAGCTTTTCCAAACTAGTCAGTCAGGGCTTAAATGTCCATTTTCTGCTCCTGTCCAGTAGGCATCTCGTCTTATGCATGTGCATTAATTCTCCTTGAATGTGATGATGATGATGATGATGATTGTGAATGTTCCTCTAAGAGCGTTTTTTGTTTTTTTTAAAAACGCTGCTGTGTTGTTGCATTATGTATTTATGTCATATGTTGTACTTGTAAAATTCCTTACATTGAGATATTGGGACAGACTTGTTGGTTTTAATTCAGCATTTTTTGTTTGTGTTTGTTTTTGCATTCACATTTTTGCTTAATAGCCCTTAAATGCTCCGTCATGCATGGGTAGTGGGACCTCGCTTCAACATCTGACCATTTAGGGTACCTGAGTTTTACATCCGTGAAAATAAATGACAGAATACATATGTAGAAAAAAAAATGGTATTCATTTTATGTTACACAATTTGTTCTTGTGGAATAAAGTATTAATAAAAAGAAAAGTCTCACAGTCCCTCCATGTGCGTGTTCCCATAGAGCGATGTTTTCCTATGATGACGGTCCTGTTCGGACTTTGTGATGTTACACAGTCATGCTTGTGTTACTACAGAACCCGGCCCTCTCAATCTGGGCTCATGTGCTGTCAGGGGGTCTCAGGATCTCCGCTGTGTGTTTACAGTGAAAGCAATTGAAACAAGATTAAGATCAAGGGTCAAGATAAAGGGATGGATATTTGTTAGTTAGTTGGATGGATGGATGGATGGATGGATGGATATTCAGCTTTCTTCTCGATTGCACTCCAGAATCTGCCCAACCACTGGGCAGATTTTCATTTAACTTGATTGAAGGGTAAGGAATAAAAAGAAATTGTGGAATTTTGTTCTACATCCCAATAAAAAAGATGCATCCATGGAGAAATTTCACTTTCTTTGAAAACGGCGAGATTCTTTAGGGCAGCTGTGTCACATTGTCTTGATGAAATCTTGATGAATGTAACAAGGCTTAGACTCTCCCATACAGCAAGGGTATATCCCTGAAAAGCCCCCAATTCCCTGCAGGCAATCCCCCTGATTTAACTCCTAAAAATGTAAATAGGAAGTTATGTCTGAAAAATGGTTTCATTTTTAAAAACTTGAAATATAATTGAAATATGAAATGTTGTTAAAGTAAAATATGATATATATATATATATATATATATATATATAGGATATATATATATATATATATATATATATATATATATATATATATATATATGTCATATATATAGGATAGATCTCCTCGCGTTGATTGTAATACACCAAATACTGACTAAATCGAAAAAATGGTGTCCCAAAGCTTTGGAGATAAAGCTCCCCCTAGTGTTAGAAATATGCAACCTACCATTGCCTTAATCAGTTCAGTTCTTCCTCACACTAAGGTCTATCTGAGTATAAAATGTATGGGTTTACATGAAGGATCTGCAGCAGCGGCGATGATTCCATATATCCCCGACTTTTCATGGACGTATTTATAAACAATGTTGGAAATGGAGGCCTTTTTCGTTGAATATTGTTTATTATTGTGTCGGTCCCCATTTCGGCAACAAAGAACAGCTCCAAACCTTCAAAGCGTTGGCACCAAAAGAGCCCTGAAAGTGTGCTGTGGTGTTTGGTATCAAGACGTCAGCAGCAGATCCTTTATGTCCCACGGCCAAGACAACTTAAAACTCATTGTGTTCCCGAAGCAATTCCTGAAGCATCCCTGCAGTGTGTCATGGAGCATTATCCAGCTGAAAGAGGCCTCAGCCATTAGGGAATACCGGAAAACAGAAATGTTTAGATAGGTGGTATATGTCAAAGTACCATCCATATGGATGGTAGGTCCAACCATTTCCCAGCATAGATTGCCCAATGCCTCACTCTGCCTCCCCAGGCTTGCTCTCTTCCCATGGTGCACCCTGATGGCCTAAATTTCCCAATTAGGTGATACAGAAGCACTGGACTGCCCACATGATGTGGCTCCCTCCACGTGGCTTAATCATTTGTCCTTAAAAAACATGCAAAACCAAGTTTAGTAGGTACTAATCACTGCAGACACACACACCTACACAAGACCCAGTTGCCTAGCCATTATAATTTGGTTATTGTCATTTATCCTGATTCCAAAACATCTATTTCACTGGTGTCTATTATATTCCAGCCACCGAAAGGAACCATCGTAATGACACGATCAATTTTATTCACTTCAGCTGTCAGTGGTGGTAATGTTATGGCTGATCTCTTGCCCTACCAAATACCCTGAATGTGACACCTTCTACTTAAGGAAGAAGGCCGAATACCAGCAGCGACAGTGCAAGCCTTGCAGGCAAAACTGAGGTCTGGCTGAAAACAGAATAGACTCTATGCACTCATGTGGCTTTCACCAGCAAAGAAATAGGATTAACCGCGGTTAGGATGGTAATGAGGCGAACCTTAGACCATTACAGTAATTATTCTGCAGTTGTTTTCACAGCCCTACTTGAACTTGATCTTATTTTCAAGTGCAGCTCCACATTAGCATCTTATGCTGGAAGTGTAGACTATTAAATGAATCAGGTTTCCATGGAACGCTGTATTCGCATTATTTATCATGTATAAATATTTATTATTTGAGTCATTACCTTTTTCTCTTCAATTGCTGCCTAATGTTTCCCACCTGTGATGGTAAGCAGATCATTTTACCCCTTTGAGCACATTTTGAGTCACTATTTCTTGTTGAAAAAAGTGTGGCACATGACTGAACCTGTTTGAAATATGTGGCTGCAGGACCCGAGATGGAGCCCTGAGGGACACCACAAATCAGGGGGCCACCGAAGAGGAGGCATT
The DNA here is from genome assembly GCA_037951165.1 of Lophius americanus. Classification (NCBI taxonomy): domain Eukaryota; kingdom Metazoa; phylum Chordata; class Actinopteri; order Lophiiformes; family Lophiidae; genus Lophius; species Lophius americanus. Next base: position 398,772 of record JBBDHG010000299.1, read on the forward strand.
AACCAAACCAAAAGAGAGTACCGTCTAAAAACAAACATCGAGTGTCTAAGATATTAAATAAATAAACTTGCAAAGACATAGGACATTCACAACATAATCTTAAATCGTTTTCACTTTGTTAGTACATCAAAGGGTTAACGCTGTGCACCTACCCATCTGTGTTTATAATGTTGTGGCTGATTGGTGTACATTTTTCCTCAAAATAGAAAAAATTTAGAATGAAACTTGTCTTATGATTTTTTTTTTAATAACAAAAGAGGGAAAAAAATTAGGAAATTGTCAAGAGGCCTTTGAAATTATTATTTTTTTAAACAATTTAAAAATGGTGGGATTCTGACTGACAGGAATCTTAAGAGTTTATGATGGCAAAATGTTTACATTTGAAAAATGGTTGTCTATGTGAAATATAAATTTCAATATTGAAGCGATTCTCACATCTCAGTGTTTGTTAATTTTGCTTTGTCATCTTTAGAAACTGTAGTTTGCAGTTTGAGAAGCAGCAGCTCAAAGGTGGCGCTGCAGCACCACCGTGTGGAGAGCTAGTGTATGACAGCTGGAACACTACATCCCTCGAGGGGTAACCGCTCTAAAAAAAATAAAACAGTCTGAAAATACAGAGCCTCCCCTCGCAAAATTTGATTCTGATTTTATATCTGTCTATCTCGCACACGCCCTCTTTCAGACAAGTGCACGCACTACGTATCTTGGGTGCGGGCTGCGTGCCCGCGGCTCAAATTATATTGACCACCCCGAAATTGCCCCCGGATGATGGTGTGGCCCTCGACCTCGATGCCCTAAGCAGGAGCGTACTCTGCGTATAAGATGATTTTAAGTGACTCATCCAAATCTCTCACAGGTTTGATTAAAAAAGTCACATTAAAGATTAATTTGGATCGGGCTAAATGTGGGGTTTGTGTTATCAGCCTCTCAGTTAATGTGATTATTTGCAAAAAATAAATTAAATTATTTTATACCTCTGTGTAAATCTGGCGTTAAGATTGCCTTGCAATGCTTTTTAAGCCCCTAACTCTATTTTCCCGTTCAAAGTTAGTTTTTAAACATTCAAGACTATACACAAGCCAGAAACCCTGCATTAACAGAAATATCCCGAGGGCCTGTAAATAAATGGTCAAAAATAACTGAAATTAAATATTAGGGGAGCTTAATGTTGTAAAAACTGTTTCACCTTCAACTAATATTATAGAAATAATGTCAGAAATAAAATCATAACACAGCTGATTTACATAAGCAACTTTGTTGGACGTCATTTGTGCCGTTTATTGAAATTTCTGCCTGTAAATCACTGAATATGAAATCATGCTTCTCTCAAAACTGCTTTACCAGCGTTTCTTCTGTCTGTCTCAGATGTCTGTCTGTCTAAAAATGTTCTGTATTCACTGAACCTTGGTTTTATTTCCTCCGACCTCTGAGAAAATACCAATCAGAACCTTAGAAAAAGACTATTTGTGCTGGACTTTTGTCTCCCTGTGGGGGGGAAGAATCTCACGAGTAGCTTCCTGCCTCAAACAGTTTGATGACGATGGCTTCATTGGGCCGAAGCACCAGCCCGTCCAGATTCATCGACCCCAGACGGTCCATTCCTGTGCTGGCCACATAAACTCCAGTTTCTGGCAGGCTGGGAGCCCAGGCTGGGTCCAGGGCGTGATGCTCCGACCCGATGTTGAGGAGAACGAGGAAGTGGACACAACCCCAGGAGCGCAGGAAGGCCAGCAGCGGGGGAGACGAGGGCGAGGCTTGTGTGGCGTTGGAGGAAGAATTGAAGGGAAGAAAAGTCATGCTGCCGAACTGGAGAGCTTCTTCTCTGGCTCTGGAGTGACTGAGGGACGTGAAGAGAGCTACAGCTGAACGCCTCGTCTTCTCTTTGTCCTGTAGGAGGAGGAAATGGTGTTATAATACGAGCCGCCACGGAACTCTAGTCCTTTCACTGAGACTCCAACACAAGATCATATTTCTGTCTGCGCCACTCACTCCACGGGTGTCCGAGACGTTCGTCTCTCCGTGTGACGAGATGACCTTCGGAGACGTGTTCTGTAAGCAAGGAAAGGATTTAGTCACATATTTTATACTACATTTATCTCATCTTTTCCTTTCGTCTGCTTTCTCTACTTCAAAAATTGTTCGTGTTTAGTCGATTAATGAAACTTGAGAATATTGCATTTCTAGATTATTTTCATTTAATCCTGGAGAAAGTTGGGGATGTGATGGAATCATGCAGGTCCTTCGTGTTAACGCGATCACTCAAAGAACGACTTCATGGATCACTATCCTATTTCATACCCACATAGAGCTTCTTGCGAGGAAGAACAGAATTGATTTTTGGGAATGGTAGGTTGTACATTTCCAGCACCACAGGGAGCTCTAGTTCCAAAAGTTTTCGGGCCATAATTTCTCAGCCGTTGGTCCGATTTAGCTCAAATTTGGTGCATTTGAATCGACTCAACGAGATCGGTTTTGTATTTGTTATAATTTCATATTTCATATTTTCTCTCTGCTGGAGGCTTTTTACGTAAAACACGTTTGCCCGATTGAATCCAAATTTGCTCCATCAGAATCGATAGAACCTTGCTGTCGGAGACAACAGCGTAGGTCCGGTCTAAAGTTGGGAAGAGACACATTTGGTCTTTGCAGCGAAACAACCTAATTCCCAAAATCTGCGCTGCTCTCTTCTCATCAGTTACCGTTGGGATTTGTTTGTGCACCTTTAACACTTATTATTTGTGCACCAGAAGAAACGTGATGTGAATGAAGCCAGAGTGTTCGACAGGTCACCTGAGTTTGGGCCATGTCTTCATCGTACTGGACAGCAGGTGATCCCGGGAGGGTCATCATCAACACCAGGAGTAATTTCTTCAAGTCACCGGTTTCTTGACCTCCAACCTGTAAAAATAACACCGTCAAAAAAAAAAAAAACCTTCTGGTTGTTGGTGCTTAAATATGAAAAACAAAATTGTGTATTCTGAATTTCTGGACAATTTAAAGCTTCCGGTCATATTTTACAAAATCCTGTACAAAAACCTTTAACTTGTGTCTTACTGTCCAGCTGGGCCAAATGTCTTCTCCTCTGGTTTGCAGGTGTGTTTCTATAGCAGCAGCCACTTCCTTGGACGACAGAAGGTGATGTGAAGAAGGCAGGATGGACCTCATGACCACGTCCACTAATGTGATGTTGTTAAGAGGAACCAGAACATCTTGCGTCTGTTTCACCATCAGGATCCTTATGGACAGACGGACGGACACGCTTTAACCACCATAAAGCTTCCCTTCATAATAAAACATCTACATGCGGGCGACACGATACCTTTCATCCTCCTGGCTGCCGAATTCATTGAAGATGCTTCGCAACTTCAGCAAAGTCTGAAAGAGACGTTTTGTTATTGGAAGAGAGTTTTGTGGAAGTAAGTTTGATTAAAAAAATCATTCAGCATCATTTTACCGTTTCGGAATACGCCGGGTCCGTGTCACAGATTGAAAAGCCTGCAACACCCTGCTCCAACCAGAACCGGAGAGTGCGCTGGAGAGAAGTTATCGTCATGATTTACGAAACCCACCAACTCAACTTTAAAACACTTTAAAAACCCTTTAATGTCCTTCTCAACTGTTTGGTTGAACCCAATCTGAGTCCCTATTTCTGACATAAACATGTGACCGAACCCGATTATAATATGACCCAGTGACCTTAAAGAGTATGGGGCCAAGGATGGAGCCCTGTGGGACACCACATGTGAGGGGCATCTGAGGAAGAGGCATTAACCGCGGCTATAGAGAAAGTTCTATACGAAAGAAAGATTTTTTTTTTTGGCATATTAATGATAGGAGGACTTACTGAAGAGAATTATGTATTATTATGTTCTGACATTTTATGGTATATTTAAAAGTGTCTAAGATATTAAATTCATAAATGCCCCAAATGAATAATATATGAAAAGAAGTAATAATTCCACGGCTTTCTTTTTTTTTTCTTAGTGAGGACATTAAAGGGTTTCAAGCCAAGAAAGAAGGATTTTACATGAAAAGTTGCCGAGATGTTGGCTGTCCCCTTTGAATCTCCGGCTACATTTGGTTCACAGAAGTCCAAGACCACTTTAAGACCTGCAGAACCGATGGAGAGTTCAATGATCATCGGATCACGCAGGGAAAAGTCTCGGTACGTCTTTTACTCACCCAGTTTGTTGCTCTCTGAGAGCAGATGCTGGATCTGAGCCAATGTCATCGAGCCCTCCCCAGTCGCAGTGAGGTTTATAGGGGGGGCTCCATCAAACCAATCCCCCAGGATAAGGGTCCCTACTCCCAGGTACTTGAGGTAAGGGAGCTGCTCAGACAGGGCTTAAGGAATCACACATCAGACTGAATTAGTGACATTAAACAACATTCCGTTCCACATCCTCACTTAAAAAAGCTTCAATCATATTACCCAGAATGCTTTTAGCTGAGCTGATTCCATCATGCATTTCCTCACTCATACTTGTTTTTTCTCTATATCTATTTTTTATCTCATTAGAATTATTTTCTTTAATAAATTCTTCTTCAAATATTAGTTTAATCTTGTGGTGGATAATAACTAAGTGCATTTACTCAAGAACTTTATGCTGTTGAGTAGTTTATTCTGTAAGATCATCCTAGTCTGTTTATGTCATTGTTGTCATGGTAACATCAGTCTGTTTCAGGTTTTTTTTTTAGAACATATTATATATTTTTTCCAGACAATCCAATATGCTTTATAAATAGTTTATTAAGTTTGGTAGGACAATTTTCTTAAGAAGTGACGTAACTCAATACATGAAGTCATGAAAAGTAACTAGTAACTATAATTGTCAAAAAATGGAGTTGAGTACATAAGTAGAATATATGCTTCTGAGAGGTAGTTGAGTGGGTGCATAACATAACATACAATGGGAATAATCAACTCAAGTATAAGCATCTCAATTTTGTACTTAAGTACAGTACTTATTGTAAATGTCCTTAGTTACTATTGACCACTGTAACTAAAGTTTTAATGCGGGGCTTTTACTTTATATTTTCTCAGGGTGATTTTATTACTTTTACTCAAGTTATGGATCTGAATACTTCATCTAAAACTCGATAAATTACTAAATGTGGTAAAAGGAGGTAAATAAATATGAATAAATCAGACTGACCCTCCACGTATTGGAAAACGAACTAATACAGATGAATGGAATGAAAAACAATTTTAATGTCATAATTATTTAATTACATCCTACGTTCTATAGTCCTATATTGTTACTTTGGATAAATAAATAAGGTTTATTTAGGTTTATTAAAAAAACACTTCATGGTTGGTCTTCTTCTGTGGTATTGACTCTAATGAGTTTTGCCGCCATCTACTGGCGTAGCAGATAAGCTACACCACGATGCTAATTGTTTGGCAATAGTTTTGGCAAAGTTGTCGTCTGAACGCAAACCTTTTTAAAAGGAAAAATGTACGTTTCCGTTTGAATGTCGTGTTAACAGGGCTCAAAACTATTCACAATTAATCTACTCGCACATGGACTCGGAACCAAAGCATGAAGTTGAATCTCCTCACCGCTGCTATCCCCATGTGAGCCGTTGCTGTGCTTCTCCATCACGTCAGGCTGCAGCTGGAGGTACAAGGATTTCTGCCACCACCTGAGGGGTATCGCCACGGGCCGGGGGCTGATGACGATAAGACCGATGGCAGTGGCGAGGATAACCATCCACACCAGCCAGAACATCATCAACATGTAACAGCGCAACTTCCTCCAGCCGGGACCTCCAGCGATCACCTCCAGCTCCTCCCTGCTCAGAGGCTTCCACTGCTGGACCAGCTCCTGCTCGGACTCCGGGATCAGCAGCGGGGTCGACTCCCCAAAGGCTCCCAGGGTGTGTGACAGCCCGGGGCCGGGCGCGTTCCCGTAGCCGGTGTCTCCGGCGTTCAGAGGCATCCTGCCCGGCTGCAGGTGGGTGAGATGGAGAGAGATCCAGGTGAGGTTGTGATGAACATGCAGACGTTGTGGTTGCAGCTGGCGGGAAACTGATGCTGCGGAAGTTTGGGTTTGTTTTCATACCTCGTGTGTCTCCTCACTGTCAGTTTGATCCACGAACCTCCCAGCGGGACTGCTCTGTCAGAAGAATCAACCTTCCTACGCTTCAAACGTCTCTACCTGCACCACTTCCTGTCCCACACAGGTGTTTCCATAAGCTAAAATACCTGACTCCACCCACGAACCAGGACTGATGCACCTCAGGCTCGACCCAAACAAAAAAAGAACTATTCTTCAAAATTTAAGCATAATTTGTAAATACATTTCATGTTGTACGTATATTAATATTAATGCACTAACCTTATACTTTTAGGTTTACTATTATAATACTTCTTATACTTCTTGGTACTAAAGTGGCCCACTTCTATATTACAAAAAGTTTATTTGTAACTAAACTTAATGTGTAGGCTTGGTTAACTTTGAGTAGACAACTAAAGAAAAAAAGAAAGATCCGTATAATTTACTTTAAAATAGCGGCAGCAGTGTTTGCCAGAATTTCACTTTAAGAAAATATGTTGACAATCTACATGATATAACTGTAAATTACTAAACAATAACAGATAGAATGTCAACTTATATATGGTTTACAAGGACAGTGAAATACAACAAATTCAGACTTTTTATTTGACCTTGAAGTCAACATTACTTCTTTTACGTTTTGTGACAATTCTCTCACACCTTGGATAAACTGTCAATAAAACCAGACAAATATTAATTAAACTTTCAGAATAAGTTGATGTTATACTTTTATTAAGTATAGGTATTTCAGTACGTAAGTAAGTACAGTCCAATTATGAAAAAAAAAAAAAAGAAAAAGCTACATAAACCACAACACATTCAATAAGTCACACTGCAAAAGCCTGTGTAATGTAGTGCTATAATGCTTCATTTACAGAAGAGAGAAGACACATAATAATATATATATATATATAATACACAAATGTGTACCCATGTGATTTAGAATAAAAGCTTTATCGACATCGTGAAAACAACAAATGAAACTTAATCATGACCTCAACATATGTTTATTTTATTCCCCTCTGAGATGTAGTGGAGTATAAAGTATTAAGTAGCATCAAATGGAAATAATCAAGTCAAGTATAAGTACTTCAAATCCATACTACCTCATTAAATGTGCTCAGTTACTTCCTTCCACCGCTGGTTCAGCGGCGTGACTTTAGATCATAGTAAGGTTCAGACCCAGTCCGGTCTTTCTGTGAGGCACCACCAAACACAATGTTCCCATGATCCTCATTTAAATTCTCTGGTTACTCACGTTTTCTGTACGACGTTTCTTCCTTCCTCTTCTCTCTCTTTAATCTTCGTCCAAAATCGTTCCCAGCGGAGTTCTTCAGGCCGGAGTAGAATATTCTGCGGTGGGACTAATGAGGCGTGAGGAGGGTGAGAGGAACTCTCTGTCCAGTAGAAGCTCCGCTCAGACAATTATTACCAAGGTGCTGAGCCTCACCACACCCTCCTAACACATCGTGAAGAACCCATGACCATCAGAGAGGAGACCCCCTCCAGACCCCCATGTGAGAGCTTCTATCTTAAACTTGATACAGCTTCTTGTTATTATTTGTTCTCATGCAGAAGCTGACATATTTTAATGGATTGTTTTCAGTATCTGGGCGCTCTAAACTATATTTGAGTCTAAATCTAACACAGGATCTTGCTTCAATAATCTAAATTGTGGTAAAAAACGCCACAGTGGAAATATTACGATGTAAAATTCCAGCAAAACATTTTTCCTGTCTCCTAATATTTGATAATTACTCTTTTTTTTGTTATGAATGAGCCTTTATTGGCCTAAACAAACGATAAAAAGGTGTCTTAATGTGGTGCTTCCCTTTTTCTGACAATTTATATACAGAACTAATTATTGAGAATGTAATCAACCGCATAATCAGTAACCGGGGGGAATCCCTGAATGACTGTAATAGGTGTCAACATACAGAATATAATTTCATAATTTGATGGATTAGCTCATTATTGAGTCACTAAGGGATCTGATCTTAAAGCAGACTGCTGACCTCATAGAAATAGTTGGGCTGAGTCATTATGGACTGTTTGAGATTATTTATGAGTCACATTTAATTTGAGGAGTTCAGTCAGGGGGATTGTTTGTAGCAGGCAGGGGATTGGAGGCTGTCAGAGACAACACTGCAGGCATAGTTAAATTCTTTATGCACCAAACTTACATCTGGATATTCACTCATATTCAATAAACATTCCTTTAATATGGTCTTAAATACAATTTACAGCGGCCTTCAAAAGGTCTAAAGCTGTTTTAGATTAAACTCGTTGAAAATGCAGATACCCCAGAATAATCAAACACACCCATGGGTTAATAATTTCTACCTATCGTATAGATAATATCCAGTGTGCCTAATCCGATCGTAGAGATGTATTTTCCCGGAGGGGGGACTCTTGTGTCACCCGGTGAGGTCGTACGTGACACCTCGGCTCTAAAGTGCCTCAGGGCTCCATCTTTTAATGAGGTATTTATGCTAATTTCTGCCAGCATCACATCCCCTTTTTCCTTCATGTGGCCCCCGGCTCTCTCGCCCTCCGGCCCTCAGGTTCACATTCCTGCAATAACAAGTCTTGGCTGTCTGTGTCACCTTTGCCATCCGGCAGCTTCGTGCAAACTAATTATTTACTTCATTTTCTGGCATGCGTCTCAGATATGTGTGTGGCCCACGTGTGGAAGACGTACGTTAAGTCCATCTGGTTGTTTATTACAGAAAGCTTTTGTTTGCATGATGCATTGTTTTAGTTATCAATCCTTTTTTTCCCCAGTTTTTGCAACATTTTAGCAAGGAGGTAAAGTATTCAGATGACACTTTACCTCCTTGCTTATATAATATGCTACAGGAACCCCAGAATCTCACGTAGAAGCATGAGAATCCATCGATCCGTTTTCTGCACCTGCTTATCCTCGCAAGGGTCACATGGGGGCTTGAGCCTATACCAGCAATGTTTAAAAAAGAGTCACGCTACACCCGGGACAGGACTCCAGCTCATCACAGGTTCTATACGTAGAGTCAAATTACTGTTTGAACCAACAGAGACCCCAGATCATCTACATTCAGTGGATTAAGAAACCTGTTTTTTTTTGGTCTCCTTTGTTCTCCTGCCTAGCAGCTCCATCTCCAGCATCCTTCTACCGACAGATCCACTATCCTTCCTCTTCACTTCAGTGTCCATCCATCTCATCATCCTCTCAACCAATCCTTCCTGCGGCCCTATCGCCACTTTCACCCCATCCTCGATCCACCACCGAGGCAACTTCCTGTTTGTTTGTGCGTGAAATAAAATGCACTCTGCATTTTACGTGGAATCATAAAGTAATTTGATTACATCCTTCTCATCCTTACAGCATTCGATGACCCCTGGTGTCAGCGATGTCAAATGAAGACATGGGAAGATCATGTGTCTGTAAGGCAGCCATTAAACCAGAAAGAAGAGGATTTTAAATTTAATTGGACTGAAGTTAACCAGAAAAACAATCATTTAAAGAGAAATTACACAGGGAATAACTTTCAGCGCTCGTCTAAGAATGACATGAATCACATTCGTGCTTTGAGCCGGTGTGATGGAGACGGAGAAGGTGAAGGTGGCAAGATTTCAGATTGAGTCTTCTTCAGATCCTTCGATGTCCTGAAACATTACAAACATCTATATCATATGTCATTTTATGAAAATCAAAGGTTGTTTTTTGTGTTACAGAATTATGAGTATGTTGTTACCAACTGATCAAAAATAAATATCAACACTTGTTTTTTTTTCTGACCACATGAAATAGAGTATAAACAGATTTCTTACCATGGGCTCATGAGACCTGGGGGCCGCGATGTGTTTCTGATACGCAGAGATGATGCAGTCCCTCCTGCACAGAGAGAAACAGACAGAAATAGGACATTAAAGACGTCTCTTCGGTCTGTGGTGGGTTGCTGGTGGTGGTGTGGTGTTGCTCAGACTCAGACTCACTTGCTGGTGATGCCTCCTCCGGGGGGAAGCCCTGGCATCTCCTCTGCAGTCAGGAATTTGATCACATACAAAAGGTCGGGGTCTTCATTTCTGGACCGCAATGTCTGGATGATTTCTGTGGAGGAGAATCAAACCAGTTTCAGTTATAGGTTGAAAGATTGTAGAGTTTTCTGAATGTATTATTGTAATTATTATTATCATTGTTATTATTATTTTCATTAAAATTATTACTATTATTGTTATTCTATTATTATCATTATTGTACTTAAATAATGCTCATAATAAAAAAAAGTGTCTTTGAAATGACAAAATAAAATAAACGACAGGGATGAACATTGACTTTGTGACAAACATTGAGGAGAGTAAAGAATACGTGACCGTCTGTGAATTACTTCTGGATAAAACCTCTCTGGTTGTGGACAGTTTTACTGAGCTGCATAAAACGAGACCCAACATTCACGCTACGTCACGTCTGTTCAGGATGAGGTTGTCGTCAGGGACGACATCAATCACCTCCTACTTTCATGTCTATCTGTTTCTCCAGCTCGGCCTCCCGCTGCAAAGCCTCTTGGGAGATCTGAGGAGCGCCGGGGAAGCAGACGATGATGATGCTGATGTTGTCCAAGCTGCCCTGCAGATGGAGACAAGAGGTTGAAACCACATTTTCATGAAACAGACATTAGTTCTGATCGACTGATTTTTCTTCATAATTTCCACTAGTATCCCCTTAGATTAAGATTTAAGAAAACATAATAATAAATCTCGTTCTAGTGGAAGTTTGTTTGATGATTTTTGTAAAGGAAAGCTTCAATCATGCAGGCATTAAATTAAAATGTTACTCATTACTAAGTCCAATCCAATAATGTAATATATATTATATGATTATGTAAAAACATAATGTCCTTCATGTCTACTTTTAGTTTTGATACTTAGATTCAGTTTTACTGTTAAAAGACCTGATTAAAATATACTTTTAATCAGGCCTTTTATGGGTAAAAGTTTTTTCATTGATATTTTATCTCAACATAAAGAGCTTAATATTTCCTCTGTCATGTCTCAGAGGGCTGTTTTTCTGTCTGCAGATATATTTTGGTCTCCTGTGATGACATGTGTAGTAAACAGCTCATTCCTGGTTGTCTCATTATGTTGCTGGAATGTTCCAGTTACTCTGTGACTCTTCCCTCAAACACAACATGCCCCCAGGGTCGGCCTGGTCGGAGCAAAGAAGAGCCAGCATGAGAGGGTTTCGTAGAAAATGGCTAAATTACATCGCTTCCTGTCTTTCGGCTAATAAGGCTGTTCACACCAACCAACTGGATGTCCTCTGATCCTGTCCATCCTCGTCACTCCCAAGTTTCTGATGAACCGGGGATCCTTTATTGAACGTGATGGGAGCAAACGTAGGAACTGGGCATATCAGACCGTTCTTTAGTGTTCTGATCTTCCATCTGCCTGTCAGGGTTCTGGGCTTTCCAGGTTTGTGCTGTTGACCTTTATGACCTCACCTGCTCGTGACCCCATGAACTCTCTTTCTGACCATTCAATAATTTATAGGCATTTCAATTATTGCATGGACTGTGCGTTTTTGTTTTTCATTTCTTGCAAACTGGCTGGTTGTTGATATTCGCGTTTTTATTTATTTTTCTTTCATGTTGATATATCGGCTAAATCTGGAAAAAAAAATATTTAAAAAAAGGGAAAAGCCTTCACAGACACAGTTGTGGCTTTGGTAACTGTGATCTTGAGTTTGACGGACACATTTTCCGTCATACAAGCAGAGATGAGAAGTACTTTAGTACACTTGCTCGAGTAATGTTCTCAACCACATATTTTACATAATTGTTCTATACTTTCTTATTTCACATTTGATGCTTCTTCGTACATCTCAGCCCGTCCTGTGTGGGATAAAACCTGTGAGCGGTCACACCGAGCTCCTGTCAACACACTCACATTCAGACTTAATCCCAGCCATGTGTGGCATTTCTCCCCTCCTATCCCGTGTCCCCAGCATGTCTTAATGCAGCTATTTATAGGCAGGCCTAAAGGTTCGTCAGCGTTCAGACGGGCTGGACGAAGACAACCTGAAATCTCCTTACATAACTACGTCCGTGTAATTCCTCCTCGCGGAGGCCCTGCCAAAAAAAACAAAACCTCGCTTTTGCCTCCCATTCATAAATCCGCCTGCCGTATCGCCGCCTGCTGCATGAATGTGACGAGCTGAGTTTGGAGAAATGAGGAAGGAGTTACTTAAGTTGTTGAATTGAAAGTTTTGTCACTCTAATCTGTGTTTTTTTTAGGGAACATGTATGAGACAGAAGTGAAGTCTCCTTCTGGTACTTCAGAGCTGGAACGGCTTCTCTGACAAACATTAAACAAGATGCGTTTTGGGAAATGTAATACGAGCGTTTCCATTCTTAGCGCTTCCTGAATTAGCATCAATTTCATATGGAAGTTTGTGATAAAACCTGTGTCAGGTTTATAATCTTCACAGCCGGGTGTTGAACATTATTGCTTTTGCACTTCTGACCAAAATGTGTCTCACCGTCTGTCATAAACAGTAATTTCCTTGTTTATTCCAACTTTAAACCATTTCCCTACGTTAAAATCTCCGTTCATTTCAACTGAAAATGTTTTGTTGAAAGACGGATTGATACATCGCAAAATTTTCCTACGATCGCAATGTCTTGAATGGAACATGGGGTGACGTTGATTAAGTTTAATCGATATCTCCCCGTTGATCTTTGTCTAAAAGTGACTCAATAATCCATAACCTTCACATCTATATGTGCTTATTCACAAAGGTTCAGTAATATTTATCTATATTGGGCGTTAAGGTCTGTGTGTTATGAAATTTGAAAATGATCCATGAAATGGTTTTTGAGTTAGCTCGTTAATATGAAGGATCTACGGACAGTGATTCCGTAATAAACCCGACTTTTCTGCGATATACTTAAATGACATTCCCATAGGTGTGAGAAACTCTTTCTGCTGAGTTACGTTCTTTTCAAGTTTTTTATATCTAATATTAGAAAGGTATTCCATCTGTCACCTTTGACCCCGGTGACACTAAGTTGAACCTGACTTTTTCAAATTCAGTCATTAACCACAAAAGGCTTGAAATCAGAATGTTTGATCAGAGCCTTTCAGTTTTTCATTGGTGAACCTCGTTGTTACCGTAGGGTCGTGTGGTCGCCTCACCTTATACAGACAGAGTTCAATGACTTGCGTGCAGATTTCCCTCAGGTCGTTGCACACCTGCAGGCGACTGCGCACAAAGGCACACAGTTCCTCGTTGCCAATGGCGTCCCACACGCCGTCACATGCCAGAATGAGGAACTCGTCTTTGGGCGTCCTCTCCATCTCGTACACCTCCGGCTCCGGCGACACCAGCTGCTCTGTCTGCGGCCTCCAGTCCACCTCCTTGAAGTCAAAGTCCCCGAGCGCTCTGGAGACGGCCAGGGAGCCGTTGACCCTCTGCAGGGTCACCGAGCCGCCGGCGTTCTGGATGCGCTCCTTCTCTCTGGGGTTGAAGGGCTTGTGGTCCTCCGTGTAGAAGACCACCTGGCCGTCGTGGCAGAGCAGAGTGCGAGAATCTCCGCAGTTGATGAAGTATATATAGCGTGGGGAAATCATGACCGCCGCCGCAGTGGTGCCACTGCGGTCCCAATTGTCCTGGCGAGTCATTTTGTGCATGTGGCGATCGATATCCAGGAAGCCTTCACGGATCCCCTCCTTCACCTGCTCAGGGTCCTCGCTTGGTTTAACTCCGCCTGTGCCAAATGAGACATTTAAGTCCATACTGTGTAGAGCTACAAGGAAATGTTGGTTCCATGGTTGGACCACAGAAATTAAACTAGTCACCTACTGATTTGTTAATTTATTAATAATTTGTCATTTTTCAACACGTAAAAATCAACATCTTGAGTTGTTGGAGGGATTTCTTCTGTGTGATACAATTTAGAGCTGGAGGCACTTCCTTCCATAGCGACGCTGATGACACTCATGTTTATGTGGCTGCGCCTCCTGAATTATTGTTAAACCAGTTTTGGCTTTGATGTCACATAATTATAAAATACCTTATAAATAACCAGGATAAAAAATATTTTATTAGTCACACCACACTAAAGGTCCGATTGTTCAATTGATTGATTGATTGTTTGATTGATTGATTGATTGATTGATTGATTGATTGATTGATTGATTGGTTTATTGATCGATTGGTTTGTGGATTGGTGGTTGGTTGGTTGGTCGGTTGATTGGTGGTTGATTGGTTGGTTGATTGATTGATTGATTGATTGATTGATTGATTGATGGGTCATGATAAATGCTATTACCCTTAGTTTATTCTACACTTTGTTTGCGATATGTATTGGGCTCTCATATTTCGATTATTGAATCGAAATATGAATTGTTTAAAAGCTCAGGTTCTGTTAAAAATATAACATAACATCTATTTGGCAGAGACTGTGTTCCAAGGTGTCTGGTAGTAATTGGTTTTAATTTGTGTGTGAACAGGAACTACATGTCATATAATAGTCCAGGAAGTACATCCCATTATCCAATTACCAACTAAACCATGATCAGGGCTCCAGTACAAATTTGAGCCACCTTGAATAACTAGATTCATTCATCTGTCACTGTTTGGGCTGTACCTGTTACCAGGATGTGATCCAGCAGATGTTTGGAGCAGTACTGGGCCACTGTGGTACCTGCATGTCCATCAAAAACTGCAAAGTACCCCCACTCAGTCAGCTCTCCCCTCAGCTGGGGCATGCAGGTGTGGGCATCCTCCATCTGAGCCCTCCAGCCCTGCATGCTCGCCATGGCGTAGTTGATCCCTGACTGAGAGCCTCCCTCGGACACATGCTTCTCCAAGATGGGATGGTCCAGGTATGGACTCGGCATGCAGTCCTCCTCATCCAGATTGTCCTCCTCCTCTTGCACCGTTTCCCTGGTGCCGCCTTTGAAGAAGAAGGTGACCATCTTCTCCGTCTCTCTCACCAATTGGCGGAGAAATGAGGGCACCTCAACATTGCTGGCCCGCCTGGCCGTCTTCATGGCGCCACGGAGCCTGTGCTCAAGTTTCCTGCTGGACCTGGCTACAGACTTTCCCCTCCTGGTGCCTCTCCTCCGGCGCTGAGTTTTCTTCAACAGGTCCAGCGCAGCAGTTAAGCTGTATCCCCTCACCGGTAAACCGACTGTAAATTAGAAATATTCAGTAGAATTTAAAATGGAGTTGATTTGATATTCAGAATTAATCCCATCCTTGCGTAGCTTAGCTTCCAGTCAGAGAATTTTTTCTCCCGTCATTTCTATTTCATAATAATACCGTAAGGGTTCTCTCTCTATCTCTGCCTCATGTATTTCTATGCCTCCCTGCTTCTCATGTTTACCCATCCTGCATCAGCCCTGCGCGTCTATTGGCCAATCTATTTCTGATGATTGATCCCTTTGCTCCGCCTCCACCTACTGGCCCCCTTCCATGGAACACTGCAGGATAATCACCTGAGCTGTGCTTACACACATGTATGGATTAGAATACGACACAGAGTGTTTCCAAAATAAGGCTGCCATAGTCCTGTGAGGAATGGATTTAGTGTGAACCCAGAATTTAGCCGATCTGGCACAAATTTTGACTCAGACAACCAACAATCCTAACAAACCATTCAAACCACAAACCAACCATTCAAACAGCCAATCAACCAACCAGTCAATTAACCAAACAATCAGTCCACCAGCCAATCATTCAACTTCCCAACCAATCAACCGAACAACCAACCAGCCAATTATAAAAATCACTCCACCAACAAAAGATTCAACTAGCCAATCAACCACCAACCAACCCGCTAACCAACCAACTATCCTTTCAACCAAAATAATCAACTCACCAACGAACCACTCAACCAGCCAACGTACCATTAAACCAGCCAATCAACCGACAAAACTAATCAATCCACCAACCAACCATTCAACCAGCTAACCCACCAACCAGCCCATAAACCAACGAACAGTTAAACCATCCAACCAATCAACCCACCAACCACTCAGCCAGCCAGACAGCCGGCTAACCAACCAGCTTATATACGGGTAAACCATCCAACCATTCAACCAACCAGTCGATCATCCAATCCATAAACTAACCAGTCAGACTTAATAGCTATATTAGTTATTCTATGTTTCACATTTGAAAGAGTGAAAAATTGAATATTGTGAATTTAATATTGTAAAAAGATTAATTATGAACAGATAACACAAACAATAAGATGGGTGATAAACCCCCCCGTTAAAATCAAAATCGCAGAAAATTGTGTAAATGATAATAATTAATAATAATATTTTGATTTTATCTCTTTATTACCTTACACTGAATCTATTACTCAAATAGTTTCTATACCTTTATTATTAAATTCTTGTCGTTTGAATGATATTGTATATATTTTACCTCACTGATTGTCAGATTAATCTCTATTTTAATCTCATGTGATGTTATGTACAGACTCAGCCTGTCCTGAATGTGGCCTGTTGATTTCATGTCGTCACCGTTTGTGCTGCGTGTCATAATCTCATTAGCTGCAGGTGTATTTGGAGCTCCGGGTCTGATTTACATGCATATCTCTTGAGTATAAATAGCGTTAAGGACAATGTGTAATTACACAGGTATAAGCGGGACTAAACCTGTAATCAGCTGATGTTGGTCTCTGCTAGAAGAGTTTCAGGTGAATACTTGTACCACGTAAACCCTCATTCATCTAGTTGAGATATTAAAGCTTTACTAGTATACTGCTTTTGCCTTGTAGCACTTTGAGATTTGATCCAAATGTAAAGTGCATTATAAATTAAATGTATTATTATTATTATTATACTGCACAGGTCTTCCTAATAGCTTATAAATGTAGCTTTTGCTTTTTTTCTCTCTTCCCTTCCTGTGAAGTTACATAATTGGTCACATTGGAATTGTAAATGGTATGAAATGTGAAATAGAGTTTAAAAATAAGAATCCAGTTTTTAGCAGGATTATTTACAGCCACACAATCCTGCCCTCTATTTTTCACATTTACCTTCTCTTCCAAAAGCTTATTTATGCTTCATATTTTATGATATGATATTTATTTGTACCGTTATCATCTTAGGATAGATTAGACAAACATGCTGGTCGGGTCTGGACCTGGTCATTCTCTATTACATGTTTGTTATAGTGTTATAAATGATTAATAACTTATCACTCCCTCTCTTACAGCCTGCCCCAATGAGATGCTGAGATTAGATCACATGACACAGGAACACAGTCATGCCTCTCTCCTCCTGCTGTGGCGTACATCACCACGGCGCAGTCATAAGGAAGCCAGAGGATGAAGGGAGGAGGAAGGATGCTGGGGATATGCTGGCAGGGCGGGGCTGCTGAGTGACGGACAGGGCGGCAGGAAAGGGAGGAAGCCACTCATCGAGAAACAGAGGGAGCAGGAGGAGGCTGTACATCTAAAGGACGTGAGTTCCGGCAGCAGGAAGGAGGAGGAGGAGGGAGGGAAGGGAAGGGAAGGGAAGGGGCTTCCAGACTGGATGGACCCAGCAATGCCTTGATGGAGCATGGGCCAGGTTTTAGGATTCTCCCACTGCCGTGAGTTTGCTTTTATTCCGACACACCCATCTGTATCTCTGTATGGGAGGTCCGCCTCTGTTTATCTCTCCCCACCATCATCCTACGAACACATACTCCAGCTCAGCATCTTGTTTTGCTAACTGCTGTCAGCGTAGCTCCCCATTCTCCCCTCTCCTTTGTGCCCACTCTCTGATCCTCTCCCCTGCTCCTGCCTCTGATGAACACATGGCAGAGAGGAAGGATGCAATGCAGAAGAGAGGGAGACATGTTCTGTTTTTGTTTTTTTGTTGTTGTTGTTCTTCTCCTCCTGATGTGCAGCTGTGATGTGGGTCTGTGCGAGGAGGCTTTGCAGGCAACATGTCAGGAATGTTATTCATCCCTAAAAGCTCCTGCTGGGCTTTCAGACCTCGGTTTAATGTATACTAAGTTAGAATAGAAGGCTTAATGTTCACATGTACGGTGAAGAATCCGGTCATTTATCTGCAGAGTGTGAAGTTGATGATTAGAAAATGCAATGAAGGCCTTTACTCTGCCAGGTTAGCCATGAAGGGAAATCCGTTAGTGCTCCCTAGCCTACACTATGCTATCTCACACTAATCTACACCTAGTGTTATATTTGGTGGCATGGAGTTTAAGTTTGCACATGGGGCCATGTTTGTTAGTTCGGGAAAAATCCACTGGAGGAAAACGGTTTAATTTACCCCTTAAAAATTTATTATTTTAATTACGTTTCAATCAGGAGAGATCAATAATGAAGTAATAAAGATAAATGTTTATTACAACAGATGATATGTGATAATTAGTCCGACGGTAACGCTTTGACACCCTCACACTTCAGGGAAAGATTGTGATTGAAGGGTCTCTGCTCTGAACAGCAGAAGGTCTATGTGGCCTTGGAGTCTGGATATTGGTGGTTGTGGTGGCTGATGACTCTGCTGAGACTGATGCTAAAGTTTGAGTTGAGAAAAACAAACCCAATAGGTGGTTTTTTTAAAGTTATTTGAAGCAAATGTCCGAAACCAATTAAAGAAAGCTCTTAGGCATTTGGTTCAGCACAAATATTTGAATATATGTGTTTCTTTTAAAGGGATGAGTAGAAATGACCATATTTCCCCATGGACTAGTAACATAAAGTAGCATAGTTTGCTCAAATAAAGTACAGATACCTCAAATTTGCACTCGAGTGCAGTACTTGAGTATATATACTTAGTTACTGTCCACCGCTGCTCATTCTGAAGTGGTGTCACGGTGATGGGATGGATGTGGCTGATGCCCCAGCCTGTGAGGCGGGTAATTAAGACTGAGGTATGTATGAAAAGTGAGGCCCGAGTGTGCAAGGAGATAGTCTTCCTGACTGAACTTTCTCTAGAGCTTCATTACTTCACCTGCATTGAATGTTTGGAGAAAGACGTGTGAGATGATGGGAGAAACACTTTTATGTTCATATGTCTAACAATAGTTTGCAACTACATGTTATGCTAGCATATTTACGTCCAATGTCTTCTTCCAGAGGAATATGGCTCTGTGGCGTCCACTCCAGACTCCACCCCCCCCTGCACCGATGGTAACTGCGCACACACAAAACTCACATTCTGTCACACAGTAACACCTGAGAGAAAGAAAAAAAACCTCTTATGCTGGAAAGAACTCCTCTCTCACCTCACAAATCTTCTCACCAAAGAGGATTTCCTTCACTTCAGACTTCAGATATCCCGCGTTGTTTTTTTTTTTCTCTCCCAGACATCAAATGAGACTCCTCGCTACTTGACTCTGACAAAGTCTATTTATTAAAGGCAGAATCGTTGCGTGCCACGGAACTAATGTAACACATTGTGAGCAGAGGTGTCTGTAATTCAATGAACCGTTGAGTATTCCAAATCGCTCCTCTGCTCAGAGCTCATCGTGTTTACCTACAGCGCTGTGAAAAAGTATTGGACCCCACCTGATCCCTTTCAATGTGGGCGTGTATCCAAAACTCCAGCTGAGTCAGATCTCCATACAAAATCAGTTTTAAAAAACGAAAGGTTTTCAGTGAAACTTGCATTTATTGGACCAATAACAGAACCAGGCCTGTGTGAAGAATTATTTGCCCCCTTAGAGAGTAAATCCGAACGAAAACTAGAAGCATCAGCTGGACTAGAATCATCCGGGCCTGATTACTGCCAGCCATATCAGTGAAATCATCACTCAAGTAGTTTTCAGGGAAGCATAAATTTGGCTCCTAACTCTCACCAGTAGCACATTGTGCTAAAATCAAAGGAAATTCCAAATGAAATTAAGAAGTATATTATTGAAGTATATCATTCTGGGAAGGATTCCAAAGCTATTTCTACGGCTCTGGAGCTCCACGGATCCAGAGGGAGACTCATTATCTACAAATGGAGAAGATTAGAAGCAATAATGAACTTTCCCTGAAGAGGCCAAATTTCCTTCAAAGCCCCCGATGAAGATTGAATCAAAGAATAAAGGAGCCATGTAATGAAGAAATAATGTAAAGTTTGTTAGGGAATTTTGAGGCGTGGCTTTGCTGCTTCAGGGTAAGAACAGCATGAATTCTTCAAATTCTGAAGGACAATCTCGCTGGAAACTGGGTTTTGTAACAAAACAATGATACTAATCTGAAGAATTAGGGCCACCCGGTAAAAAGCTGAAATTAGAGTGAATAAAAATGAAAGTTTGGGAGTGATCTAGTCAAACTCCCAATGAGATGCTGGAACTGGACCTGGAAGGTGCAGGTTAGGCTCACAACGCCTCCAATGTGTCTGCTTTAAAGCGGTTCTGCACAGAACTATGAGAGTTATCTGCACTTATGGAAAGTGTTTGAGGTTAAGGCACAAGAAGCTTTAACCCTCTGGAGTCTGAAGTCAGACTAAGGTTAGACTTAGGGTCTAGCATTAAAGTTCAGCATGCCAAAGTTCGGTACCATTTTACCAAACATCACCTCCACGACCCATCGGTGATTTCTTCACTTTAATACTGAACCTGAAATCACGTTGGGGTAACGTTAGGGTGAGGGTGATGCCAGCGAGATCTTAGGATTCACGAGGGTTGAGTTCAGGGGGTCCAATACTTTTTGTCACATGGGGGAATTCGGTACTTGATAACCGGTTCTTGACGCGCAAAATGTGATGATATAAATCTTGTGAGAAGATAAGACTCTTTAATGTAGGAGGAAGTATATATTTATATATCTGTATATTAAGTCTTATTTTACACTGGGATGCCACGATCTTCATTTTTTTGTCTCCATGCAGGTGGAAATGAAGAATCTGAGATATGTGACCTACAGACAGCCAGGGAATGGTCCGACGATGAGGACGGTGGAGACAGATATCCAGATGATGATGACGGTCTGGCCTCTTCGCCGTCCATCTGGGGCACGCCACGTCAGAACTCCTTGGAGCTGACGTTCTCTTACATCGCCATCGCCGAGGCTGAAGCGGTGGGAGCCGGGCGACACCTCCGCGACCGACGCAGGGCCGGCTCGCGCGGAAGCCGCACCCCTCTATTCCGGACCGACACCCTGGAGACACTGCTGGACTCACCCGACGTAGACTGGGACCTTCAGGGCTTCCTCGGCCGCGACCAAGAAGAGGAAGAATCAGAGAGGGGAGAACAGGTGAGGGTGGGAACCAGGACAGGAAGTGCAGCAGCGCCATGGACGGAGCAGCAGACACCAATTTACGACGTCACAATCCAGCCCCCACCCCTGAATCCAGACCCGGAAATCCAAAGAGAGGAAACTCCTGTCCAGCCCCCTCCTCCATCCCCACCTTCCATACATCAGAACCCCTCACAGATCCTTCAGGGTGAGACTCAGGAAGCATGTTCAAAGATGTTGAAGCTCACGATGTTCTCCTTTTAAGAAAAAAAATGGAAAACTATTTTCTTAAGTGACGCCTAACCTCAAGTAGGATGTGATTGATGATTGACAGTTCTCTCCTTCGTTCTGTATGAAGCCCTCTAAGAATCAGCTCCTCTCCGAGAAGCCATTGGTTCACTCTTCCGCTGAGCTCAACGTCTTAATTATCAATAATTATCTGATTATGTATTTTTATCATCTTTTATTTTAACCTGTCTGCACACATATTTATGGTTAGTGCCAAAATTTGTAGAAACCATTTCTTAATGATACATGCATTTTGAATTATCTGATTATGTCAAATCAGAGTTATTGTTATGAACAAATTATACTACTCCAAAAACCTATTATACCCACAATAAGACCTCCTAATGTCTCGTTGTCATTTTTGTCAAATTTACGCTTAGAAAAGAAAGATGAGAAAAGCAAACATGAAAAAATAGCAAATATCCTGGAAGAGATGCACAAATGTTGCAGTCATTTAATGTTTCTTGTAGATTGACCTGAAGCTGATGATGTCATCATGTTAGTGACATCATCCTCTGTTTCCCGGCAGCAGCAGCATCTTCACCAAGTCCCGAGCCGGAGTCTCCCTCCCCCAGGGAAACCATCTCAGTCAAGCTGCTGACAGCTGTGCGACCCAGAGGCCTGGCGCCGTCGCTGCCAGCTGCGTTGGGCCTAAACTCTCAGGAAGAGCTGCTCAGTGATCACTGGTTCTCGGCGCTGAACCTGTCGGAGGAGGTGACAGTGTGCACCTACATAGCAGGTACGAGAATCGCCCTCTCCTTCTTCCTCCATCTCACTGCGAGTCTTTGTCTCGTCGCTGAGCGAGATCCCTTCCATGAGCTGCTGGGTATCGATACTTTAAATATCGGGTTTCTCTCTCAGCATGGACGTCCGTCCGAGAGCAGAAAGACAAAGATAGACCTCAGTAATCCTCTCTGGGACTTTACAGATGATTCGATAATTGTGGGGAAAGAATTCCTGGTATTTGGTTACTGTTTGGAACAGATCGCAGCTGATACAGTTCTATTACCAGGTGTGTGTGTGTGTGTGTGTGTGTGTGGGTGTGTCTGTGTATGTTTGTGTGTGTGTGTTTGTGTGTGTGTGTGTGTGTGTGTGTGTGTGTGTGTGTGTGTGTGTTTGTAAGTTTGAGTGTGTGTGAGTGTGTGTTTGTAGGTGTGTGTGTGTTTGTGTGTGTACATGTGTGTACGTGTGTGTGTTTGTATGTGTGTGTGTGTGTAGGTTAAAAGAAGAGAGTTGAGGAAGTTTGTTCCCCTGATTTTGGTTTTGCTTGTACTTTATTTATCCCCCGTATAAACCCTTATATGGAATAAAACAAAACAATGTCTGTGATGAACTGGCGACTGGTCCTGGGTCTCCCCGCCTAGTGAGTAGTTTATTTCTCCATTATAGATTTATGTAAATATGTTAAATCCCACTTGTGTAGTGATTATTTGACCCCATCCCTGCGGCCATCATGTGTTCTTTGCAGGTTTTTCTTCTTTCTGCAGCTTTGTGGGAGTTTGTGGTCACTTCTGTCGTGAGTGAGTAAGAAAGTCAAAGAGTGAGATAACATCCTGTCTTCTAACCTGATGGCATTTTAAGTGGACCCTCAGTCAGTCGGAGTGGAGTTCAGTTTTATTTTAGTGTATGGGTCGGGGGGGGGTTTACAACCTCAGACCGGTGATAAATGAGTGGTCCGGTTGATGACAGAGTTTAGGGTGTCCTGAATAAATAGCACACACCGATCTATTAAAGTGTCATATTTCTTCGTCTTCCTCTTCATCTCATGTCCTTCAGGGCTCACAGATCAAACTCCGATCATTTTTTGTGGCAGCTGAAGCGCGTCTCTGGGTCAGAAGGGGAAGAAGTCGGCCATCGAATGCAGGGTCGGATTCAACTTTATAATGTTTTTGAAGGGTATTTGTTCCCAAGCTGAAAGAACAAAAATGTAAAGCTTCAAATAAATGAATAGTTGTGCTGATTGCATCAATCATATTCAATAAATAACATAAAAATATAACATGGAATCATCAACAGCTTCTATAATTGATGAGATGATAAGATGAATTGAAAAAAATACTAATTCTCTCTGACTATCAGGAATGTGTTTGTAGAGCTTCTCTTTGATGTTTGTAGGATAATATAAGCGTGATTTTTAACAATTTAGGTGTTTTTTAGGTGGTTAGCTCGAGCCGCTCCTCGGTTCTCTACAGTTGTAACACAGGAAGAAGTGATTCAAAGGTTTTCATGATGTCGCCTTCCACGTTTCATGTGTGGGGCCTCCTGCAGAGAAGAGTGATGGGCGGTGCTGGAGAAGAGATTATTTTGGGCTGTCCGGCCTTTGGACTGCTGAGCGAGCAGGGGGTGGCCATAAACAGCTCAGAGGGGTGAGGGGGAGCACTGCAGGGCAGAGAGAGAGAGAGAGAGGGAGAGAGAGAGAGAGAGAGAGAGAGGGTGCACAGTGTCTGAGGGGAGCACTGGAGCAGCAACCAAAATGGCCAGTAAAGGTGAGACGGCGGGCTTAATGGGGCAAAAGAGACTGATTTCAGACAGATAACCTATGCAGGTGATGTGGAGGTGTTGGTTAACAGCCGTGGGCATGCTGCAGAGGACTGAGTTTGATTTCAGGGAGAAGAGAGGAGAGGTTTAGCGTCGATACTGTAGCTGGGGAGAGCGCTGACCGTCCGCTGATATCAAGGGACTGAGAGTTTCTCACGTCCCTCAGATTGTTTTACAGGCTGGTGAGGCCATGGAGACGGGGGCGTCTGTCAGCTTCTGTCAGACAGCGTCTGGCTTTCAGCTGTGGAGCTGGTCAGCTGTAGCAGAGGCTGCGTATCAGTGGGCTTACACGAATTACCTTCCTGTCCTCTCTCTCTATACTGTTTATGTCTCTCTTTCTCTCTCTCTCTATCTATCTATCTATCTATCTATCTATCTATCTATCTATCTATCTATCTATCTATCTATCTATCTATCTATCTATCTATCTATCTATCTATCTATCTATCTCTCTCTCTCTCTCTCTCTCTCTCTCTCTCTCTCTCTCTCTCTCTCTCTCTCTCTCTCTCTCTCTCTCTCTCTCTCTCTCTACATTGAGATGTTGTCATCCTTGATGATAAAGTGTGACTGATCTCTTTCGTTTGAAGGATTATTAATTCCTTCAGTCACTCTTAGACAAATAGTTCAGTCAGATGAATAAAGCTAAATTTTGCTGGTTTGGACGTATTCCTGCTTTTTGTGGTACAAACTATATTCAGTGTTGTGACTTTATTTGAGTCAAAACTTCATCCTAATGACTTTTGAATTGCATTAATGGTCACAGATTTAATTGTTGTGAATTATAAAAGACACTATATACAAAAGTCAGAAATCTTCCTTAAAGATGCATTTTTACAATAGTCGATATGCTTTAATCATAATGCTTTTATAGTAATTATTGTATTAGTGGAACCTTCTGCTTATCCAGAGTCGGGTTGTGATGGCAGCAGGCTAAGAATGGTTTTCAGACGTCCCTCTCCTCGGCAACACTCTCCAGCTCATCTACCTTAACGTCGGGGAGGGGGGGTTGTGTTCCACTGGGATTATGAAAGCTGTGTTGTCCGGGGAGTAAACCCCTAGTAGGGTGTCCCAAGGCAAACTGGTCTCAGGGGAGGGGTCAGACTAAGAGGGATTTGAAGACCCCAGTGATTAGACACCAAGGGAGTTGTGACACCTCGCTGGAACAGGGAGACTGGGGCACCCTCCTGGTGGCCAGACCTGAGAGTTGGTTAGCGTCTGGTGGCCGGGCCTTTCTCCATGATGCTCAGCCCAAAGCACTTATGTGTGCTGGGGTCTGCTGCAAAGCATTATGGGTAGCAGAAATTTCAACAGCTGGAATCCCCCCCAAAAAACGATGTACGATGTACTTCCTAAAGGCACAAACCGCCACCGTGAGAGAGGCGAGGATTGAACTCAACACCTGAGGGGGGCTGAACAATGCACAGTGAATGAAGGTCAGAGGTTAAAGATGACGCACAAAGAGCTGAGTCAGCAGAACCAAAGCAAGAGCTGCTTCTTCTTCCGGGACATGTTCCATCATCGCCTGATTTGGAGAAATGGATGGAAGCCATGAATGAGAGTTTCTGGGAGGAAGTATTACCCAACAAAAGTAGTTATCACGACGTAGAGGCGTGCTGCCAGCCCTTATAAAACATTCATTACTATTCCATCATCTTAATCTGTGCAACCAAAACTCTAGATGTAACGAGAATGAAATTGTCTGCTGTTCCTTTAAGTATAGGAACAAAAATTTAGATATAGTGTGAAGCCTTTAGTGTGTTTTTTTATTTTTTATTCTACTTTGTCGCCATGTCCAACAATGACAGCAGCCCCAACAAGACACAGGTGACATTTGTGTCGGAGTGACATCACGGCTATTAATTGTGTGCCGCGTCTCTTATAAATAATCAACCCTCTGTCGGGGTTAGGGTTAGACTCTATTCACAGAGGCTTCCCTCTATTCTAAAGCACAGGCTTAACATTTTTGGAGCAGAGCACAGAGGGCTGCGTCCATCAAACACTGCTCCGCTTTATACTGTTACGGTTTCCCACTTTTTAATGTAACGTGTGCTGTAACACGCCGGACGCCTCGGTAACCACAGCAGCTGTTGCCGGGTGACAGAGAGAGAGAGAGACAGACGGGGCGGGACGAAACGGCCCGATGTCTGTCAGCAGGTGTTGTTAAATACTGCATTTCAATTCTGCTCCAGCGCTCGCCGCCCTCTTTCATTTGTGGGCTTAATTTAGCCGTAGCCTGACGTGTTCTCCTCGCTGCTCTCTCGTTCTGGAAACGAGAATCCATCTCAGCCTCACGTCACCCAAACTACCGTATCCTCCTCTCCCCCCGACCCCATGATAATATGAAGACATTCTCTAACGCTCTGTCTCCATCCTCACCCTCTGTCTCCTCCTCCGCTGTCTCTCAGTGATGGACCTGATCTACTGGAAGGACACGGAGCGGACGGGCATGGTGCTCACAGGGTTAGTGGTGGGCCTGCTGTGTCTGTTCCAGCTCAGCATCATCACCGTCATCGCCACAGCCTCGCTGGCTGTGATGTGCTTCACCATCTCGGCGCGCATCTACTACCAGGTCCTCTACATCCTCAACTGGGGGGACGGAGACCACCCCTTCAAGTAAGACGGATGCCCCAATGCACAATGTGTTGACATCCGGCTCCTTCCTTCAGCCTGCACTGGGATAAAAGGTTCCCCTTCAAAAATAAGTAAAAGAATGATGAATACAGGTTTTTAGCTTGTTATAATTAAAAAAACAAAAAATGCCAATAGAACTAGTAAAAATTTAATAATTTTAAGTAAGACTCTCAAAAATAAGATGTAAGATTTAGATAAAGGACATCTTGAAATGAGTTTTGTGTCTCAGTATCAGCCAATAATACTTAAAAATGTGTTTTTTTTGTTTTTTTTTGCATGATCCCAACATATCACTTTTCTCTTTTTTTTCTTTTAGTTGTAATAAATTCATTTTTAGCATTTTTTTCTTCTTTTGTTTTTTTAATCCTATCTCGTTAACCGCCTCATGAATTTCCCAAGTGCCCCTAAGTACCGACCCGGTCCATCGCGTCTTTTAAATAAGATTATAGAGTAATATTTAAGGATTTTAAGATAAAAATGTCCCTTTAAGTTAGCTGGCAGGCTGTTAAAACTGTAAAACAATTAAAAAAGACTTTAAAATAATAAAGGAAAGATTAAAATGTCAAACGCATAAAACATAAAATAATAATAATAATCATTAAAAACTGACTTAAATGTGGACAAATAAATGAATAACTGAAAGCTAAATTAATAAAATCGATTTATTTGAAAGCCTGACTGAAGGAGAAATCTTGAGTTTGTTTTCAAAAACAACAACAACACGTTCTGTTGTCCTCAGATTCTCAGGTTTCTTTTGGAAACAGCTTCAAAAACTCATGAAATGAGTTTCTCTTAGTTCGTCTGAACATTTCAGAAGGTCATAAACTTGTAGGTGTTATCACACCCGTAGCTGCTGTTTTTGGTAATGTTTACACGTCTGTAATCTATCTCTCCGTCTTTGTCTCACTTCCCCTCAGGTCATATTTGGACATGGACATCAGTTTCAGCGGGGAGGAGACGGAACTCTACATGCAGAGAGCCGTCGTCATGGTCGTTTCTGCTGCTGACAGTCTGAAGGGCCTCTTTTTTGTTAAAAACCTCTTTGAGTCCCTCAAGGTAGGCGCAAATGTCAGATTTAGTTATACTGGTGTGTGTGTGTGTGTCATCTTTGTGTGTGTGTCTGGTCTGTGTGTGTGTGTTTGATCTGTGTGTGTGTGATCTTTGTGTGTGTGTGTGTGTGTGTGTCTGTGTGTGTGTGTCTGTGTGTGTGTGTGTGTGTGTGTGATCTTTGTGTGTGTGATCTTTGTGTTTGTGTCTGTGTGTGTGTGATCTTTGTGTGTGTGTGATCTTTGTGTGTGTGTGCGTGTGTGTGTGCGTGTGTGTCTGTTCCCTCCTAATGATCCGTTCTCAAATATCTGCCTCATCCGTTCCAGAGCCCCTCCCCCTCATTAAGCCAGATGTCAATCCCCCATTACATTCTTCCATTCTCCTCCATCATCAGTCATCTCCATCCCTCCATCTTCCTCGCTGCCCTCCATCATTAGAGATGACAGCGCCGCCATCCCGCTCATTATGCCAGCACACATCTGAAGACCCTCTGCCTAAATAAGGGTCGCATCACTAAAGGCAGCTGTCGGGCCCCGTAACATGTATAATAAGATAATCACGATGAAAGCGATCAGAAACAAATCCTTTCAAATGAATTGGAGTCGGTACTAACAGCATAAAAAATGAAAATGAATCATCTGTGGCTTTTCATTCAGCCTCTCCAAGTAGTCCATTTTTATTAAGCCCTAATATATATCACATGTAATCCCACATATATGCGTTTGACACGACGTCCTTAATCAGAGATGAAATTGGTTCCAGTCAAGGTTTATTTCTGGCAGGATAAATTCTACTGACTTTACATGTGAGGTTATTATGAGAGAAAGTGAACAAGAAAGACACAGAGTCCCACAAATCCCCTTCAATTCTATCACACTCTATCCACAATCAAACATATAACCCTCTAACCACAGTTCACAGGAAAATCTTTACCTTGTGATGACATATTTAAATCTAATGGATCCAGATTTGTGTTTGGATGCGCACCAAATACCTCTTACCAACACTCTAAGTATGCCTGATTGTTTTTCTCCTTCATGATTCCATTTATTGTTCCCTGAGAAACAAACACCCTAACTTCCCCCAGAATTAAACGGCGTCCATCTTCCCTCCATTGTTCATGAGAAACTGTTCTACTACAATAACACAACTGTTTTTAAGTACAATCAAATTGTCTTGTATTGAGCGAAATCTGCCGATGGGTTCAACTGATTTTGCTCGGTTAGAATTTGTTCATTCGGAATCCAAAACTCAGTAATCAGCCTTGACAGAATAAAGTCCTGCTCCACCGTTTGGTTTGAGCATATTTTGAGTCGCTGTTTCTGATTGAAAACTTTGACTAAAGTGTAAGGGGCCAAGTACGGAGCCCTGGGGGGTCACCCCAGGTCGAAGGAACCAGCTAGGAGGAGGCATTAAGACTTATTAAACCAAATTATGTAACTTGATACGACCGAAAAAGTCAAATAAGGGTCAAATGGTTTTGGTAAAAGGTTGAGCTAACCTAATAAAAATGAACTTTTTTCTATGAAATAATGAAATACTGGACATAATCTTCTAAAAATTAAGTTATTGTCAAAAGACCTAACATGAAATATAGTAAACATCTTTGCACAAGTTTGTTTCACAAGAGAAACAAACTTTTATCTCCTATGGGTTGTTGTTGTTGGTTTTTTCTGCAGGTTGATTTTATCTGAAAAGGATAAAATAGGAATAATTAAGAATATTTTTCACATATCTGTTCTAATGGAGTTACAAAATCAAAATATCATTATATATTCATTAAAATATATTTTATATATATTTTATTTGTATTTTTTTTAAATTTCTTTAATAATAATCACTGTGGAAAAACCTCATAGGTGTTTTATGATGATGATGAAATGTGAATATATTACCCATATCAGCATCAATTCAAACAACACATATTCTCACTGATCCATATTAAGACAAAATGTATTTTTAAGTCAAATCAGATTGTTTGAGAGAAAAAAGTTTTTGAACTTTTCTAAAACAAATTCCTTCTAGTTTCCCTTCTTATTATTTAAAAAAATATTTTTACTTTTACAGTTCAAATGGTAAATATCTCACAAGACAACTTTTTAAAGATTCTCCCATGGACAAATAATTTACAAAATCTGGAAATAATCCAAAATAAACAGAAAAAAAGGAAGAAAAAAAAACTAATGATTATTTACACTTATTAATTAATACAAAGTTATTATTTTCTGGTCATTTCCTTCAGTGACGGCCGACCCGAGTGTTGCGGATGAAGCGTTTACTGCACAGCTGTGCAATCAATCTATCATTATCTGATGACTGTTTATATTTTTGAAAACCAAATCATCAAGATTGAAGAAGACACACAGCAGAAGGAAATTACGTCGTAAATTTGGTTCCGCTCACAAAAGAAAGAAAACACAAACAAGAATGAAACAGGAAATGAAACACGCAATGAGAATAACGCATAAAAACTATACATGAATATAAATCAGTCGGTCATCTGTAACAGTATTTAGACGTGACCCGCTTAGATTGAAATGGTGAGTCAGTGTGAACAGACCCAGGCCTTAAAGTTTCAACTCTGACCTGGTCGGTATGTGACATGACACACAGGAGGAGGCACACGGTGACACCCGGATTCCCTTCCATCTGAGACAGGGGTGTCCCATGTCAGGGTCCTCAGCAGGGTGACACTGTGAGATAAAACGGGAAACACCAAAACCCTTACAGGGAGTCCGGGACTTATTCATTTCTCCTCTGACGGTAGAATGTTGGTCGGACGGAGGCGTCTGATTGGCTGCACACAGTTCATGTGCAGCAGGATTGACTGATTTCTGTGATATTCAAACCGTTCAGAAGCATGCCGGAGGGTTTCGGTATGTGTGATCGACGCATCGGAGAAAAGTCTATTACTCAAATGCTAAAGTTCTTGATGAAAAAACATCTGAGAAAAATCACAAAGCTGTTAAAAAAAAAAAGTGCTTATTCGTGAAAAGTTGACTTTTTAGGTGAAACTCATAGAACAGCGTTGATATAAAACAGCATTTATAATCCATTCAACAGCATAGAGAGTAATTAGATTACCTCAACGCCTGATAGTCACAGCAGTAGCAGTAATAGTAATCCTGGAACATCCTGCAGAGTACAAATACTTTCACTTCATTACTTTACAGTAAATTTGGTTGAAAATACTTCATACTAGCTTCACTTTTCAATGCAGCTGTTTTATTTCCGGTGGAATATTCTAACAGTGTGGTCATAGTACTTTGGACAGTACCGACAGATGTGAATAATTCATAAGACGCTGCACTGACGGGAGATGGTTCTCTCTGTTGCTCTCAGCTCCTGCTTCTGCTCTACCTGGTGACGTACCTGGGGGACCTGTGCAACGGCCTTACTCTGCTCATCATCAGTAAGAGACAGATCTATGTGGAAAAATCAACACGGACTGAACCCGTTCACGTGAATTTCACATGTCATTTTCACATTTCTTCCCCAGGTGTCATCGCCCTCTTTTCTCTGCCACTTTTCTACAGACAACGCCAGGTAGCGCCATCCTCCGTCAGTCCGTTCTGTGACGCTGTAGATGGATGCTTGAGTTCATTCCATAAACCTCTATGTATTTTTGTTTCTTTTTTATTCCTGTTGTTTTACAGGAGCAGGTGGACGGCTTTGTTGGAAAAATCCAGGCCCACATGGACAACATCAAGGACGTGTGAGTACGGCGCCATCTTCTGGCGCCATCAGCGCTCGGCCTCTGAGGCTTTAAGGCGTCTCTGTGAGCTCAGTCTCACTTTCACCGACAACAGGCGGAAGAATCGTGAAAAACATCTCCACCGGCTTTAACGACATGAGAATTTACACGCCATTTAGACGCAGCCCAGAAAACACAATCAGATACTGGAACACCTGGAAAAGCTCAGATGAGGGTGGAAGCTTCAGGTGTGGGAGGGAGGTGTCCAGGCAAGGCCCAAACGCAGAGTTCAAACTCTGACATAGTACTAATAATCACAACCGTTTGTTTGTGTGTTGAAAAACTAAATGAGGAAAAAACGAAATATTCTGATGTTAAATATCCACAAGTGGAAAGGCAGCACCAACAACATTCCAGCGAAGTTGACCAAACTCATTTACACAATTTATTTTAGCCTTGTTAAACTAATATGCCAAACTTTTGGCCTAATGTCTTCATCAAAGCTGTGAAAAAGCCAAAAAGCCCCCAATCCCCTGCATTGCACAAGCAATTCCCATGATTGTACTCCCCCCCCCCCTAATTTTAGAGTTATGTTATGTCTGGAAAAGTGTGTTTTTTGGAAAATAGAGCTCCCCCTAGTGGCAAAAATGTGAACTATCAGAGTAGAATATGACAGAAACAGGATACGTCTCCTGGTGTCGGTTCATGTTCACCAAATTTGAATTAAATGGGACCAACGAGTGAGAAATTTTGGCTTAAGAAGATAAAACATCCTCTAGTGGTGCAAATATGCAACGGACCTTTCCCTAAGTTAATCCCGTTCTTCCTCGCACTAAGGTCTTTGAGGTAATAACATCTAGAAATGATAGGTGAAATCTCAGGAGAACCTTAGAGTTGATGATTAACCAGAAAACAATAGTCAAGGGTAAAACGACTGAAGAGGATGACATCACCTCAAAGCCAGTGTGCACAGGTGCGTTTGAAGAAGAGATTGAAAGCGAGGCGTATCTCCTCCGCGGTCCGAGGCGCCCTGACCACAACAGCGCGGCCCCCCCTTAAGACTTAAGCCTCGACTACGGCTCAATCAGAGCGGCGCCACCCGAGGATTTAAGGATGCGAGGTGGTTCATAAGTGAATAAATAAATGAAAGCCTGTAAGAAGCATTTATCAGCCTTCAAAAAGTACTGACGACCCTTTTGTTTGTTTCTCACAGTTTCTACAGACTTTCCCGGGGCGGCGGCGGACCTCCTCCGGACATGACTCCCGGTGGCGCCAAACCCAAAATCCAGTAAACCGTCATGGCCAAGAATTTAAAGCAAAGCTCCCCGAGTTACAGGCTGTCACTCAGATGTCTTACCCAGCAGTCTGTGCTCAGAGACGCGGAGCTCCAGAAACTGGGGGAGGGGGGTGGGGGGTAGGTCACTTAAATGGACAATGAGGATCACGCATGGTACTTTATACGCTAACTGTATCTAAATTCTGGGATTGTAGGTCGGTGTTTGGGGTTAAGATGTAATGGAGGTGTTGAGGACTGGGTGACTGCTGACGTCGGGGAAGACTCTGCGTTTTTAATGTGTACGAATGACTCAAAAGTGTCTTTAACTGTTGAAAGCTGCAGTCCAAACCAGGTCTGGTACCAGACCAGGAATGGGACGGTCCCACACCGACAGGGGGTGGAAGACGGGGGGGTTTTCATGGCAGCATGAAAGTGATCATGAAGGACGCATGTGTTCTGCACATGTACGATTCCTGGATGCGTATTCATTCTCACGGCAGTTAATCTGTGTGTGTGTGTGTGTGTGTGTGTGTGTGTGTGTGTGT
Source organism: Lophius americanus (assembly GCA_037951165.1). NCBI lineage: Eukaryota > Metazoa > Chordata > Actinopteri > Lophiiformes > Lophiidae > Lophius > Lophius americanus. The sequence goes on from JBBDHG010000299.1 coordinate 432,023, forward strand.
GTGTGTGTTGGTGCGCGCGTGTGTGTGTGTGTATGTATGTGTGTGTAATTCCTGTTATAAACAGCTCGCTGAAATGAAACCTAAAAGCAATTAAAGTCACATTTCTTCTTTGTTTTTCCATAATTCTCTGTTTCTTCTCATCCACACTTTTTTTTTTTTTTCCCCATAAAAAACATTGTTTCTTTTTCATTCCCGGTCATAACTCCTGATGCCAACACCTCTGGGTGCTGCGTCTCCTCCCTCATTCACGTGATGATGGAGCGAGAGGGAGAGACGCTTCTGCTGGGAGATTGGTCATTACGCTGGATCATAAGTGGGGCGAAACAATTAATTGTAATAATTCCTTTAACCCTTTGATGTCTTCAACAAGAAAAGTCATAAATTGGGACATTTATGAGTTTGAAATATCCTAGACAATCTAAATGTACAATAAATACAATGACGTGTCGTGTTTTTAAATGGTACAAAAAAATTGGACGTATTACTTCATGAAAAAAATACTGTATTTTATGGGAAATAGTCAAATTAAATAAGATTAGCTCAACATTTGGGTAAACCTTTTTTATTTTTATAAACTATTTGACCCTTATTAGACTTTTCTCTGGTTCTATTAAGTTACATAATCCTACTTTTAGAAAAATTCCTACATATCAAACAGGCCTCCTCCTCGGTGGCCACTTTGATATGCGGTGTCCCCCAGGGCACCATCCTCGGCCCCTTACTCTTTAGCATGTACATGCTGCTACCGGGTCATACTTAATACAGATTCAGTCACATTCTTCAGTCAGATATAGTGACTCAAAATGTGCTCAACCACACAGTTGAGCAGGACATTTAAGGGTTTTGCGTTTCCATTTAAGCGTTTCCATGTTAGTGCTTCCATAAATGCCATATTATTATTATTATTATTGCCTGTTAAATGTCTATAGAGGTTTAGTGGGAAGGATTTATAATAGATTATTTTAGTTTAGTATCGATCAGCCATAAGATTATAACCTCTGATGGGTAAAGTCAGAATATTATTGATTACCTCATCACCATGGTATCCGTCAGCAGGTGGGAAATATCAGGCAACAAGTGATCTTTTTATTTTGTTTTCCCTGAAGATGATGTGTTGGAACACGGAGAAACGGGAAAACGTCAAGGATCAACGTTGAAAAGGCCAAGCAAAGAAATACGGGCATCTCCAGAACTGCAGCTCTGAATACGAGATAAACCTTTATTAATCCTAAAGGAAATATTTTTGTGCCAGAGATTTCCCACGAAATGACAGAAACAAAACTAAAGAATAACTGAGTGTGGATAATATAGTATTAATTTTTAAGTGGAAAATATAAAGCGCATAAGAAGTACACGCAAACCACGCCTTAAGATAACAAAATGATAATGAGCGCATTATAGCACATTATAATAATACTGAAATATAATATAACGCATGACAACGAATGAAATACGATTCTGTGTCTGAAAAACGATAGTGAGATATTAATATTACACAGAATCAATGTCGGACATTCGATAGTCCTTAAAACTGTTCACAAAATCTGAATCAGTGTTTGGGAATCCGAGTCATTCATTTCGAGAGGGAAAGTTGAAATCTTGAAAAATACTTTAAAATTATTTTTGATATAGAAAGTCTATTATTTATTTTTAAAAAAAGCTTATTTAATATTTTAGAATATAAGTCATTATATTTGAGAGAGTAAGTCAAAATCTTGATATCCTGTCATGTCAATGTCCTTATTTTAAGATGATATGTCATTATTTTGAGATACTAAATAATTGTTTCGAGATACTTAACCATCTTTGACATGGTAAATGTTATTTTCTGGGTAATAAGTGATTATCTTGAGATACTAAACATTTATTTTGCAAAAGAAAGACAATATTTTGAGGTAGTAAGCATTATTTTAGACATTAAAACATTATTTTAAGATACTAAATCATTATTTTGAGATAATAAGTCATTATCAATAAAAAAATCTCCCTCAATATTTGAAAATCTAAGCCATTATTTTTGAGTTGGTAAAGTCAAAATCTTGACCTATGCTTTTCGTTATTTTGGGATATTAAGTCATTATCTTTGAACTATTTTTTTTTATATTTTAAGATATTATTTTGAGGTACTAGCTCATTAGTCTGAAACATGTCCCTGTAATGAGACTAACTCAATATAATGACCTCCGGCGTAAATAGGCTTCCATACTTTAGTGAAGCCTAAACACCACTTCCGTTATTAATGTGATTAATGTTCCACTTCACCCCATGAGCCACAAGGTGGCAGTAAAGGTGAGGGCTGGGACCATTCAGCGAGGGGAAACGAGATCATCTCAGCCAGTAGGGAGTCTCCAAAACCTTCCAATCAAAGATCAAGTGACTTTTGAATTTTTCAGTTTCTTATCACTTTTTCTTTTTTTTCTTTTTTTTTTAAATCTACCTGATGGTCTGCCGCTCCACGCCCTCAGGTAACGTCCGTGGCCTCTGGCCTTCTTTCTCGGGCTGAACTGCTGGCTCCAGATGAAAGTAGGTCAGGGAGTTGGAGTGGGTTTGAAATTTCAGAACTCTATATGTCATGTTTAAAACTGACATCCAGGTTGTCCTCCTGTCACCGGTGAGGACCGTTCTGGACTTGTCTGGACAGGGTTCAGCTCAGAGAGCTGCTGGACTGAGAGAATGACTCAGCGGGTTGAGCTGAGCGTAGAATGAAAAGGCATTTAAAAATAAACCATGAGTGTAAAAGGACGGTGTGGTGTGTGAGGCTGTAATATGTGCATACAGCTCCACCTAGTGGACGGAGTGAGTGTTGTCTTCAACCAAAATCCCTCTCTGGGACCCAAATCACATTTTTGGGTCACCTGTCTATCCAGCGAGAGTCCTCCTGGTCCTAACCCAAGAAAAACTGCGTAAAATAACTTTCCCTTAACGGTACTTATTTGTGGTAGAAAGATTTTCTGAGCAAATGTGTTAATTATTGTTGGTTCATGGTTTTACTGTAATATAATGATGTTTTTATCTAAAAAAAAAAAAAGAAAAAGAAAAAAATCAGCGGAGGATAAAAATATTAGTATTTTTTTTGTTTAATTACAGACTTCTCACACATAGAAAAGGAGGAATGAATGAAATAATGAAATAAATTATTTTAGGCATTTAGGTTGAAAGATATGCAAATACACCTGATAGTTGTGAAGCTATTTTAAAAGTTTATTTTAGGTATGTAAATGATTTAAAACAGTTGATGTTCTAAAACCAAGTGATTGATAATGATTGAGAACAAAATACATTTATATATGATGGAATTTTTTTATTCCTAAATTCAACTTTATCCACCTGAGTGTGTTCACGTCTCCTCCTCCTCCTCCCTCCTGCTGCAGGGAGGTGAAGGGCGGGTGGGCGGGGGGGTTTAGACAAATCAACGAGAAGATAAAACTCTTCAGACACGCCCCCTCATACAAACTGCAGGGTGACACAGTCGGAGTGGATGTGGATGGAAAGCTACCACAGTGGGTGAGTCGGCGCGTGGAACCGGAGAGAGAGAGAGAGTTTGTTTCTTTTACGCGCGCGTGCAGCTCGTGATCAGAACCGTTTTTGGGGGGGGGGTTTCTGCACAAACTGGCAGCAGAGATCCTGATCCGACCTCATCTCATGCCGGCTCCTTCGAGAAGGAAAGCGCAGGTGAGCTGATGTCCGATCGAATCTCTCTTCCGGTCACTATGGATTACGGACGCACCATGGCTCCTCCGGTCCCCCCTCACAACCCGAACCCGGACCGGCCCGGGCAGCAGCAGGAGCGGCTGCTGAAGTGCATCCTGCTCGGGGACGGAGCGGTGGGCAAAACCAGCCTGGTGGTCAGTTACACCACCAACGGATACCCGACCAAATACGTCCCTACTGCGTTTGATGACTTCTCAGGTAAAAGAAATACTTTAATACACATTTATACTAAAGATTTTATTACATTTGTAACGTTTTACACATTCACAAGTTGCCTGAAAACATTAATTAGGTATGAAATGCTTAAAGAGGGCATTATTATTAATATTTTGTATTATTTTACTAAATAAGACCCCTCTAGTATTTGTGAGTACTTTCTTTAATACACATTTGAGTTTCTTCTACTTTTCTTGCATTTTTCCATTTTATGCTACTTTGCACTTGTCTGACAGCTCCAGTTACTTATTAGAATGCAATTTTCTTACGTGTCATTTATCTCCAGTTGAAGAAAGTGTTAAAAAAAAAAAAGATAAACTTATTACATAATTTCCTCATGAAAATGTGTATTTCATTGAAAATAGTCAGTTTTAATTTGACCCTTATTTGACTTTTTTTTTTCTTGTCTCAGGTTACATAATTCGGTTTATTGAGTCCTCACATGCTTTAAGGTGCCAAAAGAAATCCTATTAATGGAACAACACTTTCTCAATGCCCATGATTAATGCCCCCCTCTCATTGGCTATTTTGAACCGTGGTGTCCCTCCAGGGCTCCATCCTCGGCCCCTTACTGTTCTGCCACTGGTTCATTTTATAATCATGTTCCGTCACATTTTTCAATAAGAAATTATGTCAACCAAACAGTTGAGTGGGACATTAAAGGGTTTTAAGATGAATAAATTATACACAAATCATGTTGGATTATCTAAGAAAAGAAAAAAAGAGTCTGAAATCAGGCTTTGATGATGTTAAAAAATGAAAACTACTCAGCAGCATGAAGTAGTTGGTTTACGTCATTCTTCTTCCGACGGTGAATGCGTTTACTGTGAAACTTTAAGTACATACTTGTACTTAAGTAAAAGTGGAGTATTTTCACCATGGGATATTAATACTGTTACTGAAGTACAATTTTTCACCACTCAACCTTAAATGCATAATTCTAATTCCTGTTCTTAAAGGCAGCCTGATGCTGATCAATGACACCTTCAGTGACCTTTGCTCCCCTTCAACCCTCCACCTTCCTCTGGGCTCTTCTTCACCCAGTTATTCCACTGTCATGGCTGATGTGTTTATTTTTTTTTTCCTATTATCTGACTTCCATCAGTGATAGTGCCCGGTTTCCATTTGGCGCGGTTCCATTTTCCAGTGTCTCACCAGTCCCAGCTTGTTCTGTTTATGACATAATAAGAAGGAATAACAGAATCCTTCAAAGGGGAACTTGTTTCAACTAATCAGCGTCGCTGGCAGGAAAAAACTAAACCTGTGACCCACTGATCACCTTTACTGCCTCATTACAACTTCCACAGACGGTCCTTCTAATCAGTCCTTTCTATTCTTCTACAAGTCTGGAAACTTTGACTTTAGATGAATATCAGCGGTGGCGTTCTGTGTGGGGTCTGCAGGTTCTCCCTATGGTCGAGTGGGTTCTCTCCGGGTTCTCTCCGGGTTCTCTCCGGGTTCTCACCGGGATTTCTCCGGGTTCTCCAGCTTCCTCTTACAGTCCAATAACAAGCAATATATGTTGCTTGTTAGATGTGAATAGTTGTTTGTGTCTAAGTATCTGTCCAGTCATGAACTAGTCTTAACCAGTTTGAACCCCACCTCTCACCCAATGTCAGCGGGGATAGGCTCCAGCCCCACTGTGACCCTGAAAAGGATAAGCGGCGAGAGAGAATGGTTGACGACCATCAACTATTAACTCACAGATCAATAGATGTTACCCAGTGGTGGATAGTAACTGAGTATTTTTACTCAAGTACTGGACTTTGGTACAAATTAGAAGTATTTGCACTTTTTATTTGCTACTTCATACTCCACAACGTCTCAGATGGAAATATTTGACTTTATTCTCTATTATAGTTGTCTGATAGCTGTAGTTATTAGTTGCTTGTCAGATTATGGCCTTTATCTGGGGATAAACAGAAGTTTTAGTGTTTTTTTTCTTCTATAGGTAAAGAAAAAATTCTCGGTTGTTAACTTTTCTAACCGAAAAAATTATAAATGTCGTTAAAAAATGTCTTGGATTAGCTATAAACTGCTTACTGATGACCTTAACATTCAACATCCACAGCATTCACAGTAATCCTGTAGAATAATAATAATAATACATTTAACTTTTAATGTGTTTACTCAAGTAAAGTATCCGACTACTTTATCCACCACATCCTTACCCTTTTACTCAGAATGAAGGAATGGATGCTTGACTGTGTTTCCTGTAAACTGACCGCTCAATCAATTCTCTGACGTCACAACGATGAGCGGGTAAAACCAATAACATGGAAAACTCAAGCCCATAAAACACTTCCTGGGAATGAAACACTTCCTGGGAACGCGCTGCCCTCGCGCCACACTCCTCAACGCACAGCGTCTCCGGTTCAGGGGTTTTAGGGATTGCACAACTCGGCCTATTGTTGCCAGCCTTGACCCTGGAGCCCTCCTCTCCATGATGGAGCGGGCGCATCTGTTCCAGCGGCTCAGAGGCAGACATTGTCTTTTTGGCCCGGCGTGACAGAGAGTGATTGTGCAGTTGGGCCCCTAAATGGTGATGTCATTTCTCAGTGCCTGGAATCGAGCGCGTCCTTGAGAAGGAGGACTTGTGAGCGGTTATGCAATGCCACAGGTGGCAGAGATGCCGTGGAGAGAGATAGAAAGGGAGAGAGAAAGGGGGAGAGAAAGGGCGAGAGAGAGAGAGAGAGAGTAAGGGAGGGAGAGAGAAAGGGAGAGAGAAAGGGAGAGAGAGGACGATGAGGTCCGGAAAATCAAAGGAGTATCATATGTCGAGGATTAGGAAATAATTGCACCATGGCAGCTCTCCCTCTCTCTCTCTTTCTCCCTCTCCTTTTACTCTCTGACGCTCCTCCTGCTCCTTGCTTTTGCTGAAGCGGGCCGCTGCGGTGCCGGCCCCACTGCTTGAATAGTTCCAGAGAGCCCTTTGATCAGGTGGCATGACCGACTACACTCTCCAGGCGTATTGTAACTGTTTCCATGTGCCCGCCGCCGCTCTGCGTTGTGCTCCGTCTTCTGAAGAGAATTAACGGCCCTGTAATGAAACTCGCTCATCCGCTTTTCCAACCTGGTTGGAAAACAGTTGCCGACCCCCATCCCCCCCGGACCCCCAACATCAGACAACCTTGGAATGGCCTCTGTCAAAACACAACGGAGAACAAAGCTGGCGGCGTGGTCGGGCTGACAGTAAAGCGTTCCGGCCTCGGCAGTAACTGACAGAGTGGGTGGGCGAGACGGAGCAGGTCTGGGGGCTGGTGGAGCTCAGCAGGGGGTCTTTGTGTTCTCAACTGTCGGGCCTTTTGTTTATTCCAGTGAATATTATGTTGGGTGGTTGACTCAGCCGTTAAAGTGTAGGACTGGGGCTTTGTAGCGCGTTCATGCTCAAAACAAAGGATGACAGCTGAGACTTATTTTTTTTCTCTCTTTCTGTGTCCACAGCCGTGGTTCAGGTGGACGGAAGCCCGGTTAGACTCCAGCTCTGTGACACGGCAGGACAGGTGAGTTCTGTTCACAGCGCCGACACTGCTTCACCATTGGGTGCCCTGCATAGGTTCACGACCAGAGCGCTCCAAACGGTAGCGACCAATAACAAACAACAATAACAGCGTATATACACTCATGCAATAAGTGTATATCGCTGAAAGACCCCTAGTCTCCTGCGTTGCACAAGCAATCCCCCCGATTGTACTCATCGAATTAAAAGTTATATCCGAGAAAAGTGTTTTCACAGCTTCGGACGTTTCATAATCAAGACAATAAATGTATTTATGTAGAAAACTCAACAGAATATTTACCCCAAAAAAATCCGATGTAGCATATTATATATATTTAATTTATACTTTTCAGTCTTGATGAGGACCTTGAGGTCGATCAGCTGTGTAGAAAAAATAAAACCCCTTTATTGCTAAAAGAAAATATAACCTTTAACTGAATAAACATAATGTCAAGAAACTTTACATTAATGACGTAAAACTCATTTTTTTCTCCGAAATAGTCCTATGTTGTGTTTTTAGGTTCAAAGTGACCTACTGTTTTACTGTGGTATAAATATGAGGTGACACCGGCGTAATTCTCCTTGACTTTCTACACTACGTGAAAGATCAGACGACACGGTAATGACGTGTGAGGAGAAGTTGTAGAGCCGCACACATCTGGCGATGGATGAAAGAAATTCTCTCAACAGTTTTTACAGTTAGATCCAAAAATTAAGAATTTTTAACAGACTGGAGATGCTGAAAATCAGCCTGGAAGCGGGCGTGTCTGCAAACTGCACCCATGCGATCTGAGGAGAGCAGAAGATGTTCTATATTAAGAACGCAACGTTATTTTTAATTATGTTACTTGAGTAAAAGGTCACATTTTTTTGTGGTTATTTTGAATGAAACATCATGGGTTTAGACAATAAAGACATTTTTTGCATCTGATTTTAGTTTTAGTCCTTTTGTGCCACTGCAGCTGAAGAACAAGCATAAACGTTTAGTCAGTTAGAATGAGAGAGCGTCGCTGTTAAAGACTTTGGTTTTAAAGGGGGATTGCAACATTAAGTTGGGACTATAGGACAATCAGGAGGGAGAACATTGTGCAGGATATTTCTTTAGTTTTCTGGAGCATATGTGGTTGTTTCATAAGCCCTCCCAACAGAAGCCGGCCCCCCGGAGCAGCACATTTTGACTATGAAGCCACTGCCAGTTTTGTCTTTATAGAATCAGAGTTTATTTGGCTGAGAAGTCAAACAAGGATTTTGAACAAACGTATTAATACCTGCAGAATAGAAGCAGGCTGTCTCTGTCAAAACTGCACACACACACACACACACACACACAAATGCACAAAGACACACACACACACACACACACAAACACACGGACACGGTCTGGAAAGTAATGACAGATAAAGTTGGCAGACAGGCTGACTTTATTTATGCAATTGTATAAGAAGGAACCTTGTGCCAGAAAGTGATTGGGGCGTTCCCGACTCAGAGGAGAGAGGGAGAGAGAGAGAGAGAGAGAGAGAGAGAACGGGAGTGAGTCAAAGTTCTAGATTGAGATCTCTGCTTATTCCACAGATGGTGACCTCATCGGATTTCAAAGCACGGCCAAAGCTCGTGTTTTATTTTGTCCAGTAATTCTGCTGAGCTTCAAATCCTCGTTTAAGTGACATTTAGTTCTGGTTTAAACTCAGATGGAGCTTTGTTTTTGGAGAGGTGGGATACTGGGAAGGAAATGGTTTTTAAAGGCAGAGAGGAGAGTTTTGTGTACTAAAGGGTGGAGGTGGGCCTTGTTAGTCGAAGCTGTGTGGCTCCAAAGTGTTAATTTAAGAGATTTACTCTAGATTATATGACCGAGAGGGGCGGGGCTTGTGCGTTCTGTATTTGAGCACAGTATAAACAGCATTTAGTCTGGTTCTGGCTGAATGGGAAAAACTCCCGTTATTTAATACAATACGGACTTTTATGTAAAATGTCATATAAACAAGATGGCTCTCCTCTAATTGATTCATATGCAGCAATTTTTTACTAAATCGGACCAACAGTTGAGCAATTATTACCTGACCATTCCTAAAATCAATACAGTTCTTCCTCGCACTAAAGTCTATGTGGGTACAAAATTTGAAAATGATCCATGAAAAAGTTTTTGAGTTATCGCCTCAACGTGAAGGATCTGCGGCGGCGATGATGTTATAATTACCGACAGTGCAGAAGGAAAATCTCCATGTTTATTTTTGAATCTGGATGAAATGGTTTCAGCTGAACTTTCCTGATCGTCTCTTTTCTCTCTCCTTCTGTCTCCATCAGGATGAGTTCGACAAACTTCGCCACTTCTGTTACACCCGGGCGGACGCCTTGCTGCTCTGCTTCAGTGTGGTCAGTCCCGCCTCCTTTCAAAACGTCTGGGAGAAGTGGGTCCCCGAAATCCGCCGGCGCTGCCCTCTGACCCCGATCCTGCTCGTGGGCACGCAGTGCGACCTGAGGCAGGACGTCAAAGTGCTGATCGAGCTCGCCCGGCGGAGAGAGAGGCCCGTGCTAGAAGAAGACGCCAGGGCGCTGTCTGAAAAAATCGGGGCGGTGACGTACGTGGAATGCTCGGCGCTGACGCAGAAGAACCTGAAGGAGGTGTTCGATGCGGCCATTGCGGTTGGACTGCGACACTCCGACAGGAGAGCGAGGAGGGAGAGGAAAGTGCGCAGCACAGCCGATAAGATGAAGATGCTCTCCAAGTCCTGGTGGAAGAAGTACGTGTGCGTCCAGTAGGGACGGAGGAGACGGAGATCATGTGACTGATGGAGAAACTGGAAGTATTGACTTGATGGCAGGTTTAAGGATTATTTCTACATTCACCTGGACCAGCCAGGTTCTGGCGGCCAGGAGAGACTTGATCAGACTTGAACAGAGTGGCTGTTATAGGATCGGGACATTTCCCTCTGTTGATGCCTTAAAGACCCATGAGGCCTCGGCGCCTGTTCCTCAGAGCCATACTGAACTCATTCAGACTGTGACCAGCAGTAAACCAAAAATGGTGGAGCTGATAGCGGCTCATGGCCCGTCATGCTGGACGAGTCCAAAGAAAATGTGAGCTAACGTGTCCAGATGTTGATTTTAATGTACTAAAACTGCTCCTCCTGCAGTTTGTCTCTAATTTGATACTTTTTTTTTAACAACATATATTATTTTAATGTGTTCTACACTGTAATTTTTGCTCCGACCACTTCAGATAGATCCTTTTATTTAATCAGAACATTAATATAACTTCTGAGTCAAAGCCGGTCCTGCACCCTTTTTTCTTCAACCACACCTCATCAAATACGAATTATTTTCCGATCTATGGATTTCTTTGGGACGTGATGCTGTCCGAGTCGGTTTTGAATGACTTCTAGAGTCTGTTGAGAACAGCCTGATTCGGAGAATCACGAGAAACTCTCCTTAATGGACCTACTAAACGCAAACTACAACGCATCTCGGCTTCAGGCCTTCATCGGGGAGTCGAACAGATCTCATGGAAAAGCAGGAGCTTTTAAAGTGGCGGTGGCCAATGAGAGTAATCTGCCTTCAATCAGGGGCGTGGCCTAGAGTGGGAGTAGACGCACAGTGATCCTCCAACAGATGGAATGTTGTGCCAAAACTATTTTATGCTAAGAGACCTATAAATAAAACAATAAAGGCAATTTATCTGTCGTAAAGGAGAAAGCCTCGGGATTTCTGTAAGACTTCCATGTAATCCAAAGATCACCTCTTGCAGAACCAGATAATGAGTCCAGGAAGTGACCTTTTTTTTATAATCTGATTCATACAGGCTGTATCTGTGTTGATCCATCTGTGACGCGGTTATGTCTGGTTCAGATGACATGATCGTAGCCCCGCCTCCTTTCAAAACCATTTCTTGATTCCTTTCTTTCCATTCCTTCCATGGGGCCCGAGGATGGTGGCAGTGCACAACGGCTGGGTCTTGAAGTATGACATAATCGATGAACAGCCCTGTGTCATCCGGGACGCTCCACCACATCAGTCGACAAAGTCTAGCATGTTAGAATTCTTCCCCATCGCTTCCAGACCCGTTCTGAAGTTGACCAATAGGATGACTGAGTGCTTCAGCAGACATGATTGACCCGCCTCCCAATCATTGCCACATCACTTGACGTGAATAAAAGGTCGCGGTCAAACTTGTAGCGTTACCAGCACATCCATCTAAGACCTCGAAAAGACCGAAATATCAAAGTCGTGAACCAGGTATCAGCTGTGGGTGGAGAGAAGCTCCTCGCCAAAACACACACCAGCTACTTGATGCCAGAGAGTTTGTGATGCTTCACTAGGTGGGACATGTATGCTGTATTTTTTGGGGGACGTTTGAGTGGACTCATTGAAACATCCAGTTTTAAGGTTTCTAGTACTTTAATAAGCAAAGGTGCCTTTCTTTCTGCATCCGATCGCTGAAGTCGTGTCGTGCAGTGACCTTTAGATTGGAACTATCTGAGACCCTGTTTAGTCTTGGTGTTAAAATGCGTTCACAAGTGGACGACGAGACACATCGTGAAATAAAAGTAAATGAGGACAAAAGATGGGTTTGTCCATATATGTTTTGTAGTTTAAAAGTTCTAATGCGTCTCCAACAAGGACGTAACAGGAATTTATGTCTTCAGTGCTGGGTGTGGTGGTTGTTTTTTGCGGTGGCGCACCATCATTATTTGCAGCCTCGCGGCTAACAATGCACCGGCGAACGCCGCTGCTTTTCTAACGTCAATCTTTTAAAGTTTCTTTTCCTTTACTCTTTAGAAAGTCCCACACGACTTTTTCCCTGTTATGTTCAACAGTTTTAATACTCCGTAAATGTATATTAGCTTTTGAAAAATCTCCAAGTTGTTAGCTATCCTGTGCTAGCTAGCGAGCTAAACAAATCTAGCACTTGACTGACATGTCTGAGAACTACATTCGACGCCCTTTGACCTTGAAGCGTAGGTCACGTAGGAAGTAACGATATCTGAACGCAAGTGGTCCGCATGATAGACGCAGGTGTAAACGGCGATGTGTCCCGATGTCCACTTGTGATCCTTTCGCTAAAATAAAAAAACGCATTATTAACGAAGTCTAAACTGGGTCTGTGGTTCTGGATCTCCATGTTTCCTGCCACGCCTGCTGGTTTGGATTATCACAGGCTTCATCTCTCTCTCTCTCTCTGTCTCTCTCTCTCTCTCTCTCTTATAGTCAGGGCCTCGATCAAATCATGGTGCATCTCTGTCAGTCGTCGTATCGGAGCTCCCATCCTGGTTTGACAGTAAATGAGATGAAATCAGCAAAGAGACCGATTCTATGTTTGCTTCTCATTTTTCAGAAGCCTGTCGTTCAGCTCTGTCTATGTATCCGTTCCCTCTGGGCCGATGGCAGCAACAGCCACGCAGAGCAGACGTATGAAATATTGTATGTTCATTATGTATGTTACATAGTAATCACTTATGATGTTTGTAATGTCATCAGGATAAATCCGGTGTGAGTGACTCCAGTCGTCTGTGTCGTCCGCCTCTAAATGGTACTTAACAGAATTGTGTGTTTGTGGAGCCGTGTGAGTGGAAGACAATAAAATGTGAAATATTTCATCTGTTGTTTTTTTTGTGTGAGTTTTTGTCGTTTTTCAACATTTTATGCCGAAAGACACCATTCAGCAATAACATTATAACCACGCACAGGTGAGGTCAGACTACTGATTATGTCGTTACAGTGTCACCTGTCAGTGGGAGGGACATATTAGGCAGCAAGTTAGACAGAAACATCATTTGTCTCTGTGACAGTTTGTGGTACCAAAGGCAATTTTAACTACTTAATGAGAAAAGAGGCGAGGAGATGCGTCTCATTAAACACGTTAATGAATCTGCTTCAGGAGATACATTCCAAACTCGGCCCGGCACTCTACCGGCTGCTGTTACAGATTCTCTGACGGCCTTTTTCTGTGACTCTGCTTCACTATCAAACCACCGCATGATGACGAATGACAGAACACTTTCAATAAAAGCTCGGTGAAACATGTGGAGTGTTTTGGAATGCACATTAAAGGTTAAAAGACGCATTCCTTGTTGTGTCTTTGTACTTAAGTGGTCCGTCCAGACGTCCCGCCTCAGCCTGTGGTCGAGAACAATCCACATACCGGACTGTAGCGGCTCTCTTTTAATGAAGGTGGGCTCGCAGCGACGCAGCTCCCTGAAATCAACATGACATTTCCTTTGTCGGGGCTTGAATTAGGTTCTGAGTAACTTTGACATGGGTCGGATTGTGACGGCTAGATGACTGGGTCAGAGCACGTGCAGAACTGACTGAGATCTTGTTATGTGGTTCTGGTCTAGCAGAGAACAGCTGCTGTGGTTTTTGCTCCTTTTTCGTTACCAGCGGGACGTCAGCTGCAGCTCAGACTGGTGCTGATCCAGTTTTATCCATTGTTTTTCCCAGAAAACGGACCGTCCCTTCTCCTCCATACTACGGCCACGGGCTCACGTCCTCCCTCTAAGAAAACAACTGTGGCCCGGCCGATCTTTGAGTCTTTTATTTATCATTCTGGATCCAAGGGAAACATAGTTTGATTCTGGTTGCATTACACTTGTAGGTACAGAACAATGACAATAAAGTTTGATTTAATTTGATTTGGACCTCACGCTGTCAACTTCTCTCCTCTCCCTCCTGTTGACCCTAAATCGCCAAACCATATTATGCACCGTTCTTTATTCTCTGATGCTTTACAAGAGTTGTGGCGTTGCCACGGTCCTTCACAGTCCTCGCTCACCTGACGCTTCACCTGGAAGTTTCAATATTTTTGGCTACACAGCACAAAATGGTGAAATGGTGGCTGGAGCTTCACCTCAGAAAACCGTAAGATGCAAAAATATTGCATTTCACATTAAATCTAAGCAACTTAATGTTTTCTTCTAAGTCTCTCTGGTAGCAGTAAGAGGAAAAACGTTGTATGGCCGTACGGCGCACTGATGCTTCCCTGTCCCTCCTGGACTCCATAAACTGGTCTATCCTCAGTATCTTCCGGGCCCTAGTTTTAACTCTTTAATGTCCTGCTCAACTGTTTGGTTGAGCACATTTTGAGTTTATATTTCCTATTAAAAATATGACTGAACCTTTTTATAATATAACAGTGGCAGCATGAATATGTTAAAGAGCCAAAGGGCCAATGATGGAGCCTAGTGGGACACCAAGGGTCAAAGGGGCCACAGAGGACGAGGTTTTAACAAAGGTTTTTGAGAAAGTACTATTTGATTAGTAGAATTTGGGGGGGAGTTTTATAGCATATTAGGACCTACTAACTAGAATGTTGTAACTTGATTAAAACAAAAACATTAAATAAGGGACAAATAGTTCTCTAAAAACATGCTTCAGTAAAACGGATACGAGATTTCAATTTATGATGTAACGCCCAAAGGTTGAAGATCCAGTCATCATCTGCAGAAACACAGCAGAATTTAAATAATGAAGAGCCTTGAATTCGGGATGTTATAGTTAATATGTGTATTTTATTAATCATTTATATGTTGTTGTTTTTTAAATATTCACTACATGATCCTCTATATAGACTGTTCACTATTGTCTCCTCTCTGAATGTCTGTCAGAAAAACCTTTTCCCCATATAGTCGCCTGAAATAACCCCATAAAGTATCAAATAGTCAGAAAAAGACACAGACGGTCTCTTATGCTAACTAAAAATAAGTAGGGAATGAGTTAAATGCGACTTCAAAGCTTCAGCCTTTGAGGTTCTGCCGGCGTACAGACTTCTAACTATGCAGCATCAAATTATTATAATTACTTAAAATAGACTTTTTCCTCCTATTCCTAGCAGCATGTCTACACCGCAGTATACAACAATGGTTAGAGGATGACAATCAGCTCCACGCCGCCTGCTTGTTAGGAGCACCAATGAGAGGGCGAAGCCTCTGTGCCGTCTGGCAGGCTGCAGGTGGAGAGAACACTCTCCGCGCTCAGGTTAGGGTGAAGCGAAGGTAAGGACGGAGCCAAGTGGTTTAATTAAGACTGCAGGAGAGTCAGGAATGGCAACGACGCTTCGGGAGGAAACCTCATTGTTGTGCCCAATCAAGAAACCGGTCTGGTGGAAGGGGATCTGATTTGCTGCTGCGGCTTGTGTGTTTGACTGTAATGTCTACCTTCGTGTAAAGGTTATCGTCCGTGGGAGGAATCTCAAGCGTTCGTTTACGAAAGAAGCAGGCGGGACGAGGTGTAAACATCTCTCAGGTTTCACAGCGAGGGGGCCGGATTGTGTATCCGAATACAAGCGTCTTTTCTCTCTATTTAGACGGGACTCGTGAACGCAAAGAACAAAACTGTTCCCCTCAGGAGAGGTAAAGAAATAAAAGCACATGTAAGGAAATAAAACATTGATACTATGGAGCTCATGTTAAGGTGAAAAAATGTATTGTTCTGTGTAAATATCTCAAAAATGAGGCTAAAATCTGCTTCAAAATGACGCAGAAATGAGGTCGTCGATTCCAGGCTGGATTGTTGCTATTCCCTGTGATCAGTTTGTTCTTATAAATATCTCAAGTCTCTACAGCTGATCCAGGACGCTGCTGCACATGTGCTGACCAGAACAACTTAAAACAACTCATCTCTCCAATAATAGTTCCCATAATAGTTAATGCATGTTACTACTTCACCTCTTACCAGGAGTCATAGCGTTTTTTCATCCTGCAGGGTCACATGGGTCATGGCCGCACATATTGATGCTATTATGTCTGTATCTCACCCCTCTCTCTCCCTCTCTCTTCTCTCTCCCTCTCAACACAGCCGATCGAGGCAGGGCTTTGCCTACCTGGAGTGGGGATCTGCTCAAGGTTTCTGCCTGTTAAAAGTAGTTTTTTTTTCTCTCTCTACTGTGTTTGTGTTGTCGCTCATGGGAAATGTTGGGTCACAGTAGATTGAAGAGTCCGATCTTTCCTTGAGCTAACCTTCATCGGGATTTGGTGTAATGCAAACTGACTTGACTGGTGATCTCACTGTCTTTGGGCCACCAGAGCAGAACCGCTGAGATGGTTTCTACTGGGACCACAACGAGGTTCAGCTTCAACAGAGCATCTCATTTTCTCTCCTGGTGAATTAGTAGTCTAGAAGCCTGTTGTTGTTTTAATGAGGTTGACAATAACTGCTGAAGGATTAGAGAATTATTCAACTTTAAATTCCTCAGACTCTTCTTTTAGCTTAGGCTTAACATAAAAAAGTGTTTGTGACTGTTAAGTCCATCTTACTCTCAGAAAGAGCTGGAGTGGCCCATTTTAAGGAAAATTTAAAAAGTTGGATTATTCCTCTAAAACAGTGGTGGTCAAACTTTTTCCACAATGGTCCCTCCCCTTCCTAAAAGTTAGGGATATAAGGGAATCATCATCACCACCGCAGACCCTTCAAGTTAAAACTATTCCATGGTTCATTTTCTAAGTTTCATACCCACGTAGAGTGTGAGGAATAACTGGATTGATTTTGGGAAAGGTCAATTCAACGTTTCCAATACTAGGGGGAGCTTTTTCTCCCAAAATTCCCGGGCTATAATATCTCAACCATCAGATATAGTCCAAATTTTGTGCAAAATAATCAACTCAAGGAGATTTATCTTGAATATATCATATTTTACTGTTGAAGTTCATATTTTACTCACTAAGGGGAACCTTTTTATGAAAACTATCTTCATTAATCTTATTTTTTGCTGATGTTTTTGAAATGCGCTGGCGTTGTGCTGCAAGTACAAGTAATTTCTGCGATTAAAGTGAAATAAATCTTGTTCATATTTTCATTTTTAGGTTTATGTATGACATTATGCAACTAATACGTGAAGATATCTCATGTACCCCCTGAGGTTCCCCAAAATGTCACAAATACCCTCATTTGGGAAACACTCCCTCTCAGATATAGTCTAAAAAAGTAAATAAATTCCCTTAAAAGTTGCCGAAGTGTTACCAGCAGATAAATGTGTTCACATGGATGTTGTTAGATAGCGGTGTGAGACGGGTGGCCCGGTCAGCTGCAGCCTGCCTCAGCTGTGAAAACTTGTAAACCTCCTTCCTTACATAACTTCTGAGAATCGTTTAGGTAACGACTGAACTCTGACTCCAAATGAAAGACGAGCTCTGTAATCAAGTTGTGATGTCTTAAAGTTGGCCAGGGATTTTTATGCCACCCCTTAGATCATTTCCAGTATAATAGCCGGAGCTCCGCCCGCGGCGCTGGATTAGTGAGCGACGTCAACTCTGCCGATCAGGTCTGCAGGGTGGGACTGGATCCAGGTCGGAGACTGTGGTCTACTTTGTACATTGTCTTTAGGATTAACTGTTGCCCAAGCGCTTAAAATGTAATGCGATACTGTCTGGCGCCCTGATTGGGAGACAACAACACTTAGACGTATCCAACAACTGTTTACAGTTCTTCACAGCATTCAGCTTTTTAAGTGCAAGTAAGATTCCAGAAAAGTCGGGACAGTGTGAATATAAGTGAAAGCAGAATATGAGGAGTTGTGTTCTCCCCACTTTACCATAAGACTCAGCTTATGAAGGGTTTATAAATGGCTTGTACATAGTCTACTAATCAATTTGTAAAGGCGTTACAAATCATTATTAAGCTGCTGTAACTCATTAGATATAAATGGTATCAGAGACTTGAAGCTTGCCAAATAGTGAGCCCACTTGTCAGTACTGCAAACTTAATATTGCCAAATAGTGACCCACATTGAAAAAATTAGACAAATGTTATAATCAGTTTATAAACATTAACTAATGACTTCTAAAGAGTTTACAATCTAATTTTTAACCTAATATGTTTATTGGCAATTCGTTCAAGATATAGCTGATGTTGACCGATTGACACCATTAAACATTACAAATCTTGTCTAGGACCCTAAATTATGGGGGCTGTCAGAAGACCACAGCTGTGGGTGGAGGGTAAAATCACAGCACTGTTTGAAGAGGCGGGGTCAGCTTTAAAAACCCACGAGCAGACTTGTCAATCATCCATCAGACAGAGACCAGCCGAGTTCTGTTCGGTGTTGAGGTTACGTGAATTAAATGTTGTTATTTAACTTCTGATTTAAATATATTTTACAGAAACTCTCTGGTACTTTTCTACAGAAATGAGACGTCAGAAATATGGCGAGTAATTCTGTTAATTTCAATATAATTGTTTTTGTAATTTACTTTAATTTGATTTAAAGTACTTGAAAAGAGGTTTACAGTATATCGGTTTTTTATTTTTTTTACTGTACATTATATAATAATTGTTATTATAATAATATATGTCATTTATAAGCACTTTTCAAAACAGTCAAGGTCACCTTACAAGTTAAAATAAAATGTAGTTTAAAACAATGTAGCAATACGTCATTAACATCAAGATATATGGATTTTTTACTTTTTTACAGTGTAGGAACGTCAAAACCATTATAATAGTCATTATAAAACGAATGTTGGTCTTCAGTAAACTGAGCAGAGATCAGAGCGATAAGATTTTATTTAACCCTATAAATGAATATTGATTCATTAGAACTGGTGTCTGAACTCGGCGCTGAGACTCCGGCCACCAGCAGCGCGGTGTGTGGGTGCGACAGTATGACATTGCTAGCAGGATTATGTTTTAATAAGCTTATATAAACACCCCCCACCGTGTGGTCTCATTATGTGAGGCTAATTGAGTCGCTCTGTGCCGGGGTCACCGGGGCCTCTTTGAACCGTTCGGCGTTCCGCCATTAAGAGGCCCGTCTCTGCCTCCACAACATCTGTCCTGTGGTTTGTGGAACATGTGTCTTTCCTCCAGATTGACTGGATAAATGTTTTTAGTATCTCTGCACTTGTTCAGGCACATTGTGTTAATATGCAGGTCCTTCAACTGTAGCCTCCAGGTTCATTCACATTTTAAGACAGCAATGAATGCGGCAGTAAAATACGTCAAATCTCAATAAAGCGATGACTCCATCTGCTCTTTTTTTTCTTGTTTCACACAAACTACTCTCTCCTGGAGGTTTCTACAGACCTGATGGGGGTTTTTTTGGTCCGTGTGCTCGCTTTGGTTAGCCAAGCTGTCAACACAGAAATATCTCAACAATGAACGAGTTGGATATGTTAATATTCTCAGAGGAAAAAACGGACTGTAAAAAAAAATGCAATTGTCTGTAGAAATTACGGTATAAAAATGTCTAATATTTACAGTAAAGGACCGTAGTATTTCTTATATCATTGTAGTTGAAGCGGTGAAATATCTTAAATAAAGAAAAAGTAATTTTTTTTATTTTTTACAGTCAAAAAATATGGAAAACACAGAATTTTACCCTGAAAAATTAAACGTTAGATCAAACTAATGGAAAAAAACTTAAATATTACGACCATGTGATTACTTTAAAAGTGCTATTCCATCTAAATTACATAATTTTTTGGTGTGAACATTCAAATTTATAGTTAAAAGAAAAAAAAGTTTTTTAGCCATTTTGCTGGAACATTCTTTAATTTCTACAGAAATTTTATGTTACAAATATGGTGTGAATATAGTTGATTTCAAAGTAGGCCTACACGGTCGTCAACTAAAAGCCCCCAATCCGCTGCGTTGCACAAGCAATTCCCCTGATTGAACTCTTCAAATGAAATGTCACCTAAACTCAGGGTTTTTCCTTTTTTTTTAAAAAAAAAAAGATCCCCACTATTTAGTAATATACTTGAATAAAATATGATTTATACAAAAAGATCTCCTCAATTATATTTATATTCACCAAATTTCGATTAAACTTTTGGTTACGGAGTTATGTTTAAAAACCTATTTTTTCTGTATAAAAGCTCCCCCTAGTGAGTTAATAGTGAAATTTTATAGTAAATTATGATTTACGGAAGATAAATCTCCTGAAGTTGACTCATATTTACCAAGTTTGGACTAAATCGGTCCAGCAGTTGACAAATTTATAGCTCCAAAACATTTAGAGGAAAAGCTCCCCCTAGTGTCAGAAATGTTAAAACAACTTTTCCCCAAATCACTCCAGTTGTTCCTCGCACTAACGTCTATGTGGGTATAAACTTTGAACATGACCCATGACATGGTTTCTGAGTTCTCACGTTAACATAAAGGATCTGAAGCGGCGGACGCGGCGGCTGTCGCCATGACGATTCCATAATATTATGATGGAGTCGCAAATCTGTGTCCTCAGAATATTCTGTTCTTCATAAAAGTAAGTATTTTATGAGAGGAAACACAGCTGAGAGGATCATTAACTTGTTTCAGATACAACGGGATGGCCGCGTCTCTCTATCTCCTCGTTATCTGCGGCCCGGCGGCACAATGGAAGTTCACCTCCACGGAGTTCTGAGGTTAATATTTGACTCGAGTTCTGGCAGAATTTAACACGCCGCCTCCACCTTTCCGCTCTGAGTGGTGCTGGATTCATTTTTTTTACACTCGTTCCAGATGCTCCTCGATGAGGCCAGCGTCTGCTTTATTTACAGATCATCTCAGTTCGCCTGCTCACCTCTTGGCGAACAGAATCTGGGCCATGAGAGGCGGGCGTGTGACACCGATGATGAAACTGGATCACAGGACTAACGGCTGTTTGTCTCCTCCAATAAGGTTTTCGAGAAGGAAGCACTTTTTTAAAAGTGTTTTTCTCTCCTCAGTAGATCGTATTCCTTGGTTTTCAGAGCGACTGTACGTCTGATGTCACCAGCAGTGATCGTGATTGGCTCCCAGCAGCAGCCTGATGTTATCTGATTAGCCTCCAGAGACGCATATTGTTCTCTGTGTAGGGATGGCTAATGCGTGGAGTGACCTCATTTAGGTCTCGGGGACATGTGTGGATGTTTGGTGCTGCTCTTCTCACGCCGTTTCTCCTCTTCTTGCTCTCCTTTGCAGCCCGTCACTTTCTGCTTTCTCACTCCCTCTCTCTTTATCAGTTTATTTTGTTGGCGTTCCCTCGTTCTGTGTTTGATCCCCGACGGATAAGGGTAGAGAAGGTGTGTGAGGGTGAGGGATGTTGTTTTGCATGGGCGTGTGTGTGTCCTCTTGTATCCGTATACACACTCACAGATCTACACACTGTTTTCTAAGGCTTCTCTTTCACTACCAACAAATCGGAAAGCCTTCAAATCCACGGCATGGAAACATCTCAGCGGTGGTGTATAAAGTATTCAGCTCCTTTACTTTAGTAAAAGTACTGATACTAAGTCTTGAGAATACTCCACGACAGGTAAAATAGATACTTATATTTAATAAAGTATTATGAGTAAAATGTACTTCACATTTAATTGGAGGCGTTCAATCAGGGGGATTGCTTGTACAACGCAGGGGATTGGGGGCTTTTTTCGGGATATACCTTTGCTGTCGGAGAAAACTTAGTTGGCCTCATTTATTTAGCTATGTTACTTCTTTAGTTTTTCTAAAGAAGTAGCTGAAATCTCTCAACCAAACATCGAGGTTTCTCTGTTTGCCTTTTCTGATGAGCGCCTGGTTGATTTGTTTTATTCGTTTTTGTATGTCTGGATTTATACATTTAATATTTGATTTATTTGTGGTTTAATACTGATTTCTGCATGTGAATGTTAATAATTTAATTTCAGATGAAGATTTGGTTTTGATTATCCTGCATACACACTGTCAACATGTCACTTCCTGTGTGGTAAACATGTCACTTCCTGTTTAAAGAGGATATGACCGTTAAAAGCAATCATGTGACTTTGTTCCGGTCCGTTGGCCTGGAATCATGGATCCAACGTTTCTTGCGTATATACAGCAAAGTAATCCGGGGCGAAAAGCAACAAAACATCAATTTTTAGTCAACAAAGAGTTTGTTTATTGAGTGTAGTTAAATATAATTTCTATTTCTAGTATAGTTAAATGTGTAAGTCAAGGTTTTGTGTTGCATTTAACGATATAAAATGTAACTGCAGCAATCATACAGATGTAGCAAAGTAGAAGTATAAAGTAGTATAAAATAAAAATACTGAGGTCAAGTACAAATACCTCAAATCTGTACTGAAATACAGATTTTAATATTCATCACACATGGCTTTCTATCGTCCCTGCAGAATATACAGAGTCAACGGCGACGCAGTTTTATCCCTAGAGTAAACACGGCCAGAAAGGCCAGTCCACGGGTTTAACTTTACTGATAATGCCCCTGGTGGAAGCTGATTATTTACCCGGCCCTGTGACTCATTGTTGGCCTCAGCAGCTCAGCGGGACAGATAGACCAATGTGTTCCCTGTAGCTAAAGTAAACATAGATAATTTGGCTCCACAAACGCAACATTGACTGAGTTTGTGGCCGTCGGTTTTGAAATGTTGAGACCAGTGTCAGCTGGTGAGTTTGAAAACTGAGATTTTGTTTTAATAAGTCAGAAAGGAAAATACGAGGCATTAATTCATTATATTCTTAATCAAATATATGTTTATACAGCAACGATGTTGCAGCCACTGTTGCTCACATCGTCATCGTGAGCATATTATTGGGCCAACATGGCCGTTTAGCTCAGAGCCGGGTTGAAAGAGGTTCTTGTGTAATAAATAAAGTCCTCACCACAAAAAAAAGGAAAGATTTATTACTTTTCACTTTTTATTTCTTTGGGTCATTTATTAATTTAACACCTAAGACTCCCTTCATAAAATGGAAAACCGTTTGGCCAGGCATGTTTTAAAACAATTTAAAAAATGATATAATGAAAGAAAGTTTTGGTATTCATGTAAAATATCTATTTTCATTACATTACCTAAACGACTTTCTTTCGTTGTTCCAAGTTGCATAATTCTGTTTGGTAAGTCCTCACAAGCTTTAAAATCCTACTTTAACGAACAGCACGTTGTTAACGCCTCCTCAGTAAACAGGTGGTGTCCCTCAGGGCTCCATCCTTGGCCCCCTTATCATTTGTATATACATGCTGTCACTGGGTCGTATTATAAACATATTCAGTTACATTTCTAAATAAGAAATAGAGATTCAAAATGTGTTCAATCAAAAACGAGTTAATGCGTGAGAAACCGTGGTGTCCTGAGCGGTGGTGGGAGATAACGACATACATATACAGTACATTTACTTAAGTGCAGTACAAAGTACAAGTACAAAGTCAGCTAGGATTGGCTCCAATCCCCCCGCAACCCTTAACAAGATAAGCGTTTACAGAAAATGGATGAATGATCACATATACAGCACAAAATGAAAACACTTAGGGGGCGCAGAACTCTGCCAAAGGAAAAAAAACCTTCCTCCGGGTAAAAAGCTGTTGCAATGCTGTATCTTTGGTTAGCGGCTTCCACTACAAACCTCACCTCACCCAAATGAAGGGAAGTGAACAAAGTCTCTCTAATCTCCACTATTATCATAATCTTAACTTCACGACCTTAATAATTGCCGATTAGCGTCACTTTAGTCGAGCTAAAGCCCTCATAGTTTACTTTTCCATTGATCTCAATTATTGACAGACATTTGCAGGTCTGTTAGCATCTTTAGCTTAGCGGCTTCCGCCACCAACACTAAGTGAGCCAAATTACCAGAAGTGACCAAAGTCACTCTAATCTCCTCTATTACAGTCATAATCTTCAATTTGAAAAGTTAAATAAGTGCAGGACAATTAACTTTACTTTAGTTCAGCTAAAGCCTTCGTGGTTTTTTTCTTGTTCTGGGAGCAAATATGACGTTTGGATGAACTTAAAAACACTTTAAATTTGTCTATGGCGCTCCATTGAGCGTCGCCACATTGTGACATCACTGCTCCAAACAGATTATTATTTTTCTCTATTTATTTTTATTCTAAATGCAGCGACGCACGTCACCAACATTGAATCACCTTTAGGATAACTACCTTTTCGGTAAATCTTCCTGCAAAAATGATCTTGTAGTTTCTGCTCAGAAACAGACAAACGCACGGAGCATAAAAAATAAATAAACATAAGCTCCTCCCTTGCTGGAGGTAACAAGAAAGGTAAATATTGTTGTACTTTCATGTCTTGAAACCTAATCAGCATACATTTGTGACACATGTGTATACTTTGAATTGCAAATAAAAAAAGGGGGAAACTCTGTGTTCCTGAGCCAAAAGAACCAAAAACCTGTCGAGCCAATTTTATTTTCAGATGAGGAGAGAAATTACCCGAAAAGCCTCCCTCGTGTAACAATTCCATAAGATTACAGATTTGAAGAGTACTTTTCAGAAATGTGTTCCATGTGGTCTGATTTGGTTTTGGGTTAAATCACCCATTATTTTTCTTTAAGGAGAACTGGGTCTGGGTTTTTTTATGCGTATAGGAAACAGTAATTTAACGCGAACCACAAGGAGTTTTTGGAATTGGTTGTATGTGAAACTGTAAATGTCTGCTGGACACACTTATTAGATATTACAGCTTTAATACAGTCGTTTTTCCTCCTTGTTGTTTCCCCCCCAGCATTCTCTCTGGTCCTCAGCTGGAAGCCATGCAGTGAACATATACAGTTTACCTCACGGTGATGTATTTTCATAACCGTCCAGAGCATCAGGCCCGGGAAGTGCTTCATTGCCCCGTCGTTTGTTTGGTTCTGTTTGAAATGAATGAGTGCATCCGTGTATTAAAGTGACTGCAGCCTCTTTCCCGGTTCTTGGCTCTGGATCAGCACATATGCTTTCCTGCTCCGACTGAGAAGATCCATCTTGACAGGAAGCAGAACCGTTCATGGCCAGGGACTCTCTGTTCCCCCTCCTCTGCTCTAATGTACTTACTGATAGAAACATGAAATTTGGATCGGGACCCGTAGGATTTTGCGCTGCTTGCACCGGACCAGCCAGCTGTTGGTAATTATGGGGCCGGTTATGTAAGTGCATCTCCCTGTGAGGTCAAGCTCCGCCCCTTACGCCACGCTGTGCATGAAGGTCTTTATCAGTAACGGAGATAACACCTGCAGCAGCGCTCCAGTTCCCCGTCCCGGGACTGGGGGGAGATTTTACGGCTCAGTGGAAAACATCAAGGTGGAACTTCTCATACTTCTGACGTACTTTAAGTTCCTCCCTGATATTTCTTTGATACTATTTGATTTCTACTTTTTTCCCTCGCCCACCTCATCTTCCTCACTCTTT